>CM077147.1:73545215-73860228 GCA_039583875.1 Platanthera guangdongensis
GGAAAGATGGTGGTATGTCCGTCCACCGAGACCACTGTCGCGATCCCTTCCGCTACTATCCTCGCGGGTGCGGGCCAGCCTGCGTCAGGGACTCCCGCCGAGATCCCTTCCGCTACCAGCGAGGCGAAAGTAGGCCTGCTTCCCCCAGAGATCCCGGTCGAGCCCTCCCGCGGTCCGATGCCGAAAGGACACCGGAACTTTGGCTTCGACGACAAGTACAAGGACACGGAGGGATCTCCTATGCTCTAGTGGGATCCCGCTGCCAATCCAACATCCGTTTCCACACGTCTCCCTTCCTGGAGAGAGCGGGATGACATCTCCGGCCACTCCTTCGTGCTGGGATACGACCTCTATAGCCAAGAGGACGCCGACTCCTTTGACAAGATGACGACGAAGGCACTCGTCTTTGATGCTGCTCAGGCCCAGCTTAGCAAGGTTCAGCTCTCGCATATGGCCGGACGCCGCACCCTCACTATAGAGAGGAATTTTGTCGATATTCTTAAGGCGAGGGATGCCTCCGTGGCGGAAGCCACTGCCCTGAAGGCCGAACTGGCTGTCACCCAGCAACTCCTCTCCTCTCGCCCGGCCCCCGACGAAAGCAGGACCTCCCTATTCTCTTGTACTTCCCTACGCTTTTCGCCTTTTACCTGAATGGATCGCCTCGCAGGACCTTGGAGAAATTGAACTGTCTCGCGCACGAGCGGCCTGTGCTGAAGGCGAGAACCAGGTGTTGCGGGCCGAGGTGAAGTGCCTGGATGTGGCCCTAGCCCTGGCCAAGGATCACCCGCAGCAGGAGGAGAGGATAGAGCGCCGTCACTACTCTAACTATGAGATCGACGTAATCCTCTAGGAGAACGCGCAAGCCACAACGAGAATGGTAATCGAGGTTCTGCGAGAGTCAGGGTTGTTGAACGAAGGAGGCGAGACCATCACGGCGCGAGGGATCCTCCCCTTTTTATTTGAGCCCATCCTGCATCCTGCGGGAGAGGAGGGCTCTTCGTCAAGCGGCGCGGCGAAGCTCGCGAGAATTAGTGGCCGCTCCCCCGGCGAGTCCTCCGACTACTCCCCTAGCAGATCCTCTGGTGAGACCTCCGGCAGCAGTTCCAGCGAAAGCTCCGACGAACCAGCCTGCTAGCTTTCTTACTCTGTGTAACCTTTCTTCTGACACAATTAAGATTTATAAACTGTGTTATCGTAATTTTGTACAGGGGGTGAAATCCCATTACTGTTTCTTCACTTATTTTCTGGATGCGGAAGCATTTATTTTGACACTGGAAAGTTCGTCCGCATTACGCGAACCCTAGGCTCTTCTAGGCAACGACTATTTTCTACTCTGAGAATCGGCATGGGGGGAAGGGATCTGCTGGAAAGGACGCGCCGAGTGCCCCTCTTTGTAGGTTTCGCCCGAGATCCCTGATGAATCATGTAAAAAGCCTTGTGGCTCCGTCAGGACTCCAAGGACCAAACCTTTCCCCCCAGGTGTGCCTACAGCCCTACCCAGCTAATGAGAGTCTGGGCAACGAGTCTACCCGGGGCCGATCAGCACTCGGGGTCCCTTACCCCCACAGGCGAGCCTTCGGACCTGCCAATTAGTAGGAGCCAGGCAGCGGGTCTACCTGGGGCCGAGCCAGGCTCGGGGTAGTGCAGAGATTTCCAAGAGCCAAACCTTTCCCCCAGGTGTGCCTACAGCCCTTCCCAGCTAATGAGAGCCTGGGCAGCGAGTCTACCCGGGGCCGATGTAACGCCCCCGATTTTTTCGATGATTTTGTTTGAATGGGCAACGCCATATTTATGACGTCGTGGCGTTACTTTTAACGTCGAGTTGACGGCGCAATGCCGTTAAGGCATATTCGCATCCGTGCGGTCGAGTCGGCCGAATTCTTGTTGTAATGGGAAAATTTTGCTTTTGGAATTTAAGTTAAGTAATTTTGGACTTGCTCGTCAAGTTTCGTCGTAATCCGAGCATTTTTGGAGTCTCGGCGCGCGATTGAAGTTTTGGATTATTTTTTTCGCCGTATACCTTGAAGATTAATATCTCGAGAATGACTCGTCGGATTTTGGTTTTGACTTCGTCGTTGTGTTCATATCGTCAATATTCGCCTACGGCATGAGTTTCATTTAATTCGGCGATCGTTTGAGCCTCCGTTTTGATCTCGTAGTTTCCTTGTTCAAAAATATATAAGTATGATTATTTTAATATTATAGTACTATTCAAAAATGTCTTTTACTATTCATTCGTATAGTTTGATCAAAAGGTTACATTTGCAAAGAAATTGTTTTTCCTGCAAGGCTTGACTCGAGTGAAATTCCTGTGTCTCGTGTAGGAGTACTTTTCATGCAAATAATCAGCTGTACTCGAGTAGAGGTCTTACTACTTGAGTAGTTCTTTTCGAGTCCTCGAGTAGTTACCTTACTACTCGAGTAGTTCCTTCCGAGTACTCGAGTAGCTGCCTTAAGTACTCGAGTAGGTATTTTCATGTACTCGAGTAGAGGTCTTACTACTCGAGTAGTTCTTTTCAAGTACTCGAGTAGTTACCTTACTACTCGAGTAGTTCCTTTCGAGTACTCGAGTAGTTACCTTACTACTCGAGTAGTTCTTTTCGAGTACTCGAGTAGTTACCTTACTACTCGAGTAGTTCCTTTCGAGTACTCGAGTAGTTACCTTACTACTCGAGTAGTTCTTTTCGAGTACTCGAGTAGTTTGCCTTACTACTCGAGTAGTTACTTTCGAGTACTCGAGTAGCTGCATTAAGTACTCGAGTAGGTCTCTTCTTGTACTCGAGTAGTGATCTTACTACTCGAGTAGTTCTTTTCGAGTACTCGAGTAGTTACCTTACTACTCGAGTAGTTCCTTTCGGGTACTCGAGTAGTTACCTTACTACTCGAGTAGTTCCTTTCAAGTACTCGAGTAGTCACCTTACTACTCGAGTAGTCCTTTTCTAGTACTCGAGTGGCTCGTTCTTTCTGTCTCGGAAAAACCGGTTTTAGCTGAACCCGGTTTATTTCTGTTGTTTGAGTATAAATACTTTCTTCTTCTTCTTCATCATTAAACCTGTAACGCCCCGAAACTCAAAGGAGCAAAGGGGGACGTTTTGGGCCAGTTTTGGTTTCTGGCTGAAGGCACACGGCCTGGGACACGGGCGTGTC
Source organism: Platanthera guangdongensis (assembly GCA_039583875.1). NCBI lineage: Eukaryota > Viridiplantae > Streptophyta > Magnoliopsida > Asparagales > Orchidaceae > Platanthera > Platanthera guangdongensis. Next base: position 73,548,363 of record CM077147.1, read on the forward strand.
CCGGGGCGTGTCAAGCGTGTGTCGGCACTTAGCCGCGAAGTCGTCGAGTTATACTCGACGATTCGTCGAGAGTGGGCACACGGCCTGCGACACGGGCGTGTCGCAGGGCGTGTCGACCCGTGTCGACACTTAGCCGTGAAATCGTCGAGTTATTCTCGACGATTCGTCGAGAATGGGCACACGGCCTGCGACACGGGCGTGTCGCAGGGCGTGTCGACCCGTGTCGACGATCGTCCAGGTGAAATCGTCGAGATTCACTCGATGATCGTCGAGATAAGGCACACGGCCTAGGACACGGGCGTGTCCAAGGCCGTGTCATCCAGTCGTCGTTCTCCCCTCGACGAAATGTCCCGTGTACACGGCCTGGGGCCCAGGCGTGTCAATGTGACACGGGCAAGGACACGGGCGTGTCCTAAAACCCGTGTAGTGCTCGGGTTGAAAACGGGGGAAACTCATGGGGTACACGGCCGGCTACACGGCCGTGTCAGCTGGAACACGGGCGTGTCAGCTCGAACACGGGCGTGTTCGATACCCGTGTGCGGGTTCAGAAGATTCGATTTTGACGGCGAATGCGGCACACGGCCCTAGACCCGGGCGTGTGCCAGGCCGTGTTCGGTCCAGATTGGGCATTTTAGCCCCGAATCAAAGCCGTTCGTTTCCTTGATTGAAGATCCAACGGCTGGGGGTTGTTCCTGAGAGGATATACCCGGGAGTTGACTTGAAATCCATCATTTTTCTTCACTTGATCATCTCTCCAAACCCTTGGAGAAAGAGGAAAGCCATTTGAGGAAGAAGAGCTAGATCCGCCATTGGAGGAGCTTCGGAGCTCCGAATCGCAAGCCGACTCCGGATCCACGGAGGCAACGCAAGTGCGGTGATTTCTATCCGATTACTTTTCGATGGCGCCAAAGAGGAACTCAAGGGTAACGATCCTCATCTTGAGCATGAATCGCTCCTTTTCTTAGCATAGGAAGCCCGCTCTCGCGAGTTTGCGGAGAGTTGGAGGCGTTCCTTCGGGTAGATATGTAAAGTCCCCGTTGTTTAGAGTCCGTCTGCGAGAACGGACGTAGGCATTTTGGTTGAAGCCTACCCGGACATGTTAGTCCGGATCGGTGATGTTGCATTGCATAAGGCCGGAGAAGACTCCGTGCTATTGGGTGTTTTCGGGTTTTCTACGCGGTAGATTGCAGCAGGGAGCCTTGGGGACTAACCCAAAGGTGCACCCGGAAAACTGGGCGGATACGAGATCTTGCCAACTTGGTGGCCTGAGAGCCAACTTGAACATAACGTGGTTATGTGATTTGCGGTAGAATGGGACTCGGAGGAAGTTTGACCCGCGCAAATGGCTTAAATTGTCGCTGCGATGTGAGCACGGGTTAGATGGAACCGTACCCGGTCTATGTCGTTCGGGTTAGAGAGACCTAAAGTTACATGGCACTCGCCGTTGGCATAGATGTGAGTCTTCGGTGGTCAATGGCTTAAATTGACGTGACCAATACGAAGAAGACGAATTGCTCATAGGAATGGCCGTCTAAGTGGCGGTGGTGAGTCCGGAATGTTAATGGCTTTAATTGACGTAACATCGACCGGTTCACCGAGAATGTGTCCTGAGTGCACGGGACGTGTGGCCGTACGAGCCAACGTCTGTGATGAAATGGCTATGGTTATATGCATTGCTCGCTTGTGCTAATGAAATGTAGGGAAGGAGCATCGCCGCCCCGAGTTGGGGGCGGGATCGTTATAATTTGGTCAGCATTGCTGACCGTTGCCTTGTTTGCCACCGTGCGGTGGTTTGTTGCTTGCAGGTGCAGCTGGACCAAGCGGTCAATAGCGGGCTAAAGCCCTTTTTGCGAAGCTGGCCCTCGAAGGCCCAAGTGGAAATGTTTTCTGTTTTATTCATGTATGACCGGCCTGCGTGCCGAGGTTTGTAAATCATGTAACAGTCAAGTGAAACATTCTGTAAGGCCTTAAGGCCGATTTTTGGGTATTTTGTATACATTCCTAATTTTGTAATAGTGGACATTCGCGCTCTAATGCTGGGTTCTTGTTTACAACTTATATAAACTGCTTCCGCTAGAATGCTCTGTGTAGGACGTTGAGAACGGTTGGATGGTTTCCATACGTAGCCACCCGGTCTGTCTGTGGTATATGGCATCGGGCCCCGGCCGGACCTACTGCTATATACTATGCGACGGATAGGGGGTGTTACAAAACCGACCGAGAATTTCTTCTTCTTCCCGAACCAGAGCGGTGTGTGAGAAATAGGTTGTCCGTCCGTACCTCTTCCGGTGGACGCCAACGGTGCTCCAGTGCTCGAAATCTTCAACTGAGTATAGATCTGGAAAGCTCTCGCCGAGAGCTATGCCATCGTGGTAATATCTTCCCCGTTTCTCGAGATTTCTCGTTAGCATTTTTCGGCTCTAACCTCCCTTTCGGCCGTTCTTGTTCAGATTTCAACTCCTCCCACATCCTTTTGCCCCGATCTACGACATGGAGTGATTCGGTGGACTTTTCCGGTTAAACTAAGGCAAGTGGTGGTTTCCTCTCGTTTCTCCTTGTCCGATTTGATGGTAACGACTATATTTTCATGTCTTTAAAATTTTCTGCGCTTATTCTTCCAAATTACTGTTATAATTAACTGTTTCAACGATCACATGGTGTTGTAAGGATTTGTCATGGTAAGCTTGATCTTGTCTAGTTATGTTTAATCGTTCCTAATGTGTCTTAATGATGAATATAAATTCCTTAGCTTTCGTTATTAAACGCGTTAGAGTTTATCTAGGATTGTAAATTGCTCCTAAAGGTTAATCAACCGCGTCTTGAATCTAGTAATGTCAAGTAGAATCTGTCGAGCCAAATCCCGAGATATTTGTGTTATGTTTTCTTTGGGTTTCTTGATTGCGGGAGTTAGTGGACGATTCTACCTCCGCAGTGGTTTTTTCCTTCATTAGTGCCCTGTGGAAGTCTACCCGGCTTTTCGATATCTGCGGTGTATGGTGGAGAGTATGAGACTCCCTCGTAGTTAGATAGATTTTATATTCGTGTTTTGGGTGGTGTGTCGAAGAGTGACAACCTCGCCCGTATTTTTGGGTAGTGTGTCCATGAGTGACTACTTCGCCCGTATTTTTTGGGTAAAGTCGACCACAGGTGCCTAATAAAAGACTTGTATTTCTTCCTTACGAATTATTCATGTTGTCACATTATAGCCTCGTGCGTCTGGTGTACTGTTGCTGTACGTGACGAATCACGTAAGAGTTCTTTTTCATGATGATGACTTGTTCCTTTTTTTGTACTTTATTTCAGTATTGTTGGTCTTGGGTTGGTACCCCTTTGACCTTTGTTTAATTGGGCTTATTTATTTCTGCCACCATTTGTTCCTTCTCGCTGAGGTGTTCTGTTTTTGAAATGTCTCAGGTTCAGAGCAGTAGTAGATAGCAGAGCTAGTTTTTGAGTTTCTTGGCGGCAGTGTTGGCCTTGGTTGTTACCTCATCTCAACGAGGTAGTTTATTGTTTATTTAGTTACTGGTTCATATATACTTTTCTGTAGGTGGGTTCATGTCAGTTTGTTGACGCCCACCGTATTGTTACTTTTGATACTTGCTAGCTGCTTAGTTTTTTTCTACATGTGGATGTGGATTGCTTGCTCTCTGGGATGATTTATGCTAGGAATGCATGTTAGGATTTTTAAGAATAAAATCTATTACTATTACTTCATGCACTACATAATTTAAAAACTCTAACTTGTTATATTTGGCGACCGTAAAAGCTATCCTTACTACTATTATAAATTTAGAGTCTTGCATAGCATGAGTTGTCCCTGGGGACATTTATACTCATGTAGGATGTTTGAGTCAATCTAAACAAGTATTTTTCCGCAGCGTATAACTATATTTTGATTCGTGGACTAAGTGAGCCACTAAGACGAGAGATACAGCTAACTATTGCACTTAGCTGATTTTTCTTAACATAACTGATAGAATCTTTCTTCATGTTTAAGTAGGTGTCTACCTGAGCGTCCGCAGTTATCCCCGGCTGACGTGACATCATGACGTGCATTTTCCCTTACTCTGATAAGTTATTATTTGGGGTGAAAATGCGGGTTGTGACAGTTTGTATCAGAGGGAGGTTGCTTGATAATTGGTCGGGCAACATTCCCTTGTTAGTGTTAATTGTTTAGTGACATTTCATACACACACCGATGTGTCATCAGTACGCCTTAGCCGAAGCATAGTCACTTCACTCATAGCATGAAAAGAAGTATACAGGGCATATTATGTAGTATGAGATGCATAATATGTGTTTGTATATGGATCCACCATAGGAGGCAACATGTGACGGTTATGTAGTATGAGATGCATAACCACCATTACATGGGTGCCCATTAGCACGTTTTCTTTTCTCGTTGCATGCGATGTTATGTAGTATGGGATGCATAACATTTCATGTGTACGCCGCTCATATCATGCATTAGGGCCTTTTTAGAATGCATAACACAACATACATTGCATATCATCGCATAAGCACACGCGCTAAGTTAAGGTTTACATGATGACACATGTACACACATGATTTTAAATAAGAATAAACAATCCATGCATTCATGTCATAGGCACAAGAGTCAAAAGGATGAGAGTATATCATCCTAAGTAGGACATAACATCATTATAAAATTCCAGAGCAAGTTGCAGCACAAGCAAGTGTCTTTTAAGTATGGTATGAACTAGTCGTGTTGCCTTATTGTAAGCTAGGATTTTGATGAGTTGTCTGTTTGCTTTTAGAATGCCGCCAAAGTGTCCTTTGACGAGGTCGACTCCCCAATCAGAGGGTGAGTCATCAGGTGTGCAGAGTGATGTAGTTATCGAGAGTCCACGTCAGAGCAACGAGGCTCTATCAAGGCAATTAGTTGCGATGCAATCGCAAATTGAGTCTTTGTTGTCTGCCGCTCCCGCGCAGCAACCTTTAGTGCAAGAGCCTGCCTTGGGCCAAGTCGTGCCTGATACCCCAGTTCCTCTGGTGCCCCCGATGGCAATACCACCAGAAATGAATTTTATATCGCACTACCAGCGGTTGGGACCTCCTACCTACGACGGGAGTGCCGACTTTCTGATTATAGAGAATTGGATCATCTCCATCGAGGAGATGTTTTCGTATTCCGGAATTCTATAAGCCCAGCAGGTGATGATTGCAGCTTATCAGTTAAAAGGCCTGGCAAAGAGTTGGTGGATTTGAGAAAGAGAGGGTCTGAAGGAAGGATGTTCTTAGGAATCTTTTAAGAAGATGCTGCTGAAAAAGTTTCTACCCTTGGTCGAGCGGGACCGTCTGATGAATAAATTCCTGCATTTGAAGCAGAGACAGCTCACCGTGAGCGAGTATGAGATTGAGTTTAGCAAACTGAGAAGGTTTGCTCCTGATTTGGTAGCTTCTGAGGAGGGTAGAGTGAAGTGTTTCCTTGGAGGACTAAGAAGCGATGTCCAGTAGTTGGCATGTGCTTACCGAGCTGAAAGTTATGCTGAAGTAGTGGAAGCCGCTTTGAAAGTGGAGGCGATTGAAAACACTAAGAACCGCAGTGCTGCGGTGAGGAAGGAGAAAAGGAAAGGCGTTGAGGATGACAGCTGCAGGGCATCTGGCCTTTCTTCGAAGAAGAAAAGTAAGGAAGTGTGTAGTTTATGTGGTCATCCCGGCCACTCTTACGAAAGATGTTTTAAGAGGACTGCCACCCCGAAGCAGCAGCAGGTGCACACCATCCAAGGTGAAGCCAAGGGAGAGCTAGTGTGCTCATTCTGTGCAAGGAAGGGTCATGATATGAGTCGGTGCTGGATGAAGGAAAGGATTTGCTTCCAGTGCGGGCAGAAGGGACACCAGAAGTCTTCGTGCCCCAGGCTCAGCCCCCACTGCAGCCTGCCCCACTTTGAGCTCTGCCGCCACCACCGAACCTGGATAAAGGAAAAGGAAAGCAGAACGTGATGACCAGCAAGGAAGCCCAAACCTCTACGCAAGTGATATCAGGTTAGCCCATGTTTAAAATATACTTATTATTTATCGTTGTTACTATAGTTATCGTTCGTTTAGTTATGTATGTTACGATTTTAGGGGATTTTAAGGTGCAGAATAGGTGGGCGCGCGTTCTTTTCGATTCGGGCACCACCCATTCCTTCGTGGCCCGGAGGTTCGTTGATAAATATCGTCTGGGTGTGGATCAATTAGGAGACTCGTTCAATGTCAAGCTTCCCTCTGGTGATTCAGTGATATCTAATCAATGAGTTCTGAGATGCCCTATTTATCTTGGCAATTTTATGGTATTTGCGGATCTGATGATTTTAGATCTGGCTGATTTCGACTTGATTTTGGGCATGGACTGGCTGTCCAAGTATGATGCGGTCATCCAGTGCAAGGCTAAGCGACTGGATTTCAGGATGGATGACGGACAACCTATGAGCATCTATGGATTTCAGGACAGAGTTTCCCCTATCATTTTTGCGGTACGTGCTTGCCGTGCTATAGAGTCTGGTTGTGAGGCGTTTTTAGTTTCTATTTCTGCTCTGGAAACAGCTTTTGTTACAACATGCCTGGAGGATGTCTCGGTGGTGCGAGAGTTTCCAGATGTCTTTCCTGATAGTCTTCCAGGACTTCCTCCTGAAAGGGAGATAGAGTTTGTGATAGACCTCGAGGCAGGTACTCGTCCTATTGCCAAAGTACCGTACTATATGGCTCCGTATGTGTCGGATGAGTTGCGTACTCAGCTCGATGAGTTGCTGAGGTGTGGTTTTATTAGACCATGTTCTTCTCCATGGGGTGCTCATGTTTTGTTCATTAAGAAGAAAGATGGATCGATGAGGCTTTGCATCGATTATATGGAATTGAACAAGTTAACCATTAAGAATAGATATCCCCTGCCAAGGATTGACGATTTGTTCGATCAGTTGCATGGTATGTCGGTATTTTCAAAGATCGATCTTTGCTCAGTCTGCCACCAGTTGAGGATTCGTGAGGCAAATATTCCCCGAACGGCTTTTCGTTCGCGGCATGGACATTATGAGTTTTTGGTGATGTCTTTCGGTTTAACCAATGCACCCTCTGCTTTCATGGATTTGATGAATAGGGTGTTTAAGGATTTCTTGGAACAATTCGTTATTGTGTTTATAGATGATGTCTTGGTGTATTCCCGCAATGTTGAGGAGCATACTCAGCATTTGCGTTCAGTCTTGTCAACCCTGAGGGAGCATAAGCTATATGCGAAGTTGAGCAAATGTGAGTTCTGGCTACCTCAAGTGTCTTTTCTGGGTCATGTTGTAAGCAAGGACGGTATTTCTGTAGACCCGACCAAGATTTCTGCTGTGATGGAATGGGAGAGACCTTCTACACCTAAGGAGATTAGGAGCTTCTTAGGCCTGGTTGGCTATTATAGAAGATTTGTGGAAGGATTTTCGGTGTTGTCTGCTTCTCTAACTAGACTTACTCAAAAGAATATTGTATTCATTTGTAGTGATAAGTGTGAAGAGGCTTTCCAAGAGTTGAAGAAGAGATTATGTACTGCTCCAATTTTAACCTTACCTACTGAAGGAGTTGAGTATGCTGTATATGTTGATGTGTCACATATCAGACTTGGTTGTGTTTTAATGCAAGATGGTAAGGTGATCGCGTATGGATCAAGGCAACTAAAGGTTCACGAGAGGAACTATCCTACGCACGATTTGGAGTTTGCTGCCGTAATTTATGCGTTGAAGTTGTGGCGACACCTATTGTATGACGCGTTGTGCAAGATCTATACAGACCATAAGAGTTTGAAGTATGTCTTCACTCAGAAGGAACTAAATCTGCGCCAGCGTCGGTGGTTATAATATGTGGCTGATTATGAAGTGGAAATTCTTTATCATCCAGGAAAGGCCAATGTAGTAGCCGATGCTTTGAGTAGAAAGACCGCTAAAATTTTTAACCTGTCGGTACAGTCCTTGTTAGAAGAATATTTGTTGATGGATATTGAGGTTGGGAGTAGTACTGTTCCTGCTAGTCTAGAAGCAGAAGAACCCTCTTGGATTTCCCTTACTCGAGCACATCAGAAGGATGATCCGGATTTGTTACACCTCCAGAATAGAGCTGTGAAGGGTGAAAGTGAGCCATTAGATCAGGAATACTCTAGAGGTGGGGGGGGGGGGTGAATAGAGTATTTAAAGCTTATAAAAATTTTCTGGCTATTGCAAACAAGTCCTAGTGCTGTAAGAAATAGATTAAAAATAAAACACAGCAACAACTAACTAACAATCATATCCACAACAAGAAATAAAAGAAAGGGCAACCAGACGACACAAGAAATTTATAGTGGTTCCCCAACCTGGGTACATCCACTCTTCTACCACCCTGGTAGGAATCCACTCAGATTTTTGATCAGGTTCCTGACACCAATGAGCTTTTGATCAGGTGCTCAAAAACCAAATCTCAAGTCATTTGGTCAGGTGACTTGTAACCAAGAATCACTTTTGAAGGGAGATGACAATCCTTTATATAGAGAGGGGTGAGAGGTGATGGTGTCTTCTCTGTCAACAATCAGAGAGAAGACAAGTGGATATGATATTAGCAAGTAGCTCCCCCTGAGATGTAGAATAGTTCAGGGAAATCTGGAGCTTTGTTGCAGGGTGATATGCCTTCAGTCTTTAATCCTTTATCAGAGAAATTTGCAGGAACTTCTTGACAGATGGAGTAGTTGTTGTCTTTTGATGTTTCCTGGAGTTATGAAGAAAGAAGACTCTTGATTTAGATTGATTGTTCTTCTTCTTCAACAGCTGATCTGTCTCTGGCCTAGGCCTTCTTTTCTGTATCAGAAAGCTGTGAAAGAATGATGGAGCAAAGAGACTCTTGAAGACAGACTGACTGTAATTCTCTATGTGTCTGTTTATGTCTCAGTGTATGTTGTGTTCTTCTGTGTACTGTGTTCTTATCTATCATGTGTTCTTCAGGAAAAGAGAAAAATCTCTTTTATATGTTTTGAAGGAATTTGTCTTTTGAAATTTGAATTCCTCTGTTGCAATCAATGCTGACGGCCTAGAGAATAAACTGCATTGAGTTATTTCCCCAACTGTCCCTTGGAAAAATGGAAAACAATAATTCTGATGAAAGCCTTGATCAATGCACCGTCCAACGGTAATATTCAGAGAATATTTTATCATTAATCATTCAAAAATTATTGCCATAGAGTGAGGACAGAGGAAAGAAATACTAAGTCTGGAATCATCGAACAGATAACAGAAATCGTCGAGCTGAGTCCACAGTTCGTCGAGCTGAGTTTCTGTGTTTGTCGATCAGATAACTTCGGTTCGTCGAGCTGAGTTCCAAGATCATCGATCTGATAAAAGAACTGTATGCTTCAGAAACTTTGCATTTTCTGTGTCTGAAGTTCGTCGAGAGGATAACTGTCTTCGTCGACTGGAGAAGGTTCCGGACTTAGAAAAATATGAGCAACTACTGGCTTCAACAGGTTGAAATAAAGGGTCCAGAATTCGTCGACCAGAGAATGAAGTTCGTCGAGCTGAGAATGAAGTTCGTTGAGCTGATAACTTTTTGACAGAACTTCTGGGGAATGTGTCGACATAAATCCTGGGTGTCGACACAATTACTTCTTATCTCGACATAGCTATTGTGTTGACAGAAATCTGGAGTGTGTCGACATAAATCCTGTATGTCGACACAGTTGATGTTGGTGTCGATAGATATTCTGTGTGTCGACACAAGTCTTCTGTGAGTCGACATATTCTTGCTTCTGGTGTCTACACAGTTGGTGTTGATAGATTTGCTGTCTGGTGTCGACACAGCCTTGCTGAAGTGTTGAAGTGTAGTGTCCAAAGTTTGTCGACTTGAGCACCAAGTTTGTCGACCAAAGTCTGATTCTAAGGACTTAGAATATCTTGATGTTTTCTGAACTTGAAGTGTTGTTGTAGCGTCCAAGTTTTCGTCGACCAAAGAATAGAGTTCGTCGAGCTCAGCTCAGAGAATTTTCTCTGAGATCGTCGAGCTGAGCACGACAATCGTCGACCTGAGTTCGACGAACGTCGAACTCATTTTACAGTCTTTGAATTCTTCTAAGTCTTGAGTCTCTGGCAGTCTTGTTGATAGCTGGTCCATGTGTTGTTGACTCTAAGGACTTGGCCTAGACTCTAGAACACAACTATGACCCTGGCTATACATTGTGGGTTATATGATCCTAACTTAGTGAACCTAGCCCAAATCTTACTAGAGATCCAATAATCTCCCCCTATTTGGGTGAGGTCACTAATTATAGACTCAAATCAAACTGAAAATTAACAAAGTAGAAAAAGCATATATCTGGCAGAGATCAATAACACATGCAGCAGATATATATATATATATATACATAAGCTTTATTCAGAATATAGAGCAGTTATAGATAATTGTAGAAAACAAAAGAGTTCAAATTTTACTTCTTCTGTTTCTTTTCCTTTGACATTTCTTGCTTGCTCTTCTCTCTAGGCTTTGTAAACACAATCTCTATGTTTGGATCTGAAGCTTCCACTTTTGTCATTGTCATATCAGCAACCCCTATAATATTCAAAGATGTGACTCTGCGGACAACTACTACTGGGTGCAACTTCATGTAGTCATCAACATTGAAAAACTTATTTGCTTTATCAAATCTCTTAAGTTCATCTTTCATGTACTTTGACATTGTTGAATATTCAGAATGATCCTTTCCTTCAGCTTTGGCTTTATTAATCATAGAGAGGCATACTAGTTCCTGGAACCTGGACATTCTAGCAATAGTAGCTATCTCTGGATCTTCAAAAGGAACAGGAGGAGAGGATGGTCTTTTAGAGCCTTTAGTTGGTTGATGTTCAGTAAATTGTTGTTGTTGATGTTGATGTTGCTTTCCTGAAGAATACTGCCTGTGTTGGATGCTTTCATATGATCTCCCTTAGTGTCTTTGATATGTTTGAAGTGGGGCAGATCCTTGAGAAGATGTGCTTGAAGCACCAGCAGCTGGAGGAGGTGGAGGAGGTGGATCTTTTCTGAATCTTTGAACTGGAGGAGGAGAATACCTTCTGCTTTTCTTCCTCTCCTTCTGCTGATTTTTGGATAACCACATCCAAGATGGCATCCCTTTGTATGGAGTTATCTTTTGGAGAATATAATAGGGAGTGTCATTGTTTAGATTTGGCTTTGGAGAAGGAGGAGGAGGAGCTTTTCTTTTCTTGGATACTTGCTTCCTCTTGGGTTCATCATCTGAATCATCATCCTCATCCTCATCATCATCATTATTAGATCCCTGAGGGTTATCATATAAGTCATTTAGGGCTTTCAGAGCCTCAGTAGAAATGATAGGATTTTCAGGAGCTGGAGGTAGAGATAGAGCTTGAGCAGGAACTTCAACAAGAGCTAGAGGAGAAGCCACAGGAGAAGCTGGAGAGCTGATTCTGACAGTGCTTTCAGCAACTGCCTTTTCTTCTTCTTCAATATCAGTCAGGATCAAGTCATCCAGAGCTGGAATGGGAGAGTCATCCATTATAAAAGTTGGAGCAGTGATGACTTCTTCTGGAGATGGCATGACTACTTGCTTTAAAACAGCAAAAGTATCCCTGAGTTGCTTGGCAACATTTGGAGAGATTGGGGAAGTATATGAAACAATAGCCAAGGATGGCTTAGTGTATGCTGCTGGAATAACTTTCAAAAATGCAGTATCAGAAACTTTCAGTAATTGAACTAAGTCTATTGTGGGATTAATCATGAAATCACCAACAGAAAGAATTTCTTCAGTAACTATTTCTTCATTAACTGACTCATCAAAGTCCATGTCAGTATCAATGAAATGAATCAAATCAATTAAATCTGTATCATCTGGTATAAATTCTGTATCTGCTATTACTGGCTCTGTATCTACTGTTGCTGGAGCTGGAGAAACTGAGACTAGAGCTACTGCTGGAGCTGCTTCAGCTTCTTTATTAAGCATCTCCCCCTGCCTGGTTTCAGTGTTAACTGGAGCCAGGCCTCTGAATGAAGAGGGGGCAATAGTGAAGGCAGAGAGTTGAGCATAAAGGGTGGAGATAGAAGTAGCAAGAGGTGTAATGGCCTCTGCTATAAGAGATTTGAGTAGAGGAGTGATGAGAGTAATTACAGAGGTAATGGTGGAGGGATCCAGAGATGGTGTAGCAGATGGTTCAGTAGAATGTTGAGTGGAGACATTTGGAGGGATGGTAGATGTTGGAGATAGTGGAGGAGGGACATCTGTCATGAGGACATCCTGAGTGGATGGATATGGAGGAGGAGGAGAATTGGGAGGAGATGTTAGGAGATTGAAGGATGGTATGGAGGATAAGTGGGGTGGAAGAGGAGATGAGGGTGGTGTTGGATCTGGTGTAGCATTGGAGGATAGGGGTGATTGAGGTGGAGTGGGTTGATGGTATTCCTGAGTAGGAGATGAGGGGATGTTGGTAAGATGTAGGGGTGGAGAGGTGGTAGAAGATGTAACTGTGGTTGAAGTTGGAACAAAGGGTGTTGGTTGTTGATGTGGTGGAAGTTATTGTTGGAGTTGTTGTGGTTGTTGAGTTGCTGGAAGAGATGGAGGTGTGGGGATGATCTCTTCAGTAGGGTGGGGAGTGGCTCTTACAGCCCTGGTGCTTTCAGAAGCTGGGGTGGAAGAGGTTGAAGCCATGGATGGCTTAGTTATGGTCCTATCCCACCTGCCAAACAAGGTGCATGTGAGTCTCTTGCTGGCATTAATGAATATAGTTTGTGAGACCAGCGATTCAGCAGCCTTCTCCTTCAGGAAGATCCCTAGGATCCTTCCAAAGCAAACTTCTTTCTAATTACACGTTTTCTTAATAAGATCAAAAATGATCTGTGCCCAATCCACTTTCTTATTATTGACCACTGCACACATGACCAGGAATTGATGCCTGGTGATGTAGTCATGGGCAGTGTGCTTGCCCAGCAAAACCTTCCCAACAATATCTGCCAAGAACTTAAATTCTGCAGATAGATATTTTTTCAACAGCTTATTGGGGTTATCTCCAGTATAACCCATCAAACCTAACATCTTATCATATTCTTCAGAATTAATGTCTAATTGTTCTTCTCCATTAAACAATCCAAAAATTTTAGTAAGTACGATGGGAGATAAAGACACAGAATTACCTGCAATTGTTCCTGTCGTGGTGTTCTCCTCTAAAGTAGATGACGTGTAAACACATTCTCTAATTTCAGTTACAGACAGTTTGATTCTATTAGTCATCAGATTTTTCAATTGTTGTTCTTGCAGAAGTGCCAGAATATGTAGAAAAATAGGATCTGATTGTTGAAAAGAATCAAAGTCGACGTCAAATCCAGTGTCAAACTTCATGGCGGCTAAGGCTCCTGCTGGGATTGCCATGAAATCACCTGCAAAAGAGAGAAACGACGATCAAGTGCAAAGGGAACAGAAAGCGCGGGACGGAGGTCGAAGAAAACCTAGTTATAAGGTTTTCTGGAATATGAATCGGCAAACTCAGTTAAACGAAAAATAAGAAGTTCTTCAACTTGAGATCGACGAAATAATTGATAGCAAAATAATTCGTCGAGCTCAGCTGGAAGAGTTGAAGACATTTCGTCGAGCTCCATTCGACGAAAGTTTTCTGAAGTGGATTCGTCGATCTCCGTTCGACGAAAACAACTTCACTATCGGAGAATTCGTCGTCCTCCGTTCGACGAATATTTCCCGAACTTTCCCTAGTTCATCGAGCTCCGTTCAACGAACTCTGGATAATTTGTCGAGTGCAGATAGAAACTAAACTAAGTCTTCTCCATTGATCATTCCAAGCTAATTTATAAAGAATAGATGATTTCTCTCATCCAGAGGTTTGGTGAATATATCAGCTCTTTGTAAATAAGTGTAGATATAGACAAGATTAATTTTGTTTTTGTCTACACAATCTCTAATGAAATGATGTCTAATGTCTATATGCTTAGTCCTACTATGATGGACTGGATTTTGTGTTATTGCTATAACACTTGCGTTATCACAAAAGAGAGTTGAATTATTTAAGTTGAGACCATAGTCTAGTAATTGATTTTGAATCCACAGTATCTGGGAACAACAGCTGCCAGCTGCAATATACTCAGCCTCAGCAGTTGAGGTAGACACAAATGACTGTTTCTTACAAAACCAGGATACCAACCTCATACCAAGAAACTAACAAGTCCCTGAGGTGCTTTTCCTATCAACCCTGCATCCAGAAAAGTCAACATCTGAAAATCCAATTATATCAAACTCTGACTCAGCTGGATACCATAGGCCTAGACTAGGACAACTCTTTATATATCTCAAAATCCTTTTTAAGAAAATTAGATGAGATTCTTTTGGGTTCACTTGGAACCTAGCACAAAGGCATGTGACAAACATAATATCAGGCCTGCTTGCTGTAAGATATAGTAGGGACCCAACAATGCCCCTATATAATTTCTGGTCCACAGGTTTCCCATGTGAATCAGAGTCAATCACAGCATTAGTAGCCATAGGTGTCTTCTTTGATGAGGCATCAGCCATCCCAAACTTCTTTATAAGCTCTTTAGCATATTTAGCTTGGGATATGAAGATGCCATCAGGAAACTGCTTCACTTGGAGGCCAAGGAAGTATGAAAGCTCACTTATGCTACTCATTTCAAATTTTGAATGCATGAGGTCAGAGAACCTCTTGCATAATTTGGAATCAGTAGACCCAAATATAATGTCATCCACATATATTTTTACTAACAGTATTTGATCCTTATGATGTCTAGTGAAAAGTGTTCTATATACAAAGCCTATAATGAATTTATGCTATATCAAAAAGCTAGCTAGGGTTTCATACCAAGCTCTTGGAGCTTGCTTGAGACCATAAAGAGCTTTATGCAATTTGAAAACATGATAAAGGTGAGTTGGAGAGACAAAACCTGAAGGTTGTACAACATAAACCTCTTCTTTAAGTACTCCATTGGGGAATGCACTCTTCACATCCATCTGATATACTTTGAATCTCTTGTGTGCTGCATAGGCGAGAAAAATTCTGATAGCCTCCAATTTTGCAACTGGTGCAAATGTTTGGTCATAGTCAATCCCTTCCTCTTGCCTATAACCTTGAGCAACAAGCCTAACCTTGTTCCTCACAATCACACCTTGGGCATCCAGTTTGTTTCTGTATACTCATTTGGTTCCAATGACTGGATAGTCTTGGGGTCTTGGAACCAAATCCAAAACTCTACATCTCTCAAATTGATTTAGTTCCTCTTGTATTACAATGATCTAGTGGGGATCTTGCTCAGCATCATGGATGGATAGAGGTTCAACCTGAGAGAGAAAACAGGCATGCATCACATCTTGATTGAGTTGAGCCTTGTCTGTACACCCACTGATATGTCTCCAATCACTTGAGATCTGGGGTGATCCCTACGTGTGACTAAATCAGTGAGTGGAGTTGGTTGTGCAACGACATCTTGGATTAATTCCTCTTGTGGAATTGTGTCTGCTGTTGGACGAAGTTCAATTCCTTCAATTCTTTCATCTTCACTCTCTTCATTAACTTGTGGAGAAGGATGTGTTGGAACCTTTTGGGTAAGGTTTAGTTCATCCAGTCTCTCACACAAGTGAGGTACCTGCAAAGGGCTATTGGTAGAAATCTCTTTCTCCTTGCAAGACATGTTAGTTTCATCAAAAGAAACATGAATGGACTCTTCAATTTTTAATGATGATTTATTAAAAACCCTATAGGCTTTGCTTACTTGGGAATATCCTAGAAAAATTCCCTCTTCAGCCTTAGCCTCAAACTTTATAATATATCTTTTGTTGTTATTGTGAATATAACATATACAGCCAAATACTTTAAAATAGTTGATTTTAGGTTTCTTCCCTTTAAGTAATTCATAGGGAGTCCTATTCTTCAGTTTATGTATCAGGCTTCTATTCAGGACATAATTTGCAGTGTTTACAGCCTCTGCCCAAAAGGTTAGTGGCATGTAAACATCTGCAAGCAATGTACCTCCAGCTTCAATGAGTGTCCTATTTTTACTTTCAGCTACCCCATTTTGTTAGGGAGTTCTAGGAGCTGAGAAACAATGCATGATACCTTCCTTCTCACAGAACTTATGCATAAGAAGAGACTCAAACTTTGTGCCATGATCACTTCTCATCAATGCAACATGAGTAGAGAACTCAATCTGTATGATCCTGAGAAAATCTGTAAGAACCTTGAAGGTATCTGACTTAGATCTCAGAAAGGATACCCAAGTGAACCTGGAGAAGTCATCCACAATAACCAAGGTGTAGGATTTCCCTCCTAGGCTTTGTACAGCAATGGGTCCAAAAAGATCCATATGTAGCAAATACAAAATCCTAGGTGAATCACTTTTATTTACAGATTGAAAACTCGATTTAGTTTGCTTGCCTAGTTGACAAGCCCTGCAGAGACCTTCCTTCTTGTAGGGACTAGAAGGTAGACCTCTAATAAGGTTGTATTTAGATAGCCTAGCAATGTTTTTCATATTAACATGACCTGGTATTTTATGTCATAAGTCATTCTAGTTACTAATTATATTAAGTAAACAAATATTAGAATTGGCAGATAAAAAATCAACTAAATATATATTGCCTTGTCTATTCCCAATTAAAACTGTTTGGTTTTCTTTATTAGAAATAATACATGAAGATGAACTAAAATGTACCTGATAACCTTCATCACATAATTGACTTATGGAGATGAGGTTATGCTTCAGTCCTCTGACATATGTCACTTTCTTGAATGTGACATCTTCAATCTTCACTTCTCCAAAACCTTTTGACTGACCACATTTGGAGTAACCAAAGATGACCTTTGGCCCCAGCTTGGACTTGTAGTTGGATAGAATGTCCTTACTGCCTGTCATATGTTTGGAGCAACCACTATCCAAGTACCAGATCTGATTCGCACTTGGACAGCTTTTCACCTGTAATGAAAAACAGTTAAATGTTCTTGACCCAGGTTACCTTGGGTCCTTTATTTTCCTGGTATGAAAAGCTGGAAATAACAGAATATTCTGGTTGGGATTTATATCCTAGAGGGTGATATCTCCTAGGTGGTATGACCCAATCAGTTAATGGATTAAAAGCTTTCCTGGAATTATTTAAGTTTTTGTTATAATTAAAGTTTTGGTTAAGTCTTTCTGGGTTCGACGAATTTCTGTGAGTTCATCGACCAGAGTTCAACGAATTGGGTTGAGATCGTCGATCTCTGCCCAGAGAATGAATGTATTCATTTTCTATGCCCCATGTTCGTCGACCTCTACTCGACGAACCATACAGAGTTCGTTGATCGCAGTTAGACGGATAATTATAACTATAGTTTGCGTTTAGTGTTCGTCGATCTGGGTTCGACGAACTGGCTACATTTCGTCGATCTAAGTTCGACGAATTCTGCTGAACCTTGTTTTTTATAGTTTTCTGATTTTTGGTTTTTTTACCTATTAATTTGGGAATATTTTCTGTTGTTGGTTTATTATTCACTTTTTCTCTCCCTTTAGCAGAGACAAATTTGATGGGAGTAGTTAAAATATTTTTCCTGAGGATGGGGGGAAAACTTGATAAAGCACCAAAGCCTAGCTTGCCATTAAGTCTGGCATTAAAGTGCTTATGATGTCCATCAGCTTGAAGCTTCTTTCATTGATAGTTTCCTCAAGTTGTTTAGCCTCACAAAGCTCAGTTTTTAGCAGTGTTATTTGTTCATTAGCTAAACACAACTCATCCTTTAACCTATTATTTTCAGAGTTAATATTTTCTAAATTTCCTAATTTCTCCCTAAGAGTTTTAATCTCTTTTTCTGAGTTAATTAGGTCAATACACATTGTTTTAAATTCAACTTTAAAAGAATCTGAATTGTAATCAAAGGAAGACAATATCTTGTCAGCTTCAGAATCTGAAGCTTCTTCATTGTCTGA
The DNA here is from genome assembly GCA_039583875.1 of Platanthera guangdongensis. Lineage (NCBI taxonomy): Eukaryota > Viridiplantae > Streptophyta > Magnoliopsida > Asparagales > Orchidaceae > Platanthera > Platanthera guangdongensis. Next base: position 73,566,285 of record CM077147.1, read on the forward strand.
GTCCTCCTCTTCTGAATGGCTCCTGGAAGCATCAATTGCCATGAGGCAAACCTCCTTGGCCCTTGCTTCTTCCTCATCTTCACTGGAGCTGGAAGATGTTGATTCTTCTTCAGTCTCACTCCAGGTTTCAGCCACAAAACCTTTCTCCTTCTTCTTGTATTTGCTGGAAGAAGGTCTGTTGTTGTGCTGTCTCCTGGTATCCTTTTCTCTTCTCTTTTCTTTCTTCTGATTCTCTGGACACTCAGAGATGAAGTGCCCAGGCTTCCTGCATCCAAAACACACAACTTCTTTGGTTGGTGTCTTATCATATCTAGGCTTGTCATCTTGCCTTGATGACTTCCTCCTGAAATCCTTTCATGTCATCTTATAGAATCTTTTGGCAAAGAGACTCATGAGTTCTTCATTTGTTAAAGAAGTCTCTATCTCATCAGCAGCTTTGAAAGCAATGATGTGCTCTTTTCTTGCTGGAGTAGGTGTTCTTTGGTCAGCTGCCTCCCTGGATTTAACCAGCTGTTCATAGGACTTTAGTTTGCCTAATAGAGATTCAGTGGATATCTCATTTAGGCTTCTGGCCTCCTTGATGGGCCAGATCCTTGAATCCCATAAGCTTGGGAGGCACATAAGGATCTTGTTATTTACTTCAGTCAAGGTGATTTCTTTATCTAAGGTTCTTAGCTTACTGATGATGGAGCTAAGCTTGTTGTACATCACTTCAACTGTTTCTGCTTCATCCTTTTTGAAGTTTTCATATTATGTGATGAGGTTTGATCTTCTATCTTTCATCTCATCTACTGAGCTAGCAACCATTTGGTTGAGTGAATCCCAGATTGCTTCTGTAGAGGTGCACTAAGCCACCTTCTGAAAGATGTCATCTGACATAGTCTGAGCCAAAGTGTTCATTGCCTTGGCATCAGCAATCTTTGCTTTCTTCTGGGCCTCAGTCCACTCAGGTGGTGGAACTGCAGTAATGCTTGTAGATGTTGCAGAAGTTGAAGCTTGAGGGGGACCTGTCAAAATAGAGTTGTATATATCCTCATCAATAGAATTAATGTGTAATTTAATTCTTGCCTTCTAGATGGCAAACCTGTTTAGGTTGCAAACTGGAGGTCTGGTGCTTGCATAATCCTTGTTCTGTGTCATAGCTGTGTATATAATTCTAAATGGAAAATAAAAAAAAAGTTTAGATCTAACAAAGGATCTTTGGTTCAAGGGTTAGCTTGTACAACCAAAGGAACCCGCTCTGATACCAATTGAAAGTGAGCCGTTAGATCAGGAATACTCTAGAGGGGGGGGGGGTGAATAGAGTATTTAAAGATTATAAAAATTTTCTGGCTATTACAAACAAGTCCTAGTGCTGTAAGAAATATATTAAAAATAAAACACAGCAAAAACTAACTAACAATCACATCCACAGTAAGAAACAAAAGAAATGGCAACCAGACGACACAAGAAATTTATAGTGGTTCCCCAACCTGGGTACATCCACTCTTCTACCACCCTGGTAGGAATCCACTCAGATTTTTGATCAGGTGTCTGACACCAATGAGCTTTTGATTAGGTGCTCAAAAACCAAATCTCAAGTCTTTTGGTTAGGTGACTTGTAACCAAGAATCACTTTTGAAGGGAGATGACAACCCTTTATACAGAGAGGGGTGAGAAGTGACGGTGTCTTCTTTGTCAACAATCAGAGAGAAGACAAGTGGATATGATTTTAGCAAGTAGCTCCCCCTGAGATGTAGAATAGTTCAGGGAAATCTGGAGTTTTGCTGCAGGGTGATAGACCTTCAGTCTTTAAGCATTTATCAGAGAAATCTGCAGGAAATTCTTGACAGATGGAGTAGTTGTTGTCCTTTGAAGTTTCCTGGAGTTATGAAGAAAGAAGACTCTTGATTTAAATTGATTTTTCTTCTTCTTCAACAGCTGATCTGTCTCTGGCCTAGGGATTCTTTTCTGTATCAGAAAGCTATGAAAGAATGATGGAGCAACGAGTCTCTTGAAGACAGACTGACTGTAATTCTCTATGTGTCTGTGTATGTCTCTGTGTATGCTGTGTTCTTCTGTGTACTGTGTTCTTGTCTATCATGTGTTCTTCAGGAAAAGGGAAAAATCTCTTGCCATAGAGTGAGGACAGAGGAAAGAAATACTAAGTCTAGAATCGTCGAACAGATGAAAGAAATCGCCGAGCTGAGTCCACAGTTCGTCGAGCTGAGTTGCTGTGTTCTGATGCGTGTAAATCGGCAAGCGCACCGGTCGCACAAGTAATAAAGTTTTGGGAATAAATCTCTGAATGTCGGTCTCTTGAGAAATTCAATTAGCGTAGAGCGGCAACAGTACAGAAAATATCGTTATGAGAGTTATAAATAGAAAAAGAGTAAATAGAGGACTTGGTAGATTGTGGTTGTTTGATCTAATAAACTAGTAAAAGCTATGCGGGTCAAAGGCACCGCTTCGCAAGGCGGAGTGGGTATTTCGACCGCGATGCCGAACTTCGGTTGGGCGAGTGGACGGAAAGCTAATGGATGGAAGTGTTCTTGTGTGTAGTGCAATCAGGTGAGACACGTGAATGGAGTGGATGTGGGGTGAGCGAGGCGCATTCACAGACACTACTCACAAGCATAAGAAAAATACTAACATCCCATTAGAAATAAAATAAACTTGATGTTCATGGATGGAAGTGTTCATTACAATGTTTAAACCATTCCATACTACAGAGGAAGGGGAAGAGGAGTAAACCAAAAGAGAGTGAAGATCCACCGCGGGTCGTGGCCGGAGTAGCGAGTTGTCAATCCGCTTTCGGGTTCAGTCCAAGGAGGCTTCCGGTACCAACGAGCTGTCACCTCGAAGGCCTTTAAGTCCGTTCTCTAGGTTGTCTTCTTCACCAACTCCGGTGGAAAGCTTGGAGTTGAAGTCGTCAATGGCCGAGGGCTTCACCGGAGAGTTTGAAAAGCATCGGAGTAGTTGGCAATGGCCTCCCGACGAAGGTGGAGGTGATGAAGCAGCTGGAGAAGTGAAATGGCAATTCCCGCGCACTCTCCGATCGCAGCAAATGACAGGCGTTTACCTAAATCGCGTAGCAGGGCCTTAAATACGGAGGCAGCAGAAGTAGTGCGCACGATCAGTGGCGCACGACCAGTGGTCGTGCGCACTGTCGGTCGATGATCGTGCGCCATTTCCAAATAGACCTGCAACCTGGATAAGAAGCATCAGCATATACGCGCACGATCAGTGGCGCACGACCAGTGGTCGTGCGCACTAAATCCACTGATTGTGCGATTGGCAGGGCCAGATTTACAGAAAGCAAGGGGCAAACGCGCACGAGCAGTGGCGCACGACCAGTGGTCGTGCGCACTACAGTCAGTGCTCGTGCGATTACCCAGACAGGATTAGGAAAATGAGAATGTAATGTGGATGATCAGTGGCGCACGACCAGTGGTCGTGCGCAATAAGTCCAGTGGTCGTGTGCAGTATTCCAGCATCGTCGGGGTCTCCCGAGCGTTTCCGGAGCACGCACACGAACCCCGCACCAGCAGAAGAGGCAGAAAGGCCACCAAACGTGCACACCACATTCCCAAGACATGGTTAAAGAACAACAAAAACAAAGAAACACAAGAAGCACACAGAAACGGGCCTATAGTGCACTTAATCGTGAAATAGGCACATAAGCAAATATAAGCAATAAAGGCTCTCAAGTGTAGTGCTAAGACGAAAAAACTGGCCCAGATGAGTCCAAAAATTAGTGTAAAATATGGAATCATCACACCCCCAGACTTAACCATTTGCACGTCCCGAGCAAATCATCACTCCGTGGACTAGAAAATAGCTAGCTGGCTCAGATATTTCAGAAAGAAGTAAGACGAGAAATCAAATACATCATGGGCATAGAAGATATAATAGAAAAACTTTTTTATTATACGACGTAGTTTAAACTATTCGACAGACGTAAATAAATATTTTAATTGCTCAAAATTAGAATTCGGGAGAATCTTGCGATCATGTGTAGGAAGAAAGTAGGCAGGCCACTAAGGTGAGAATTGCCAAAGTTCGGGACTCAGGATCACCTCCAAAGGAATCCACCAATGTCGGGGACCATATGCTTGTATGTTCACACTCTCTCCAAGGCGTGGGTTAGACTCAAGCGTGAATCAGTAGGACTTGTAGGAGAAAATGGGGCTTAGGCGATGGCTTGGTAGTCGATGATAAACATGGAGGCTACACGCAACCAAAGCGAGCTAATAAAAACCTAAACCAATACAGCCACGTAGAAATGAATGGGGAACACACCCCCAGACTGAGCTTGAAAACCGGGCGTGTACATGGCCGAACCCGACCAAAATCAATAAAGAAGATGGGGATAGATTTCTCAAAGTAATTCTTTCAGATTTTTCTCTCTTTTGCGCTTATAGGCTTTTCATTTTTTTATTTTTTTCTTTTCTGCGCTTGCAATCCCCAAACTTAGCAATCAAAACGTGAATGAATTCAGCACCCCCAAAAACAATGTCCACCTATCACAACCTCAGCAAAACAGTAAATACAAATCAGCTCAAGCATTTGATTGCGATGGTGGGTTTAGCTTCAGGCCTTGGTGAATGTGAGTGGAGCTGGATCAAAGGAAGGGTAGGCACAAATTTGGCATGCAACGGTTAAGGGGTAGGAAAGGCTAAACCAGGCTCAAACTAGCCAAAATGAGGGCCTACGCCATGCTCACGCTTGACTAACCGTGCACCAATGCTTCGAGAGTAGCTTAGGGCAAGTTCTTAGCCACCGAGAAAGATGATGCTTCCTCCCGACTCGAGTAATACGAGTTTAGTGGCGGCTACACACATTCCTACATTATCGTTCGATTACTCCAGATTCAGATTTTGAGTAGTACAAACAATATTTACGTTTACAGAGAAATATAAAGCTACGAGCATAAAGAAAAATTAATTCTATCCTAGTTCTACACAAACCATGAGTACTCGATTAGGAGCACTGCATGAGTTTCGAACTACTCAATCCTGAAATCCTAAGCCAACACCACTATTTTAAAGTTTACACAAAAACAATACATTTGACACGGGTTGTGCGCGTGGGTAAGAGCGCACTCGTGTGGGTGATTCAGTGTGTGCAATAGAAATCTGGAAATAATTAAACAAGAAATTGGTATGCAACAGAAAGTGTGGTGTAGTGACCACCGGCATGCTCTCCCCCCATAATTAAAGTCGACAACTAGTAAAAATAAGCATTCCAAATATGGTAAATAGCTAGTGTAGGAAGTACCTATGCTCAAAATTGAGCATACCAGTCGTGCAATGAGATGTCCAAGTGCGGCCAAGTTGTCGCGCCTCAAATATGCCTGCACCTGCGATTGAAGTATGCGCGCCAAACAAAATATGGACACATATATATATAAATAAATAGACAGAACTCAAAACACCGCATATGACCAAACGGTCCAACTTGGGTTGTCTCTCGAAAGCCATTTTGTTTACCGTCCTTAAGGTGGACTAAATACCTGTATTAGCAGTTCAAATAGTATATATAAAAAAAACATTCGTCTCCCAGATGGGCGCCCACAAAAATATAGTAGTCTCCTTGCTCGGAAAATAACAACAATAATAAAAAAAGAAACAGAAGGCGTGGTAGACTAGCTCTGTGGTGAGCTCCACACACTCCCCCTCACTATCGCTGTCATGAATCTCGATGGGCGACGGACGTGGACCAGGTGCTAATGGAGCGACATGAGTGGGCGGTGGTCGAATGTTCAACCCGCCTCGCACTTCTTGCTGATAAGTAAAGTCTTGCATCCAAAACTGGGAAGCTTCCAGATCAGCAAGGCGCTCGGACAAATATGGGATGCCCTGCTCTTGAGCTGAGCCGAACTGGAGGCTAGATTGCCCCTCATGCTTTACGGGAGGCCTCAGTTGCTGTTGACTCTACTGCGGTGGTACTCCCGCACTCCGCCTACCCATAGCGGAAGATTCACACGGCTCTCCTGCATCTTCCTTTTCATCTCTACCCGCAGGCGCATCACCAGGCATGCGGACAATAAACTTCCGGCCACCTTTTCTACCAACCACACGTAGCAAATGACAACTCACCAGGTTGGCCCTGGAGATCATGGATGGGGTAGTGACCTGCACCATCGGAGGTAGCTGGTTCCAAACTCCCAAACTTTCGGCGATGCGGGTGATGTAGTAAGCACCCCCGATCGCGCCCGCGTGTAAATCGGCAAGCGCACCGGTCGCACAAGTAATAAAGTTTTGGGAATAAATCCCTGAATGTCGGTCTCTTGAGGAATGCAATTAGCATAGAGCGGCAACAGTACAGAAAATATCATTATGAGAGTTATAAATAGAAACAGAGTAAATAGAGGACTTGGGAGATTGTGGTTATTTGATCTAATAAACTAGTAAAAGCTATGCAGGTTGAAGGCACCGCTTCGCAAGGTGGAGTGTGTAACGCCCCGAAACTCAAAGGAGCGACGGAGGACGTTTTGGGCCAGTTTTGGGTTCTGGCTGCAGACACACGGCCTGGGACACGGGCGTGTCCCAGGGCGTGTCAAGCCTGTGTCGACACTAAGCTGGGAAGTCAACACTTTGGTCTCGACATTGTGCCGAGACTGGGCACACGGCCTGCGACACGGGCGTGTCGCAGGGCGTGTCGACCCGTGTCGACACTTAGCCGCGAAGTTGACACTCTGAGTTCGACGAAGTGTCGAGACATGGGACATGGCACACGGCCTGCGATACGGGCGTGTTGCAGGGCGTGTCAACCCGTGTCGACACTCGTCCCGGGAAGTCGACACTTTGGTCTCGATATTATGTCGAGACAGGGCACACGTCCTAGGACACGGGCGTGTCCAAGGCCGTGTCATCAGGTCGACGATCTTCACTCGACGAAGTGTCGAGTGTCGAGACCGTGTACACGACCAGGAGCACAGGCGTGTCAAGGTGACACGGGCAAGGACACAGGCGTGTCCTAGAACCCGTGCAGTGCTCGGGTTGTTTTCTGGGAAAAATGATGGGGGTATACGGCCGGCCACATGGCCATGTCCGGTGGAACACGAGCGTGTCAGCTCGAACACGGGCGTGTTCGATACCCGTGTGAGGTTCCAGGCGATTCGATTTTGACGGCGAATGAGGCACACGGCCCTGGACACGGGCGTGTGCCAGGCCGTGTTCGGTCCAGATTGGGCATTTAAGTCCCGAATCAAAGCCATTCGTTTCCTTATTTTGAGATCCAACGGCTGGGGGTTGTTCCTGAAGGGATATACCCGGGATTGGACTTAGAAACCCTCACTTTTCATAAGTTTTCATCTTTCTAAAACCTTAGAGAGAGAGGAGAGCCAAGGAAGGAAGAAGGAGCTAGATCCGGCCATTGGAGGAGCTTCGAAGCTCCGAATCGCGAGCCAACTCCAGATCCACGGAGGCAAAGCTAGTGCGGTGCTTTTCATCCGTTTACTTTTCAATGGCGCCAAAGAGTAACGCTAGGGTAACGATCCTCATCTTGAGCATGAGTAGCTCTCTTTCTTTGCATAGGAAGCCCGCTCTCGCGAGTTTGCGGAGAGTTGGAGGCGTTCCTTCGGGTAGATATGTGAAGTCCCCGTTGTTTAGAGTCCGTAAGCGAGAACGGACATAGGCATGATGTGTGAAGCCTACCCGGACATGATGGTCTGGATCGGTGATGTTGTATTGCATAATGCAGGAGAAGACTCCGTGCTATTGGTTGTTTTTCGGGTTTTCTACGCGGTAGATTGCAGCAGGGAACCTTGGGGATTAACCCAAAGGTGCACCCGAAAAACTGGGCGGATGCGAGATCTTGCCAACTTGGTGGCTTGAGAGCCAACTTGAACATAACCGGGTTATGTGAATTGTGATGGAAATGGGACTCGGTGGAAGTTTGACCCGCGCAAATGGCTTAAATTGTCGTTGCGATGTGAGCACGGGTTATATGGAACCGCACCCGCTCTATGTCGTTCGGTTAAAGAGACTTAAAGGCACGTGGCACTTACCATTGGCATAGATTAGGGTCTTCGGCGGTCAATGGCTTAAATTGTAGTGAACCAGGCCAGGAAGCCAAATGCTCATAGGTTTGGCCGTCAAAGTGGCGGTGGTGAGTCCGGAATGTCTATGGCTTTAATTGATGTGACATCGACCGGTTCACCGAGAATGTGCCCTGAGAGCATGGGGCGTGTGGCCATGCGAGCCAACGTCTGTGATGAAATGGCTATATATACATATTGCTCGCTTATGCTAATGAAATGCAGGGAAGGAGCATCGCCGCCCCGAGTTGGGGGCGGGATCGTTATAATTTGGTCAGCATTGCTGACCGTTGCCTTGTTTTGCCACCGTGCGGTGGTTTGTTGCTTGTAGGTGCTTCTGGACCAAGCGGTCAATAGCGGGCTAAAGCCCTTTTTGCGAAGCCGGCCCTCGAAGGCCCAAATGGAAGTGTTTACTGTTTTATTCATGTAAGACTGGCCTGCGTGCCGTGGTTTTTAAATCATGTAATATCAAGTGAAACATTTTGTAAGGCCTTAAGGCTTATGTTGGTATTTTGTAAACATTCCTATTTTGGTTAGTGGACATTCATGCTTTAATGCTGGGTTCTTTGTTACAACTTTTATAAACTGCTTCCGCTAGAATGCTCTATGTAGGACGTTGATTGGTTGGATGATTTCCATGAGTAACCGTCCGGTCTGTCTGTGGTATATGGCGTCGGGCCCCGGCCGGACCTACTGCTATATACTATGCGACGGATAGGGGGTGTTACAATTTGGTATCAGACTACTGGTTTTGGTAGGGCTTCAGATGAATTCGTGGGCGAATTCTTTTTAAGGGGTGGTGAGCACATTTTGTGCGTCATCGTTATAATGGTAAAAGAACCCATGAATGTCCACTTAGGAATGAAAATACACGTGCTTGAGGAACATGCGTGTTCCTATAATTGCTGTTTGCAATTTATTTGGTCGCTTAACAGTGTTTTGTACCACTATAGGTGACCAGAAGTGGTGTTGGGCCGTCAGAATGCCGAGTTTCTGAGGCTAGTAGTGCACCGGATGTTGCTCCTGCGATACCTCTGTCGGCTGAGAACATACGATTGGTCGCTGAAGCGGTGTTGGCCGTGATAAATGCGCATCCTGCAAGACAAACGCAGCAGCTCGCTCCTGTGATGGAGCAGGAACCTCTTCAAGAGGCTGAGCCGAGGAGAGTGGAGCAAGTGGTTGTGGAATCGGTGGTACCAAGGAGGGCAACCGAGAGGCAGCTTAAGCATGTAATGAGCTTTAACCCTCCGTTATGTTGTAACACCCTATTACTAATTTGGGTCAGGATCACTATGTCTCTAGGAAACCTTTGTTTGACCTCCTGTATAGCTCAATAGGTCAATTAGAATTGAGTCTAAGGGTTAGAAGTGTAGGTTTGGAAGCTGCCCTGAAGACCCAGAATTTTCTATTTGGAGACTAAGTCATAACGTCGAGCTCAGCACGACGATTCGTCGAACTCCGATCGACGATCGTCTAGCACAACTTCGACAGATCGTCGAACTCCATTCGACGATCGCTGAGCTCAACTTCATCATATCGTCGAACTCCATTCGACAATCGGTGAGCTCAAGTCGACGATTTTGACTCTGCTTTGGATATTTATCTCTGAGCTCAGTTCGACGATCTTTGAGCTCAGATCGACGATATTTTGCTGCTGTATATTTCTAGATCACTGAGCTCAGCTCGACGATAGCAGAGCTCAGTTCGACGATTTCAGATAACTTCAAGGATGTTTCTAGATTCAAATTCAAATCAGTTAAGGAGTTATTCTGCAATTAATTCAGAGATTTCCTAGCCGTTTTCGTTCATTTCTGGACCAAGTTTCAAGAAATATTTCTATGGACTTTCCTCCAGAAGAGATTTTGCAATTAAGGATGCAATTAATGCAGATCAACGGCTATTCTTCTCATAGAGAATGTTATTTTATTCTATATCAGAGAATAAAAGAGAAGAATTTTGAATCTCACATAGAATACAGATAAAAGAGAGAGATACACAGATTAGAGACAGACATCAATAATCTTCAACAAAAATCTTCTGTCTCAAAAATTCTCAAGAACACTCATCCAAGGAGATCAATCTTTTCAGAAATCCTCAGATCACTTTAGTTTCAAAGTGTTCAAGGCCAATATATTTCAAGACCCCAGACATTCAACATTTCAGCTATTGCTGAAATCATCTATTATTGGAGTTCAATCTTTGAAGGCCTGTCACCCTCAGCAAAGCTTTTCTTCCTGAAGATCTCAAGAATTCAGGGGGAGCTTTGACATCAACAATCCACATAGTCTTCTCAGTTGTTTGAGAAAGAGAAGACTTCCATCACTCTCTCACCACCTCTTTGTAAAGGGTTTCTCAAACTCCCTTCAAAAGTTTGAGCTTGGTTTTTGAGCACCTTGTCAAAAGCTCATTAGTGGCAAGACACCTGATCAAAAAATCTGCTTTGGTTTTTGAGCACCTTATCAAAAGCTCATTGGTGCCCAGGACACCTGATCAACTCATCCTGCAGTGGATTCCTACCTAGGGTGGTAGAAGAGTGGATGTACCCAAGTTTAGGGGAACCACTATATTTCCTTGTGTCTTCTGGTTTTGCTTGTTTTCATTTTTGTTTCTGGCCTTGATTATTCTGTGATTAGCTTTTGTTTAACTTAGTTCTGTGATTAGATTTTTTACTGCTTCCCTGCCCACTATTATTACAACAACTGTTGTAAAAAGTTTCAAAGCACAATATACTCTATTCACCCCCCTCTAGAGTATATCAGATCTAGCTGCACTTTCAATTGGTATCAGAGCGAGGTTGGTTAAACATACCATACCTGATTGGTTGTACAGGCTAACACCTGAACCCAAAGATCCCAAGTTAGATCTGCTTTCTTTTGTATTTTATTATTAGATTTTGCTTTCACAAATCATGGCCCAAAACAAAGATTATACTAGCACCAGACCTCTAGTGTGCAATCTATCCAAGTTTGCACTTTGGAAAGCAAGTATCAGACTGTACATGAATTCTATTGACGAAGATATCTTTAACTCTGTTTTGACAGTGTATCCAACACCTCCAGAGAACTCCAGTACAAATGCTGTTCCACCTCCATCAGGAACAGATGCTGATATCAAGAGATGGAAGGTAGCTGATGCCAAGGCTATGAACATCATGGCCCAGACAATGTCTGATGACATATTTCAGAAGGTGGCTGAATGCAATTCAGCTAAGGAAATTTGGGACAAACTTTCTAAAATAGTCTCATGCTCAGCTGATGAGAGGAAGGATAGGAGATCCCATCTCATCTCTCAATATGAGAATTTCAAGAAGGGAGAAACTGAGTCAGTTGGAGATATGTACAACAGGCTAAGTCTAATTGTCAGTGAACTCAGGACATTGGACAAAGAGATCTCTCTAACTGAACTCAATGACAAGATCCTAATGTGCTTCCCTAGCACTTGAGATTCAAGAATCTGCCCAATTAAGGATGCCAGAAGTCTGTATGAGATCACTACTGAAGCTCTATTGGGTAAGCTCAAATCTTATGAGCTACTCATCAAAAATAGAGAAGAAGAACAGAAGGCTGCCTCACCAGCCACAAGAAAAGAGAAGACCATAGCCTTCAAGGCAACTGAAGGTATGCCTGAAGATAAAGCCACAGACAATGATGAACTGCTCAGTCTGCTGGGCAAAAGATTCTACAAGATGGCCAGAAAGGACTTCAGAAGGAGATCATACAAGGAGCAGGATAAGGCAAGGTATGACAAGTCCATTAACAATAATAAAGATATTATTTGCTTTGGTTGCAGGAAACCAGGGCACATAGTTCCTGACTGTCCAGAGAATAAGAACAAGGACAGAAGGGACAGGAAAGAAAGAAGAAAGGAGAAAGACTCCAAGAGGAATGGCAATGGCAAACCCTCATCAAGCAAAAATAAACATACAAGAAAGGGGTTTGTTGCTGAATCCTGGAGTGAGACTGAAGAGGAGTCAGAAGCCTCATCCAGTTCCAGTGATGATGAGGATGATGTAGAAGAAAAAGAGTTCTGCATGATGGCAATCAATGCCTCACAGCATAATTCAGAAGAAGAGCAGTCAGAGTCAGACTCAGAGACTCAACCTGAAAAAGATTAGGTAATTGGTTCTTTTGATTTTAGTTCAGAGGATTTTAAATCTGAATTTAAAGCACTGTGTTTAGACCTGCTAAAGTCTGAGAAAGAAATTATCTCTCTCAGAAATCAATTATCTGAACACAATACTTTAAAGTCAGAAAACCTCAAACTCTCTCAGGAGTTGGAGTGCTGTAGGGAACAGATAGCTTCACTGAAAAGTGAGCTCTCTTAGGCCAAGAAGCTTGAAGAATCCCTTAATGTGAGAAGCATCAAGCTGATGGACATCACAGGCACAGTGAACTCCAGATTCAACAGTACACTGGGCTTGGGTGCTTTATCCAGCCAACCTATAGTTCTGACAACTCCAATCAAATTCATTTCTGACAAAGGAAAGGGAGTTGTAGAGGTTGCTAGGAAAAATTCTGATCTGCCCCAGAAAACTAAGTCCCAGCAGAAATCGTCGAACGGAGATCGACGATCGCCGAATGAAGATCGACAATCGTCGAACGCAGATCTAAGATCTCAGCCAAAGTCGTCGAACGCAGGTCGACGATCTAAAATACCTGATCTCAGCCATAGTCGACCGTCGAACGGAGCTCGACGATCTTACCCAAGATCGTCGAACGTAGCTCCAAGATCGTCAAATAGAGGTCAGAGCTCTGGAAAATTTTTCAAGGGCAAATCAAAATTGAATCCTAAGGGTCCTTCATCCCAAATCTTTAACCCTTATACTGAATGGATTATACCTCCAAGGAGATATCATCCTGAAGGATATAAGAGTAAACCTGGGATGTCCTTTATTTCAGAATTTAAAGGTTATCAACCTAGGCCCAAGGTAAACTGGGTCAAAAACAAATGAATTGTCTTATGTGCAGGTGAAGACCTATCCAACATCTAACCATCAATGGTACTTGGATAGTCGGTACTCTAAGCATATGACAGGGAACAAGGACAACCTCACATCCTTCAGAGCCAAGCTTGGACCCAAAGTTATCTTTGGTGATTCAAACTTTGGACAGACTAAAGGATATGGTGCAGTCCAGATTGGATCAGTAACTTTCAAGAAGGTAGCTTATGTGGAAGGACTGAAGCACAACCTAATTAGCATCAGTCAGCTGTGTGATGAAGGCTATCAGGTGACCTTCAGCAAAGCCTTATGCAAAATCAAGTCAGAGGACAACACAACTGTGTTGACAGGTAAAAGAAAAGGTAACATCTATCTAGTAGATTTTCTTTCAACTGATGTAGATATTTGCTTGTTTAATTCTGTCTGTAGACCAAATATTTTATGGTATAAGAGACTAGGACACCTAAACCTTAGAACTATTGCTAGGCTATCCAAGGACAACCTTGTTAGAGGACTACCTTCTGGCCCCTACAAGAAGGAAAGACTCTGCAGGGCTTGTCAATTAGGCAAGCAAACTAAAAACAGCTTTAAGTCACTTAATAAGAGTGATTCACCTAGGATATTGTATCTGTTACACTTGGATCTTTTTGGACCCATCACAGTACAAAGCCTAGGAGGGAAATCCTACACTTTAGTAGTTGTAGATGACTTCTCTAGATTCACTTGGGTGTTCTTTATAAGGAAGACGTATGATAACTTTAAGTGTCTGACAGAGTTTCTCAAATGTATACAGATTGAGTTCAATACTCACATTGCCCTGATCAGAAGTGATCATGGGACAGAGTTTGATTCTCTTCTTATGCAAGAGTTCTGTCAGAGTGAAGGGATCAGACATACTTTCTCAGCTCCTAGAACTCCTCAACAAAATGGGGTAGCTGAAAGGAAAAATAGAACCCTTATTGAATCTGCCACTACATTGTTGTCAGATGCTCATCTACCTCTATCCTTTTGGATAGAGGCAGTGAACACCTCCAACTATGTGCTGAATAGAAGTCTGATACATAAACTAAAGGGAAAGACTCCCTATGAATTACTCAAAGGGAAGAAACCTAAAGTTGATTATTTTAGAGTCTTTGGTTGTATTTGCTACATTCACAACAATGACAAGAAATATTTAGCAAAATTTCAAGCTAAAGCTGATGAAGGAGTGTTTCTGGGATACTCCATGATCAGCAAGGCTTATAGGGTTTATAATAAATCATCTTTAAAAATTGAGGAATCTGTTCACATTTCATTTGATGAATCTAACATGTCTTTCAAGGAGAAGATCTCTTCTACCATAGAACCTTTGCAGGAACATTCTCTAGTTGAAGACCTGAACAAGTTACAGGTTACTCAAAGGGATGAAAGCAGTGAAGATGAAGAAAATGCTCAACATATTGAAGAACAACTTGAAGAGCCAGTTGTTGTACCACAAGAGGAAACAACAACACAGGTTGGTGAACAATCAACACCCCCTGTTGATTTAGTAACATCAAGAGACCATCCAATTTCCCAAATAATTGGAGAAATCTCAGCTGGTGTGCAAACCAGAAATCAGGTCAACCAAAACCTGTTGCACACTTGCTTTCTATCTCAAATTGAACCTCAGTCCATTCAAGATGCAGAGCAAGATCCACATTGGATCATTGCAATGCAAGAGGAGTTGCATCAATTTGAGAGGAACAAAGTATGGGAACTAGTGCCAAAGCCTAAGGATCATTCCATTGTTGGAACAAAATGGGTATTCAGAAATAAATTGGATGATCAAGGAGTAATTATAAGGAACAAGGCAAGGTTAGTTGCTCAGGGATACTCTCAAGAAGAAGGAATCGACTACGACCAAACCTTTGCACTAGTTGCAAGATTGGAAGCCATCAGAATATTTTTAGCTTATGCAGCACACAAAGGCTTCAAGGTATATCAGATGGATGTCAAAAGTGCATTTCTCAATGGAGACATCAAAGAGGAAGTATATGTCAGACAACCTCCAGGTTTTATCTCTCCTACTTTTCCTGATTATGTTTTTAGATTGAATAAAGCATTATATGGTCTCAAGCAAGCTCCTAGAGCATGGTATGAGACCCTAGTATGCTTTCTCTTAGAAAATGGTTTTATAAGGGGTAGAGTAGACCAAACTCTTTTCATTAGAACCCATAAGTTCCATACCCTACTAGTACAAATTTATGTAAACGATATTATTTTTGGTTCTACTGACTCCAAATTGTGCAGAAGGTTTTCTAACCTGATGCATTCTAAATTTGAGATGAGTAACATGGGTGAGCTATCCTTCTTCCTAGGATTGCAAGTCAAGCAACATGCTGAAGGCATCTTTATTTCTCAAACCAAATATGCAAATGAGTTGGTTAAGAAATTTGGTATGTCAGAAGCATCTTGTATGAAAACACCCATGCCTACTAATGCTGTATTGGATGATGATGAACATGGGAAACCTATTGATCAGACAACATATAGAGCAATGATTGGCTCTTTACTGTATCTTACAGCTAGTAGACCAGATATAATGTTTGCTACATGTATATGTGCTAGGTTCCAAGTAAGCCCTAGAGAGTCACACCTAACACTAGTAAAGAGGATTCTCAGGTATGTTAAAAGTTGTTCAAATCTAGGTCTCTGGTATCCAAAAGATTCAGCATTTGATTTAACTGAATTCTCTGATACTGACTATGCTGGATGCAGAATTGACAGGAAATGCACCAGTGGAACTTGTCAGTTCCTTGGTGACAGACTTGTCTCTTACTTTTGTAAGAAACAAACATCTGTGTCAACTTCAACTGCTGAAGCTGAATATATGGCTGCAGGAAGTTGTTGTTCACAAATCTTGTGGATTCAAAACCAACTCCTAGACTATGGCTACAACTTAGAGAAGTCTAAAATCTTTTGTGACAACACCAGTGTTATTTCCATAGCTCAAAATCCAGTCCTCCATAGTAGGACAAAACACATAGAGATTAGGCATCATTTCTTAAGGGATAATGTTGAAAAGAATAAAATTGAACTACAATATATCCCAACTGATTTACAAAGGGGAGATATTTTCACCAAGTCATTGGATGAAAAGAAACACACCTTCTTCCTAAATCAGTTAGGAATGTTAGATGGAGGAAGTCTTAAATAATATCCAAGATTTTGAAAGCTTAAAAATTGACCAAGACTAGACAAACATCCTGATTTTTCTTAGTGTCTAGAATTTTTCTGATCTCTGAACTGCGCTCGACGATTTGCCTCAAGATCGTCGAAAGGAGATCGACGATCTCCTAAATCGTCGACCTGAGTTCAGCGTTTCTCAGATAGTATGAACTATCTCTTCCGGTCAACGATCGTCGAACGGCGCTCGACGATTTTGTTCTCTGAACGATCGTCGAACAGAGCTCGACGCTTTCCAATATCATCGAACGGAGATCGACAATGTTGAAGACTCTTCAGATTCCATTAGAAGCCTCGATCGTCGAACTGAGTTCAACGATCTTTCCAATTCTGCTACGAACCCTAATATAAAATTCATTTTTCGCCGTCGTTCTCCTTTGCGCTTTCGATTTCTCTGCAAGAATTTTCTTTCCCTCCAAACAGTTCTGCACTTGGTCGTTTTGTTTGTTGGATTTTTGCAGGTACCCATGGCTATGTCAGTTGCTGTTCTTGCCGCAATGAAGTTTGATGCTGGTTTTGATATTGACATAGAATCTTTCAGCACAACCGACCAGGCCTTTCAATATATTTTGGGATTATTCACAGAACAGAACCTGACTGCAATAATGACCACAAGGATCAAGCTGGCATCTGATGAGATAAAGGAATGGGTCTATACTGCCCATAATCAGGATAACAACACCATTGTTGGGTCTATATCTGGAACTCATGTACCCTTAACCCCAACAATTTTAACAGAAGTTTTTGAGTTGAGGAATGGTGAAGATACTGCTGACTTATCTGGAGAAGAGTATTCTGACCTGCTCGCCAGAATGGGTCATTCAGAGGGCAACCCTAGCAAGCTCTTCAAAAGGAACCTTTCTGTGGAATACAGATTTATGGCAGATGTTGTTGGGAAAGTGCTACTGGCTAAGCACTCTGCCCATGATACAATTTCAAGGCATCAGCTCTGCCTCATGGGAGCTCTTGTAGACAAGAAAAACCTGAATTGGGGAAAAGTGTTCTTTGACCTTATCAAAAAGAAAATCAACAAAAGTTTTGTCAACTTTGGAAGGATCTTTAGGGTGTTTCTGCAGCACAGGTGTCCTGCCTTGCTGGTCTCCTCTGGAATTCACATCAATGCTTCCAAGAGACTGTCTTGTGCCCTCTTTGGAAAGTGGGACAGACAAATCAGCAAGCCCAGCAGGCCCTCCTCCAGCACTCCTTCAGGCACAACGACTCTAAGAGTCACTCCTCCACAGGTCTCTGCCCCTGCAGATGACCTGCCTGCTGTTGTTGCCTCTCCTCCTCCTCCTCCAATTCCATCCCTTCCCATACCATCTACCATTACAGCTCCATCCACCATCATCATATCCAGCCCCTCTCCATCATCAACACCATCTCCAGTACCTATTCTTCCACCACCAAAAGAACATTTCCATCCATTATTCTCCTACCCTCCACCAGATGTCACTTCATCACCCTCCCATCCATCCTTCACCCTCATTGATGATTCCTTTATGGATGATTCACCATCCTCTCCTCCTGAGCTACCCTCATCCTCCACTTCCTTTCAAGACCTTCTACACCAAATCATTGACCAACCCACATTCACCCCATCCATCTCCATCCCACTGTCCTCCATTTCCACCTTACCAACTGCTCAGCCATCCCTTCCACCATTCACCAGCTTTCCACTACCATCACCATCAGCTGCTCCTCTATCTTCTACCTCTGCTCCAGCCCTTGAGCAAGTAGACCTTCCATCCCTTGCTGACAGGTTGTATGAGTTGCTTACCCCCAGGCTCTCTCTTCTGTTGGAGACCTCCTTGGCTCCACTACACCTGTCAGTGACATCCCTCTCTGCTAGGCTCTCATCCCTCTTCCCTCAGGCAGCCCCTACAGCAGTGTGCCTTGATCCAGCCTTGTCTAAATCTAGGCAGGGGGAGATGCCCTATGAAGTGAGTCTTCATGCTGCTGCTGCTGTTTCTTTGAGCCTGTCTGCTGCTGCTGCTACTGTTACTGCTTCTTCAGCTTCTCCTCTTGCTGCTGTTGTTGTGCCTCAAGCACAAGTTCCTCCTGCTACAATCCTTGCAATAGACCTCAGGTCTTTGCTTTCAACTTTTGATTCTGCATACTTCAGCTGTCTGCCAGAGATAACTGCTATCCAGCCTCCAGAGGATCTATCCAAGGCACTTGTGCCATTTTCTTGTTGTGACCCAAGCATTATCACCTCCTTTGTCAACTCAGTATATGCTGCTGCTTCTTCTGAAGAAAGCATTGTTGTTGTTTCTGATATTGTTGCTCCTACTCCTGCTGAACTTTCTGATACTACTGCTGAAGTTTCTGTTCTTACTGTTGAACCAATTTCCAAGGTAATTCTTATGACAGAGGCACCTGAATTTGAGCCTTCTGCAGTTTCTGATGATATTCCTCCTGTTGATGCTGTTGTTAGTGAAGTTGTTGCTGCTGTCACCTCTCCAGAGCCCATAGTTGCTGCTGCTGTTGTTACTGCCTCTACTGTATCTGCTGTTGTCATTTTTGCTTCTGCTTCAATATCTGCTGTTGTCATTGCTGTTACTACTCCAACACCTGCTGCTACAACCTCTGCCTCATCTGCTTCTATACAGCTCAAGAAGTATCTGATGAAGAAAATTGATGCTCTTTATGATGACCAGAGTTCTGAAAGTGATGAATTTAGAATAGACTCTGATGACTCTTCTGCTACCATTGCTAGGAAAAGAAAGGCAAGGAGCAAAGCTATGAAGAGAGTACCTCCTGCTAAAGTCAAAGACAACAATGATATTCCATACTACATTCTACATGACTGCCCTATCACTGAACACTGGATGCAGTACTCCAAGAATCAGCTGAAGGCAATGAAAAAGAAGAGAAAATATGAGAAGGGTTCCTCTCAATTTCAACATTCTCATCCTCCTCCACCACCTCCTCCTGATGCAGGTGCAGGTGGAAGCTCTACAGCTCAACCCCCAGCCAGAAGTCAGGCTCCCTATCAGCCTCATGCTAGATCTTATAATAGGGGAAGCCAATCCAGGGGATCTCAATCCAGGAGAGGAGGATATAGAGGAAATCAAAGAGATCTTCAAGTTTACTCCAAAGGGTACTCTAGGCAGCATCCTTATTCCAGGGGAGGACAAATGTCAACTGATACAACATCTGGTCCTTTTCCCTACAAATTAAAAGAAACTGTGTCTTACAGGCCTTCTCAAGACAATCCCTCCAACAGATATGAGCCACATGTACCTTTTGAGGATCCTGAAAACAATCCAGCTGCCTGGGCTGCAAGATTAAAAAAACTAGCTGCACTAGATCAGATCAAAAAGGCTAGAGAGCAAGGAAAAGATTCATCTAATATCTCAACAATGTCTGAACAGAGACAGAAAGAGCTAGAGAGATATGCATCAAGTAAATTCTTTGATTCTGACAGGTATATGGAATTACATCCTGAAGCTGTAGTTCCCAGGCCTAAAAAGCAAACATATTTAGGTGCAGCAGATGATACCAGATCAAACAAATAAGCCCTCAATCCTAACAGAGAGATCAAACTTGTTAAAGGCAAAGAAAAGAAATGATAATGTAAGGTGACATTCTCTGTGATTTCTGATTATCTGGATGATATATATCTCTGTGGTTCTGCAATGTCTGGCTTGTTGTTTTTCTGTTTTGCTGCTTGTATGTTGTTATTTAAATTTTTTCCAAAGCTTGTAAATAGTAATCCTAACCCAAATAGGGGGAGATTGTTGGAACACCCTATTACTAATTTGGGTCAGGATCACTATGTCTCTAGGAAACCTTTGTTTGACCTCCTGTATAGCTCAATAGGTCAATTAGAATTGTGTCTAAGGGTTAGAAGTCTAGGTTTGGAAGCTGCCATGAAGACCCAGAATTTTCTGTTTGGAGACTAAGTCATATTGTCGAGCTCAGCACGACGATTCGTCGAACTCCGATCGACGTTCGTCTAGCTCAACTTCGACAGATCGTCGAACTCCATTCGACGATCGCTGAGCTCAACTTCATCATATCGTCGAACTCCATTCGACGATCGGTGAGCTCAGGTCGACGATTTTGACTCTGCTTTGGATCTTTATCTCTGAGCTCAGTTCGACGATCTTTGAGCTCAGATCGACGATATTTTGCTGCTGTATATTTCTAGATCGCTGAGCTCAGCTCGACGATAGCAGAGCTCAGTTCGACGATTTCAGATAACTTCAAGGATGTTTCTAGATTCAAATTCAAATCAGTTAAGGAGTTATTCTGCAATTAATTCAGAGATTTCCTAGCCGTTTTCATTCATTTCTGGACCAAGTTTCAAGAAATATTTCTATGGACTTTCCTCCAGAAGAGATTTTGTAATTAAGGATGCAATTAATGCAGATCAACGGCTATTCTTCTCAGAGAGAATGTTATTTTATTCTGTATCAGAGAATAAAAGAGAAGAATTTTGAATCTCACATAGAATACAGATAAAAGAGAGAGATACACATATTAGAGACAGACATCAATAATCTTCAACAAAAATCTTCTGTCTCAAAGAATTCTCAAGAACACTCATCCAAGGAGATCAATCATTTCAGAAATCCTCAGATCTCTTTAGTTTCAAAGTGTTCAAGGCCAATATATTTCAAGACTCCAGACATTCAACATTTCAGCTATTGCTGAAATCATCTATTGTTGGAGTTCAATCTTTGAAGGCCTATCACCCTCAGCAAAGTTTTTCTTCCTAAAGATCTCAAGGATTCAGGGGGAGCTTTGACATCAACAATCCACATAGTCTTCTCAGTTGTTTGAGAAAGAGAAGACTTCCATCACTCTCTCACCCCCTCTTTGTAAAGGGTTTCTCAAACTCCCTTCAAAAGTTTGAGCTTGGTTTTTGAGCACCTTGTCAAAAGCTCATTGGTGGCAAGACACTTGATCAAAAAATCTGCTTTGGTTTTTGAGCACCTTATCAAAAGCTCATTGGTGCCCAGGACACCTGATCAACTCATCCTGCAGTTGATTCCTACCTAGGGTGGTAGAAGAGTGGATGTACCCAAGTTTAGGGGAACCACTATATTTCCTTGTGTCTTCTGGTTTTGCTTGTTTTCATTTTTGTTTCTGGCCTTGATTATTCTGTGATTAGCTTTTGTTTAACTTAGTTCTGTGATTAGATTTTTTACTGCTTCCTTGCTCACTATTATTACAACAACTGTTGTAAAAAGTTTCAAAGCACCATATACTCTATTCACCCCCCTCTAGAGTATATCAGATCTAGCTGCACTTTCACGTTATTCTCGGGGTTGGGAACCCCATCTCAGGCTGAAGACTGGCTCTGCAGGGTGAAGAGAGTCATGACAGCAATGGAGATGGAGGAGTGGCAAATGACCACCATTGCTACGTTTCTTTTGGACGGTGAAGCGAGATTATGGTGGGAAGGTTTGGAGCTGCATCATTTAAGAGGTAGACAACTTACAGACGTCCCGAGGGAAGAGTTCTCGGGATTATTCTTAGCAAGATACCTCCCTTCTACTCAGAGGATTTCGATGGAGAACGAATTTCTGAAGTTGGTTCAGGGTGAGAAGAGCGTGGATGAATATCTCCATGAGTTCACTCGTTTGAGTCGATATGCTAGCTCCACCATCGTGGATGAGGAGCGCAAGACTAATCGCTTCTATGAAGGCTTGAGAGATGAGTTGAGATTACTACTCTCGGGGCCGATGACGCAGGGTTTCTTAACCTTGGTCAATAGTGCCCGGTCCTTGGAGAAGGACATGAAGAATGTACAAGCAAATAAAAGCTTGGGTGAGAAGAAATCTGAATTTAAAGTGCTGACTACTTCAAAGTCCGGCTATCGGAGGTCTTTCAAGAAGCATAGGACTTCGGGTCCAGCTCCTTCTAGTGCTTCTGGGGCGACTACGGGTCGGACCCCGGGTGCGTGTTTTACTTGTGGAAAGACGGGGCATTTTGCCCGTGACTGTTGGAGCGGACGTCCTAAGTCTGAGAGAAGGCCGGGAGCTACTTATGAAGAGAAGGGAAAGGCGGTGGAGTCGACCGCATCACATTATGCTCCGGCCCAACCGAGGGTCTATAATCTTGGCCAACAGGAGGCCATCAAACAAGCTGATGTGGTGACAGGTACGATTTAATTTATAGCAAGTCAATTTCTTTAAATACTTGTTATGCACATGTTACCTTACCACTACTTGTTTAGGATTTGTATTAATTTGTGAAAATCCGGCACGAGCACTCTTCAATACGGGAGCTTCACACTCCTTCTTGTCCGAATGATTTATATCACGCATCGGAGTCCCTTCTTCGATGGCGAAGGATAAGTTGGATGTGTTGTTGCCCAATGGGTGTTCGATGCGAGCGGATAGGATCTGCGATGTTAAGATTCGTATTGGTGATCAAGAGTTCGACCTGCAGGTGTCTTTACTTCCGTTGGTGGAGTTCGACGTTATATTTGGCATGGACTGGCTCTCGGAGCAACATGCCCATATAGATTGCGGTAGCAAGGAAGTCAAGCTGGGAGAAAGTCGTGAGATGACTTTTACGGGCTTAAAGGGGTCGAGCAAGACGCAGATGTCTGCTCTTCAGGTGGTGAAGGTGGTTTGTGCCGGAGCAGAACTGTTCTTTACACTAGTGGAGGTTGCAAAGCCGAAGCCCGCGTTGGATAGTATTTCAGTGGTATCAGAATACCCTGATGTGTTCCCCGCAGATCTTTCTGGAGCCCCGCCTCAGCGGGAGATAGATTATACGATTGAGCTAGTGCCAGGTGCAAAGCCTGTGTCATGATCTCCTTATCGACTAGCGCCTAAGGAAATGGCAGAGCTGAAAGTTCAACTACAAGAGTTGTTGGAGCAAGTGTATGTGCACCCGAGTTCTTCGCCTTGGAGCGCACCGATCCTCTTTGTTAAGAAGAAGGACGGAAGCTTGAGGCTATGTATTGATTATCGAGAGCTCAACAAGCTGACGGAGAAGAACAAGTACCTGATCCCCCGGATTGATGATCTTTTTGATCAGTTAGTCGG
Organism: Platanthera guangdongensis; assembly: GCA_039583875.1. NCBI lineage: Eukaryota > Viridiplantae > Streptophyta > Magnoliopsida > Asparagales > Orchidaceae > Platanthera > Platanthera guangdongensis. The sequence continues at coordinate 73,589,461 of CM077147.1, forward strand.
GTCGACGGTGTACTCGAAGTTGGATCTCAAAGCTGGGTACTATCAGCTGCGAATAAGGGAGAGTGATATCCCGAAGACAGCATTTAGTACGAGATACGGGCATTATGAGTTTACGGTCATGCCATTTGGGCTGACTAATGCGCCGTCAGTGTTCATGGATTTGATGAACAGGACTTTCAGGGAGTACTTGGACCATTTCGTGATCGTCTTCATCGACGATATTTTGGTGTACTCGCAAAGTGAGGAAGATCACTTCAAGCATCTTCATTTGGTGTTGGAGACGCTAAGGAGAAATCAGTTCTATGCCAAGTTCTCGAAGTGCGAGTTTTGGCTATCCTCAGTGGCGTTCCTCGGTTATATAGTGAGTGGAGAGGGTATTGCTGTGGATCCGACGAAGATTGTTGCGATACGGGAGTGGCCTAAGCTTGTTACGGTAGCGGAAGTCCGGAGTTTTCTGGGGCTTGCCGGCTATTATAGGCGCTTCGTAGAGAACTTCTCGCGGATAGCGTTACCTCTCACTACTTTGACGAGGAAGGAGCATAAGTTCGTTTGGACGTCGGAGTGCGCGCGAGCTTTTGAGGAGTTGAAGTGTCGGTTGACCACGGCGCCTGTGCTGAGTTCGCCATGTGGGACCGAAGGCTATGAGATTTATAGTGATGCTTCGGGCAGCGGTTTGGGTTGCGTGCTACTGCAACACGGAAGTGTAATAGCTTATTGCTCAAGACAGCTGAAAGTGCATGAAAGGAACTATCCGGTCCATGACTTGTAGTTAGCGGCCGTGATTTTTGCCTTGAAGCTGTGGAGACACTATTTGTATGGTGTGAAGATTGATATCTACACCGATCACAAGAGCCTGAAGTATCTTATTGATCAGAAGGATCTGAATATGCGGCAGCGTAGATGGATGGAGTTCCTGGGGGACTATACATTCAAGATCCACTATGTGCCTTGTAAAGGGAATGCAGTTGCGGACACGTTGAGTCGCCGAGCCCCAGCTCAAGCCAATTGGCTATCGGTGCATGATGAGCGGTTGGTGCGGGAGTTGGAGGCATTGGAGATTGTTTGTGTGGACAGGCAATCAAGTGCTGAAGCAGTTCTGAATTGTACTGAAGTCCAATATGACCTGGCTGATCGTATTCGGCAGGCTTTGGATATGGATGCTCATATGAAGCAGTTCATGGTAGAGGCTCTAGATGGGTCAAATTCCCAATTCGTCGTGGAGGACGGATTACTTTGGAAAGACGGTCGTCTGTGCGTCCCAAGTGTGGGTCATTTGCGGGTGGAGTTGTTGTACGAGGCACACCATACCAAGTACTCGATTCACCCGGGGAGCACGAAGATGTACCGTGATGTGAAGAAACTGTTTTGGTGGCCGGGTTTGAAAAGGATGTGGCGCTATACGTAGCAAAGTGTCAAACTTGCGCCTTGGTGAAGGCGGAGTGCCAAAAGCCGGGAGGATTTCTTAAGTCCTTGCCTATTCCTGAGTGGAAATTTGACGACATCTCTATGGACTTTGTGCACGGTTTGCCAAGGTCGCAAAAAGGAAACGACGCCATTTGGGTGGTTGTTGATCGGTTAACGAAGGTGTCGCATTTCATTCCGCATAGGAAGGATGATCCGGTGGAGAAGTTGGCAAAGTTTTATGTGGATAACATAGTACGGCTTCATGATGTGCCCCGCAGCATCGTGAGTGACCGAGATGGGCAGTTCACGTCCAATGATTGGAGGCTTGTGCAGCAAATGTTGGGAACAAAGCTGAAATTCAGCACAGCCTTCCATCCGCAAACGGATGGGCAGACCGAGAGGGTCAATAGAGCTATGGAAGACATGCTCCGCATGTGTGTCTTGGATTTCGGAAAGCAATGGGAAGACCACCTTTATTTGGTGGAGTTCGCATACAACAATAGCTACCAAGCGAGTATTAAAATGGCGCCTTTCGAGGCCCTATATGGTAGAAAATGTCGCACGCCATTGTCTTGGTTAGAAACGGGTGAGTCAAAGTTGTATAAGCGATCGGAAGTGGAGGGTCCTACTTCTTTGGTGAGAACCATTCGGGAGAGGTTGCTTATCGCTCACGATCGGCAAGTGAAGTACTATAATGCCAAACACAGGAACGTGGAGTTCACTGTGGGCGATTATGTGTACCTAAAGATCAAGCCGTTCAAGGGTGTCTCGCGGGTGCGGCGATTGAAAAAGCTAAGCCCGCGGTACCTTGGACCGTTTGAGGTTCTGGAGCGAGTTGGTGAAGCGGCCTATCGTTTGAAGCTTTCAGTGGAGCTTAGTGGTTTACATGATGTATTCCATATTTCGGTGCTCCGGAAGGCGGTGCAAGAGCCTACGCAAGTGATCGCGGTTGATCAAGTGCCGGTTGATAGTGGGCTGACGACAAAGGTCAAGCCCGTGCGGATTGAGGACTCGGAGGTCAAGCGGCTACGCAATAAAGAGATCAGTATGGTCAAGGTCCGGTGGGACAATTTCGGTCGTGAGGAGCTCTCTTGGGAGCGAGAGCAGACTATGCATGACGAGTATCCGGAGTTGTTCCGCTCAGGTACAAATTTTGGTTTTGTACATGTCTTTCCTTTATGTAATTTTGAGGACGAAATTCTTTTAAGAGGGGGAGAGTTGTAACGCCCCGAAACTCAAAGGAGCGACGGGGGATGTTTTGGGCCAGTTTTGGGTTCTGGATGCAGGCACACGGCCTGGGACACGGGCGTGTCCCAGGGCGTATCAAGCCTGTGTCGACACTAAGCCGGGAAGTCGACACTTTAGTCTCGACATTGTATCGAGACTGGGCACACGGCCTGCGACACGGGCGTGTCGCAGGGCGTGTCGACCCGTGTCGACACTTAGCCGCGAAGTCGACACTTTGCGTTCGACGAAGTGTCGAGACATGGGACATGGCACACGGTCTGCGACACGGGCGTGTCGCAGGGCGTGTCAACCCGTGTCGACACTCGTCCCGGGAAGTCGACACTTTGGTCTCGACATTGTGTCGAGACAGGGCACACGGCCTAGGACACGGGCGTGTCCAAGTCCGTGTCATTAGGTCGACGATCTTCACTCGACGAAGTGTCGAGTGTCGAGACCGTGTACATGGCCAGGAGCCCAGGCGTGTCAACGTGACACGGGCAAGGACACGGGCGTGTCCTAGAACCCGTGCAATGCTCGGGTTGTTTTCGGGGAAAAATGATGGGGGTACACGGACGGCCACACGGCCGTGTCAGGTGGAACACGGGCGTGTCAGCTCGAACACGGGCGTGTTCGATACCCGTGTGAGGTTCCAGGCGATTCGATTTTGACGGCGAATTAGGCACACGGCCCTGGACACGGGCGTGTACCAGGCCGTGTTCGGTCCAGATTGGGCATTTCAGTCCCGAATCAAAGCCGTTCGTTTCCTTATTTTGAGATCCAACGGCTGGGGGTTGTTCCTGAAGGGATATACCCGGGATTGGACTTAGAAACCCTCACTTTTCATAAGTTTTCATCTTTCTAAAACCTTAGAGAGAGAGGAGAGCCAAGGAAGGAAGAAGGAGCTAGATCCGGCCATTGGAGGAGCTTCGAAGCTCCGAATCGCGAGCCAACTCCGGATCCACGGAGGCAAAGCTAGTGCGGTGCTTTTCATTCGTTTACTTTTCAATGGCGCCAAAGAGGAACGCTAGGGTAACGATCCTCATCTTGAGCATGAGTAGCTCTCTTTCTTTGCATAGGAAGCCCGCTCTCGCGAGTTTGCGGAGAGTTGGAGGCGTTCCTTCGGGTAGATATGTGAAGTCCCCGTTGTTTAGAGTCCGTAAGCGAGAACGGACATAGGCATGATGTGTGAAGCCTACCCGGACATGTTGGTCTGGATCGGTGATGTTGCATTGCATATTGCCGGAGAAGACTCCGTGCTATTGGTTGTTTTTCAGGTTTTTTACGCGGTAGATTGCAGCAGGGAGACTTGGGGATTAACCCAAAGGTGCACCCGGAAAACTGGGAGGATGCGAGATCTTGCCAACTTGGTGGCTTGAGAGCCAACTTGAACATAACCGGGTTATGTGAATTGTGATGGAAATGGGACTCGGTGGAAGTTTGACCCACGCAAATGGCTTAAATTGTCATTGCTATGTGAGCACGGGTTAGATGGAACCGTACCTGCTCTATGTCGTTCGGTTAAAGAGACCTAAAGGCACGTGGCACTTGCCGTTTGCATAGATTATGGTCTTCGGCGGTCAATGACTTAAATTGTCGTGACCCAGGCCAGGAAGACAAAATGCTCATAGGTTTGGCCGTCAAAGTGGCGGTGGTGAGTCCGGAATGTCTATGGCTTTAATTGACGTGACATCGACCGGTTCACCGAGAATGTGCCCTGAGAGCACGGGGCGTGTGGCCGTGCGAGCCAACGTCTGTGATGAAATGGCTATATATACATATTGCTCGCTTATGCTAATGAAATGCAGGGAAGGAGCATCGCCGCCCCGAGTTGGGGGCGGGATCGTTATAATTTGGTCAGCATTGCTGACCGTTGCCTTATTTTGCCACCGTGCGGTGGTTTGTTGCTTGCAGGTGCTGCTGGACCAAGCGGTCAATAGCGGGCTAAAGCCCTTTTTGCGAAGCCGGCCCTCGAAGGCCCAAATGGAAGTGTTTACTGTTTTATTCATGTATGACCGGCCTGCGTGCCGTGGTTTGTAAATCATGTAATATCAAGTGAAACATTTTGTAAGGCCTTAAGGCTTATGTTGGTATTTTGTAAACATTCCTATTTTGGTTAGTGGACATTCATGCTTTAATGTTGGGTTCTTTGTTACAACTTTTATAAACTGCTTCCGCTAGAATGCTCTGTGTAGGACGTTGATTGGTTGGATGATTTCCATGAGTAACCGCCCGGTCTGTCTGTGGTATATGGCGTCGGGCCCCGGCCGGACCTACTGCTATATACTATACGACGGATAGGGGGTGTTACAGAGTGGGTGTTTCAGCCGCGATGTCGAACTTCGGTTGGGCGAGTGGACGGAAAGATAATGGATGGAAGTGTTCTTGTGTGGAGTGCAATCGGGTGAGACACGGCAATGGAGTGGATGTGGGGTGAGCGAGGCGCATTCACAGACACTACTCACAAGCATAAGAAAAATACTAACATCCCATTAGAAATAAAATAAACTTGATGTTCATGGATGGAAGTGTTCATTACAATGTTTAAACCATTCCATACTACAGAGGAAGGGGAAGAGGACTAAACCAAAAGAGAGTGAAGATCCACCGCGGGTCGTGGCCGGAGTAGCGAGTTGTCAATCCGCTTTCGGCCTCAGTCCAAGGAGGCTTCCGGTACCAATGAGCTGTCACCTCGAAGGCCTTTAAGTCTGTTCTCTAGGTTGTCTTCTTCACCAACTCCGGTGGAAAGCTTGGAGTTGAAGTCGTCAATGGCCGAGGGCTTCGCAAGAGAGTTTGAAAAGCTTCGGAGTAGTTGGCAATGGCCTCCCGACGAAGGTGGAGGTGATGGAGCAGTTGGAGAAGTGAAATGGCGATTCCTGCGCACTCTCCGATCACAGCAAATGACAGGCGTTGACCTAAATTGCGGAGCAGGGCCTTAAATACGGAGGCAGCAGAAGCAGTGCGCACGATCAGTAGAGCACGACCAGTGGTCATGCGCACTTTCGGTCGATGATCGTGCGCCTTTTCAAAATAGACCTACAACCTGGATAGGAAGCATCAGCATATATGCGCACGATCAGTGGCGCACGACCAGTGGTCATGCGCACTAAATCCACTGATCTTGCGATTGGCAGGGCCAGATTTACAGAAAGCAAGGGGAAAACGCGCACGAGCAGTGGCGCATGACCAGTGGTCGTGCGCACTAAGGCCAGTGCTCGTGCGATTACCCAGACAGGATTAGGAAAATGAGAATGTAATGCGCACTGTTGGAACACCCTATTACTGATTTGGGCAAGGATCACTATGTCTCTTAGGAAATCTGTTTTGACCTCATTGTATAGATCTAAAGGTCAATTAGAATTGAGTCTAAGGGTTAGTAGTTAGGTTTGAAAGCTGCCCTCAAGACCAGATTTTTCAGTACTGGAGACTAAGTCATTTCGTCGAGCTCAGTACGACGAATCGTCGAACTCCATTCGACGATCGCTGAGCTCACTTCAACGAATCGTCGAACTCTATTCGACGATCTCTGAGCTCAACTTCAACGAGTCGTCGAACTCCATTCGACGATCTTCGAGCTCAGATCGACGTTATTAACTCCAGTTTGATTCTCTATCTTTGAGCTCAGTTCGACGATAGTTGAGCTCAGATCGACGATCTCTGTTTCTGTCTAAGTCCAGTCTCTGAGCTCAGTTCAACGATAGTGGAGCTCAGTTCGACGTTTTTCTGAAGAGTTCAATGTTTTTCAAGATTCAAATTCAGACAGTTGTGGAATTATTGTCAGCATTTAATTCAGAGATCTTGTAGCCGTTTTTAATTAATCTGGAGCAAGTTTCAAGGGATTTTCAAAGGAATGTTTCATTGGACTTTCCTCCAGAAGACAAGATACAGTTAAGGAAGTCATTTATGACAGGCTAACGACTATCTTGGACAGAGGATCATTTCTATTCAGATCAAGAGAATAAAAGATCAGTTTTTCATTCTTCTCAGAGTTAGACACAACAATAACCTCTGCAACAACAATTCTCTGCAATAACAACTCTTACAACAACAACAATTACACAAGAGAAAGAAAAAGAGTTGCAGACATTCTCAGTCTCAAAGATTCATACAAGAACACACATCACAAAAGGAGATCAACTAACTGAAATTTTCAGATCTCTCTTGATTCAAGTGTTCAAAGGCCATCATCATTCAAGACTCCAGACACCACACATTTCAGTTGTTGCTGAAATCAACTTTTGCTGGAGAACAAATCATTTTGAAGGCCTATCACCCTACTGCAAAGCTTCACTTCCTGAACAACTACAGATCTCAGGAGGAGCTTTGACAACATCCACTATCTTCTCTCTGATTGTTGACAGAGAAGATCATCTTATCCCTCTCTCTCTCTCTCTCTACTGTAAAGGGTTTTTCAAACTCCATTCAAAAGTTTGTGATTGGTTTCTGAGACCTTATCAAAACTCAGTGGTGGCAAGACACCTGATCAAAAAATCTGGTTTGTTTTTTGAGTACCTTATCAAAAGCTCATTGGTGCCCAGGACACCGAATCAACTCATCCTGCAGTGGATTCCAACCTAGGGTGGTAGAAGAGTGGATGTACCCAGATTGATTGGGGAACCACTATAGCTCCTTGTGTCTTCTGGTTGCTTGTATTTCTTTTGTTTTCTGGCTGTGCTTTGTGATTGATCTGTGATTGCTCTGTGTTTAGATTTACTTTATATTATTTGCTTCCCTGTTCACTTAGCAATACAACAACTATTGTAAAAAGTTTTTAGCAAGCACCATACTCTATTCACCCCCCTCTAGAGTATATCAGATCTAACTTGCACTTTCAATTGGTATCAGTGCGAGGTTGGTTAAACATACCACATCTTCCAGGTTGGTTAAAAATACCACACCTTGGTGGTTGCACAGGCTAACACCTGAACCCAAAGATCCCTCTAGTTAGATCTGCTCATTTTGAGTTTGTTATTAGAATTATTTCTTCACAAAACATGACCCAAAACAAAGATTATGCTAGCACCAGACCTCCAGTGTGCAATCTATCCAAATTTGCACTTTGGAAAGCAAGGATTAGACTATACATGAACTCTATTGATGAGGACATTTTCAATTCTGTTTTGATAGTGTGTCTAAGACCTCTAGAGAATACAAGTACAAGTGCTGTTCCACCTCCTTCAGGAATAGAAGCAGAAATAAAGAAATGGAAATTAGCTGATGCAAAAACTATGAACATTCTAGCCCAGACTATGTCTGATGAGATATTCCAAAAGGTAGCTGAATGCAACTCAGCAAAGGACATCTGGGACAAGCTATCTGAAATAGTCTCAGGATCTGCTGATGAGAGAAAAGACAGAAGATCTCATCTCATAACCCAGTATGAGAATTTCAAGAAAGGAGAAGCTGAGTTAGTAGCAGAAATGTATAATAGACTCAGTCTCATAGTCAATGAGCTGAAAACTTTGGATAAAGATATCTCATTGACTGAGCTAAAGGATAAAATCCTAATGTGCTTACCAAGCACTTGGGACTCAAGGATCTGGCCAATCAAGGATGCCAGAAGTCTTAATGAGATCACAACTGAAGCTCTCTTGGGCAAGCTCAAGTCTTATGAGCTGCTCATCAAAAATAGAGAAGAAGAGCAGAAGGCTGCCTCACCAGCTACAAGAAAGGAAAAGTCAATAGCTTTCAAGGCCACTGAAGATCAGCCTGAAGACAAGGTCACAGGCAATGATGAGCTGCTTAGTCTACTGGCCAAAAGATTTTACAAAATGGCCAGAAAGGACTTCAGGAAAAGATCATACAAAGAGCATGACAAGCCAAGGTATGATAAATCAAATAACAAAGAGATTATCTATTTTGGTTGCAGGAAACCAGGCCACATTGTGCCTGACTGTCCAGAAAATAAAAACAAGGACAGAAAGGACAAGAAAGAAAGAAGAAAAGACAAGGACTTCAAAAAGAATAGCAATGGCAAACCCTCCTCCAGCAAGAACAAACATACAAGGAGGGGATTTGTTGCTGAAACTTGGAGTGAGACAAAAGAAGAATCAGAAGCTTCTTCCAGCTCAAGTGATGATGAAGATGATGCTGAAGAAAAGGAATTATGCATGATGGCTATCAATGCCTCACAACACAATTCTGATGCAGAAGAGACAAAGTCAGAATCAGAGACTCAATCTGAAGAGGACCATGTAATAAGTTCTTTTGATTTTAATTCTAAGGACTTTAAGTATGAGTTTAAAGCACTATGTTTAGACTTATTAAAATCTAAGAAGGAAATCATTTCTCTCAAAAATCAATTATCTGAACACAGTACCTTAAAATCAAAAAACCTCAAACTCTCTGAGGAGTTGGAGTGTTGTAGGGAGCAGATAGCTTCACTGAAAAGTGAGCTATCAGAGGCCAAGAAGCTTGAAGAATCCCTCAATGGGAGAAGTATCAAGCTAATGGACATCACAAGCACAGTGAACTCAAGATTCAATAGTACACTGGGCTTGTGTGCTTCATCCAGCCAACCTATAGTACTAACAACCCCAATTAAATTTATCTCTGATAAAGGTAAGAGAGTTGTAGAGGTAGCTAGGAAGAATTCTGACTTACCCAAGAAAACAAGAGTTCAACAGAAATCGTCGAACGGAGCTAGACGATCGTCGAATGCAGATCAACGATCTCAGGCAAAATCGTCGAACTCAAGTTGACGATCTCTAAACCCTGAACTTTGCCACAGTCGATCTTCGAACGGAGCTGGACAATCTGACCCAAGATCGTCGAACTCAGCTCAACGATCGTCGAGCAGAGATCAGAGTTTTGAAAACTTTTTGAAAGGCAATTCAAATTCCAAACCTAGAGGTCCTTCATCCCAAAGATGTAACCCTTATACTGAATGGATAATACCTCCAAGGAGATATCATCCTGAAGGCTATAAGAGTCAACCAGGGATGTCTTTTATTTCTGAATTTAAAGGTTATCAACCTAGGCCCAAGGTAAACTGGGTCAAAAATAAGTAAATTGTTTTATGTGCAGGTGAAGACCTATCCAACATCAAACCAGCAATGGTATCTGGATAGTGGGTGCTCAAAGCACATGACAGGAAACAAGGATAACTTCACATCCTTCAAAGCCAAGCTTGGACCCAAAGTCATATTTGGTGATTCAAACTTTGGACTAATAAAAAGATATGGTGCAGTCCAGATTGGCACAGTCACATTCAAGAAAGTAGCCTATGTGGAAGGACTGAAGCACAACTTGATCAGCATCAATCAGCTATGTGATGAAGGCTACCAAGTGACTTTCAACAAATCCTTATGCAAGATCAAATCAGAGGACAACACAACTGTGTTGACAGGTAAAAGGAAAGGTAACATCTGCTTAGTAGACTTTTGAAAGAAATATTGCCAAATCACCTAGAGGGGGGGGGGGGGTGAATAGGTGAACTTTATCTTTTTAATTTTCAGGCAGAAATACTGAACAGTAAAAGCAATTCTACAATTATCACAATACAACAACCATACAATCAAACATACACAAAGTGCACACAGGATTTATAGTGGTTCCCCAAGGTCTGGGTACATCCACTTTCCCCCTTCGCCTATCTAGTAGTGTACTAGATTCGGCCTAACTTCTCCACTTCTTCTCAGATCCTCAGATCTTACAACTTAGAACCCCAAACAGGTTCTTACAACTCAGAGTGACCCCACTCCTACAACTCAGGCACAAAGCCCTACCACTCAGTCTTCACCAAGACCTACACTCAGGCTAAACAGCCCTACCTCAGCCTTCAATCAAGGCCTACACTCAGAGAATAGAATCTTCGACACTCAGGCACAAAAGCCCTCCCTCAGCCTTTATAAGATAGGCTTACAGCTCAGATCCCTTAGGATCCTACAGAAAATACAGTTTACAAAGTATTTAACCACAACTTTGAAAGAGAGAGATGAGTTGACTGGCTTCTTGATGAGTTCTTGAAAGAACTTGGCAGAGATCAACCTCCCTTGGCTTTCTTCAAAGCTTCTTGAATTAGAACATAGTAGGGTTGAATCTCCTGTGCAGATGATCTTCAATCAACTGTTGTCTTGAGATGCAGATCTCAATCTAAATCTTACTTTGCAGCCCGGTTCAGTAGCTGCTCTTCTTAGAAGGAGTTCTCTCTCTCCAACTTCTTAGATCTTCACTTGAAGGTCTTCTTCTTTTGTGTTGTTTTTTTTAATTGATTGATCATCCTCTGTCAAAGGAGAAAGGTCTTTAAATAGTCTTCCTCCAAGGTAACCGTCTGATCCGGTTTCTAACAACTTTCTGATGGCTCTGACAGTTGCAGTTGACTGTTGTAATGGCAGCTGTCAAGTCATCCAGTCACTTCTTGAAATCTCTGTCACTATCTGAAAGTGTCGAGATAGATAGTCTTTATGTGTCGACACAAATAGACTAATTGTTGACACAAGTAGACTAAGTGTCGACATTAGCCTTGATGGTGTCGCACAACTCCTTGTGTTGTTGTAACAGCTTCTCGACACTGCTTCTTCAGAATGTGTCGACACTGATCCTGTGTGTCGACATAAGCCTTCTATTGAATTTGTCGACACTAATTGAGTGTGTCGACACAAGTACTTCTTCTTTGAAATTTTGTTGAATTCTACTATGTGTCGACACATCTCCTTTGCGTCAACACATCTCCTTTTGTTATAGATACTTGCTGAGTGTCGACACATCTCCTTTGTGTCGACACATGCCTTCATGTGTTGAAACTTACTGAGTGTCGACACATCTCCTTTGTGTCTACACATGTACTTTAACTTTGTTGAAACTTGCTGAGTGTCGACACAGCCACCTGGTGTCGACACATTTGATGTCAACAAAGTTTCTCTGGGTGTCGACACTGCCTCTAAGTGTCGACACAAAATATGTTGACAATACTTCACAGTGTGTCGACACTCCATGTATGTGTCGATACTTTGCTTCTGGTGTCGACTCTGCTTTTCTGATGTCGACACAATTACTCCAAGTGTCGACACAGCTTCTCTAGGTGTCGACACAAGCCTTCATTAGTGTCGACACTGCATCTCTAGGTGTCGACACATGGACTTAGAAACTTTTCCTTCAATCCTGCAGTTACTTAACCTGCACAAATAAACTCAAAGCACATCAAATACACCTTGATGTATATCATTGAGTAGGGTGAGGCTTCTTCAAATCTAGTACATATATTCCAATGTACCCAACAATCTCCCCCTATTTGGAGAAGTCATAACCCTTAGTCAATGATATACACCATTCATAACAAATACTCAATATGATGTATAACAATATTATATGACAGGGTAAGAACTAAACATGTATAAACAGAACATGTATAAACAATTATCTCAGAACAATAATTTAATATATTGAACATATAATATTGTTCTTACAACTTCAAAAAGTTTTATTAATCAGAAGTTTACATGGAGTTTAATGCAACAGATTACAGGATTGTAAACTTAAGAAAAATTCTATCCTATGGCTGCTCTGTCTCCTTGATAACAATGCCCTTTCCAGATTGAATCTTTGCGTGGACTGGAGCATCATTGTCATCAACAGCCTTCTTCCCTTTAAGATCTTTCTTTTTCTATTCTTCAGCTCTTATCTTCTGTCTCTCAAAATAGTGATAAGGCTTAGGGAAATACTTGCTAGGCTCATGTGCATTAGGAGGTAGCTTCCCTAATTTAGCCTTCCTTCTGTATTGTACAATGGCCTCTTGCCTAGCTTCATGCTTTTTCCATTCCTGGTCAGAATATCATTTGCCCCTCTCTAGGAAATTATCCTTAGCAGCCTTCCAAGCAGTCAATATGATATTCCTAGAGGTTGGGATCCATTGCCCAAAGTCTGGCCTTAATTTAGCTTGTTCTTTGAACATCTTCTTAGATAATTGAGCTTCTTGCTCCTTTAATAAAGCCTCTTGCTCTTTTAATATTGCCTCTGGTACAGGCTGGACTACTTTCTCAAGAATAACATTCTGATTACCCTCAGGGGGACTATACATAGACTGTACCTCCTGATGTATCATGTCAAAATCTGCAGGAGGATATATCACTTGAGCCACTTCAGCTTGTTCTCCTCCAAAATATGCAGGATTAATTCCAGACTCTGCCACATTATCATCATCACACAAGAGTGGATATCCAAGGGTAGATCTGATGGAGTTTGAAACCCATTTTGCATGATTAGAGCCTGCTTTGACTAACATCCTATCCCCCTTTAGGACTTCTCTTTCTATATGATCTCTAAGATCATCCTTCTGGAATCTGATTTGAGCATTCAAATAGTTAACTCCATCTTTGTAAAAAGGTTTTAAACTTTGGAGCTTTTCAGTGATATCCTTTTGAGAAGCTTCAATTGCAGTCTTAATAGCAGTTAGGCTTTCTTGGAAAGGTTTATCAAATTCAGCTTTGGCCTCAGTCATGGCTACAGTTTGAGCAGTAGCAAGTTTCTGCATTTCAGTGACTATCACATTATGTGACTCAGTTAAATTCTCATTCATTCTTATCTAGTTTTCCAGAACATATCGTTGTTTGACTGCCATGTCATCAATCTGTTTCTTCATATTCTCTTGATGAGTAGCCAGATAAACTACTGCATTGCCTCCTTTATGGAAACAATCAGTCATTTCCTTCTTGTTTTGATTCACTTCAAATATGATAGATTTGATGTCTTGAGCCAAATCAAATTGAAGGGATTTATGTCCTTCATCCATATATTTCTCTAAAGCTTGTCTTTGCTCATCCATCTTGATTTGCAGAGCCACCAACAAGGAACTATAATCAGTAGTTGGAGCTTGTTGTGGTACAATGGTTTGTAGTGCTTTCTTATAGTTCTGGCTTCTCCTTTTTAAAGACCTGAAACTTCCTTTTCTTGCCTCTAACAGCCTCTTCATCCTCTGAAGCAGAAGTACTAGCAATGTCTACCCTGTCCTTAGGACTAGGAGGTAAATCCTTCTCAGTCCTTGGTAGTTCCTCAGCATTCCTTTGCTCCTCAGTCTCATTTCTGGTTGTTTCCTCTATATGCTCCCCATCAATATTGACCTTCTCCCCCTCAACAGCTACTTTCTCTCCCTCAAAATCAGTCTGTAAAAGATCAGGGAACAGCTCTTCTAATGTAAACTCATGTTGAGGTTGTACAGGAGAATCTCTTATCTCTGGAGCAACTGAGTCTATTATATCAGCAACTGATGTGTCCTCCATGACAACATCCTGTGGTTGACTATGTATCTGGGTATGCTGATCAACATCAAGTAATGATTCAGTAAGAACTTCATCCTCAATATTGAAATTTAATTGATTAACTTCAGTGATTACCTCTATAATGGTTTGGGTAGCCCTTTCACTCTCTAATGAGTTGACTCATCCACATGTAGAGGCTCCCCCTGGAGTGGATCCAGGTGAATAGGGCTAGTTGATGGTAACTCCCCCTGCCTCTGAGCATCTTCTTGTCTTGCTGGTGACTATCCAGCATTGTCATCTTCTCCATCATCAGAACTAAACACCACTTGCTCCTCTGAGCTACTTGAGGATTCTTGTGCCACAATGGATGTCTTCTTCTTCTTCTGCTGAGGTGTTTCCTTTTCTGGAGTTGGCAGTTCCTTTATCAACACTCTATCCCACCTTGAGAAAATTCTTACATCCATTCTCCTCATATGGTTTATCTTAGAACCAGCAGCTTGGTTCATCACTTCAGGGATACTTCCAGCTAAGTATAAACTCAGAATCCTACCCAGATTGGGTTTCTTCAGACTCTCTTTTATCTTATCAAACAAGACTAGTGACCAATCAGTTTTAAGCTGGAAAATTATCCTTGTCATCAAACTGAACATGTGAGTTGATATCCTATCATGCCCACCAGGCTTGCTCAGTATCACCTTGCCTACTATTTCAGATAAAAACTTGCCCGGCATGTTCATGCCTTTCCTGCTGAAAACTGATCCAATCTTCAGGCTTGAATCAAGTTCACACCATGTCAGTGCCTCCCTTATCTTTGAAGCAGGTACATCTTCCTCTTCTTTAGTTCTAGGGAGATGTAGAATCTTTCTGAGACTTTTCTGGGTAATCTTAACTCTTGTCCCATGAACTTTGGACTTAATCTTGAGTCCAGATTCATCAAGAGTAGCTGCACTCAAGAATTCAAGGACCTTCTTCTTCCAGATCTTGATTGGTTCTGATATAAGATACTCTAACCCAGTCTCAGCAATTAGGGTTACCATACCTTAGATTTCTGGTTCCGCGTCATCAAAGGCGTGTCGCACGAGCTCATATCCTTCATTAATGTTCTCTTCTAGCTTGGGCGCCATTAGGGTTTGAAGAAATTTTGAATTTAGAGAAGAGAGATGTCGACACACAAGTTTGGTCTCGAAACTAAAGTGAGCGTGTCGACAAACAATGGTGAAGACCTATTTATACCTTTCTAAAATTGAAGGTGAAAAGGCGTGTCAAAATACTTGAAATGTGTCGACACTGTGAAAAGTGTCGACACTTACTTCTTATGTCTCGACAACCATGTGTCAACACAAATATAGTCGACAGAATATATGTGTCGACACTTATACATCTCAGCTCGACGATTAGTCGAGACTCTACTCGACGAATTCTGTGTAAATCCTAAGTGTCGACAACACCCTGGATGTGTCGACACCTACTCTGGATGTGTCGACACTAATTCTCTGAAGTGTCGACACTTACTGTCTAGATGTGTCGACACCATTTCTCTGAAATGTCGACACCACTTCTATGTGTCGACACAGACAACTCTGTGTATCGACACCATTTTACTTAGCCAATTTTTTAAACTATTCTAAGTTTATCATTCCTAATTCAATTTTAAACTTATTGAATTTGGTTTCATCTAGGGGCTTAGTAAACATATCAGCTAACTAATTATCTGTCTTAAAATACTCTAGGGAAATGTCTCCTTTTTCTACATGTTCTCTAAGAAAATTGTATTTAATTTCTATGTGCTTAGTCCTACTATGGGAGACAGGATTATTTGTAATAGAAATGACACTAGTAGAATCACAAAATAAAGGTGTCCTACTTACTTGAATACCATAATCTTCTAGCTGATGTTGAATCCATAGAAGTTAAGCACAGCAACTTCCTGTAGCCACATACTCTGACTCAGCTGTGGAGATAGCCACACTGGTCTGCTTCTTGCTACTCCATGACACCAGCCTTCCACCTAGAAATTGACAGGTTCATGTAGTACTCTTCCTATCTTCTGTCAAAATGATCTTTTGATCACTTGACCTTTTGATATGATAACCATCCTTGACAAATGAGATGTCATATCCTAAATCACTCAGCTGACTTATGCTAATAAGGTTATGTTTCAAACCCTTTACATAAGCCACTTGAGTAATTGTAATTTGGTTACTAGAAATGTTACCAAAGCCTTTGATGATTCCTTTTTCTGAACCACCAAAGGTAACTTTAGGGACATCCTTGATTGGTGTATAGTCCTTCAGCAACCCCCTAGTTCCAGTCATGTGCCTGGAACATCCACTGTCCAAGTACCATATAGGGGCATGGCCACTTGGACTTACCTGCAAAACAGATTACTTAACCTTAGAACCCAAATAATTCTTGGGTCCTTGGTGCAGGTTAGTTTGACTTTTAACAAAACTACCTGTAGCTCTTCTAGCAGGTAGTTTGCTACTCTCCTTGACACTTGAATTGTGCCAACAATCTATGACAAAGTGGCCTACCTTGCCACAACACCAGCACTCAAACCTGTTGTACCTTTGTTTGGGTACAACCCTGGCTGGGTTATCTACTGCAGCCTTCTTGTTTAGTGTTGGGGCTTTGCCCTTAGATTTGGACTTTACTGTCCAGGCAGGGTTTGTAAACCCCAATCCAGTTTTACCCTTATGAGGTACAAACTCATCTATCAAAGGTAAAACAGATTTTGGCTTAGAAAAACTTGCTACAATCTCTCTCTTCTTCTGAAGTCTAGCCTCCAGATTTCTAATTTGATCATTCTTAAATGTAATAGTACCCATCTGAATAACAGTAATGTTCTTCAGCCTGGCTATTTCATTCAGTTTCTGATCAAATAACTTGTCTGAATCAGCAGCAGCCAATTTAAGACTAGCAATCTCCTTTGCCTGAGTTTTGGCTAAGGTTTTGCTTTTCTTCAAGGCCTGCAACAAGTCCATATATTCATCAATTAACTGATGAATATCTCCTTCAGATTCAGACCCACCCACATCACTTGATGCAGATGTATCTGATTCTGACTCAGTACTAGAAATTGAACCGGAAGAACAACTTTGTACCTTACTTGGTCCTTCAGATAAGGCCATCAGCCCTTTGTACTGATTGTCCTCATGCTCATAAATTGAATTCATTAACTGCATGAACTCATCTTCCTCCTCTTCAGCAAACAATCCAATATAGGCTTCAGCTTCTGAATCTATTTCTGAAGATGACTGATCAGTCAAACTTTTGTCTTTCTTGGCAACAAAGGACTTTTCCTTTTTGCCCTTAAACTGTGTCTTCTTTCTGTCAGTTGACTCCTTCCTCTTTTCAGGACAGTCAGTCACTACATGTCCTTGTCTATTGCAGCAATAGCACACAATCTTTGAAGATGTAGCTTTGCTTGGCTTGGATCTGCTTCTGTCATTCCTTGATGATTTTCTTTTCTGATAATAGTCATCTTTTGGCTGAGAAGTGGAAGGCTTAGACCTCCACTGCTTCTTCTTCAGAAACTTTTGAAAATTCCTAGTGAAAGCTGCAAAGTCTTCATCACTTTCACTGCTATCTGAATTCTTGCTTTCTGAATTATCTGTCACAGCCTCAACAACTATTTGAGGTGGAGATGGAGACTTGCTTCTATACTTCCTAGTGGCTTCTGTCTTGAAGGCCACAACTCTTTTCTTTTGCTCCACTCTTGTAGTCTTCTCTTCCTCCTTTCTTGCTAATAACTGCATCTCATAAGATAACAGTTTTCCAAACAAAGTTGGAGGAGGTATTTCAGCTAGTTTGGCCACTTCCCTAATGACACAAATCTTGTTGTCTCAGTCTTTAGTCAGGGATCTTAAGAACTTATCATTCAGCTCATAGTTGTTGAATTCTCTTCCATAGGACATCAATTCATTAACAATCCTATAGAATTTCTTGTAGCATTCAGTAATGATATCAGACTTTCCGTGTCTGAAGCTTTCATACTCCTGATTTAACAAGGACTTCCTGTCTTGTCTAACTTCTTCAGACCCTTCCATATAGACTATTAAAGTATTCCACATTTCCTTTGAAGTCTTGCAATGAATCAAATTCTGAAATATTGCATCATCAATTGCACTAACAATAATATTCTGAGCCCACTTGTCCATAGTGGCCAGAATTATTTCATCTTTAGTCATTTTAGAAAAGTCCTAGGGAGTTTTCTGATTTGCATCTAGAATGGATATCTTCATTGGCACATATGACCCTTCTTTGACTGTAATGTATATTCTTGGGGCAGATGCTTCCATAAAGAGTCTAACCCTCTCTTTTCATATGCCAAAAATCTCTTTTCTATAGATTGACAATTTCATGGACCCCAGTTCTTTGTGATTCTCACTAGAACTCATTTTCTTGATTCTTGTCTATTCTGATTCTGCCTACAGTATCTTACTCAGACTGTTATGTCCTTTTTGAGCAACCTCTCTCTGATACCACTTGAAAGAAATATTGCCTAATCACCTGGAGGGAGGGGGGGTGAATAAGTGAACTTTATCTTTTTAATTTTCAGGCAGAAATACTGAACAGTAAAAGCAATTCTACAATTATCACAATACAGCAACCATACAATCAAACATACACAAAGTGCACACAGGATTTATAGTGGTTCCCCAAGGTCTGGGTACATCCACTTTCCCCCTTCGCCTATCTAGTAGTGTACTAGATTCGGCCTAACTTCTCCACTTCTTCTCAGATCCTCAAATCTTACAACTCAGAACCCCAAATAGGTTCCTACAACTCAGAGTGACCCCACTCCTACAACTAAGGCACAAAGCCCTACCACTCAGTCTTCACCAAGACCCACACTCAGGCTAAACAGCCCTACCTCAGCCTTCAATCAAGGCCTACACTCAGAGAATAGAATCTCCTACACTCAGGCACAAAAGCCCTACCTCAGCCTTTATAAGATAGGCTTACAGCTCAGATCACTTAGGATCCTACAGAAAATAAAGTTTACAAAGTATTTAACCACAACTTTGAAAGAGAGAGATGAGTTGACTGGCTTGTTGATGAGTTCTTGAAAGAACTTGGCAGAGATCAACCTCCCTTGGCTTTCTTCAAAGCTTCTTGAATTAGAACACAGTAGGGTTGAATCTCCTGTGCAGATGATCTTCAATCAACTGCTGTCTTGAGATGCAGATCTCAATCTGAATCTTACTTTGCAGCCCGGTTCAGTAGCTGCTCTTCTTAGAAGGAGCTCTCTCTCTCTCCAACTTCTTAGATCTTCACTTGAAGGTCTTCTTCTTTTGTGTTGTTTTTTTTAATTGATTGATCATCCTCTGTCGAAGGAGAAACGTCTTTAAATAGTCTTCCTCCAAGGTAACCGATTGATCCGGTTTCTAACAACTTTCTGATGACTCTGACAGTTGTAGTTGATCGGTTGAAATGGCAGCTGTCAAGTCATCCAGTCACTTCTTGAAATCTCTGTCACTGTCTGAAAGTGTCGAGACAGATAGTCTTTATGTGTAGACACAAATAGACTAAGTGTCGACACAAGTAGACTAAGTGTCGACACTAGCCTTGATGGTGTCGACACAACTTCTTGTGTTGTTGTAACTGTAACGCCCCCACCTGTCACATGACATATAACGGTGGGTCCGGCCGGGGCCCCACGCCATATCTCACAGACAAAGCGAAGGAATCACGTGTGGAAATCAAACTCTACTCGTGATCTTAACTCATTTCATTCTAGCGCAGCATCTTTTAGGTTCGCATGAACTCAAACAAGAATGTCCACCCATATATAAATAGCACATTTATATAAAAACACCAGGAATGTATACAACTCACACACCCTGGCCTTATGGCCTTACAAATTCCTCTTTACACAACAATAATTTCGTACATCGGCACGCAGGCCGGCCACACATGAAATCCAAACAACACTCTCCACATGGCCTTCAAGGGTCTCATCAAGCTGCCATTTCACTTATGCTTTCCAAACCGCAGCACCTGCAGTTCATCATCCAAACCAACATAGAAAACAAAGTAACGGTCAGCATTGCTGACCCATTATAACGACCCTACCCCCTACCCGGGTAGTGGTTCCTTCCCTGTATACATTGCTTCCTTTTTCATCAAGCATCAGCAAACATCACCAAATCATATCACAAGTAGATCATTCTCTTTATGCCACTTAACTAACAAACACATCACATCACAAACGCTGGAGTCCACCAACGCTCCGTGCACGCAGGGCACCTTCTTGGCGTACCGGAATCCACCGTCGTACACCGCTGTCTCTCGAGGTGTTAACTTGTTGGTTGACCGGCCCTAGTCCACCAGCTCGCAGGCTAGCGACATCCCGCCCAAGCCACTCAGAGGTCCATCCTCACAGCATCCAAACAACCAGAGCAGGTCGACCCACACCACGTGGTGTAGCACGCCGGGTTTATCCAAGCTCCCCTGGCAATGTCTACCCATCGACCCCCCTCCTAATCCAATCGACCCACACACTGTGGTGTAGCAAGCCGGGTTTATCTAAGCTCCCCAGGCGTTGCCACCAATCGATCCTTCCCTTAACTGGATCAACCCACCCTAGTGGTGTAACAGGCCGGGTTTATCACAAGCTCCCCAGGCATGTTACCAATTGATCATCTCATAACCAGGAGCTTCACCAAAGCCTCCTTCCAATCAGCACATCCATACATTCATCACAGCAGAAACCCATTTTGCACATCATCAAAGCCACGGAGTCTTCTCCGGTTTACCCATGAACATCACCAATCCAGACTACCGGTCTAGATGGGCTTCACACAGCATGCCTACGCCGTACTTCATCATTCCGGCTCTAGATGCAGACTCAACAAAGGAATCTCTTCCGCGATCCACCTCTTGGTGGAGGATTCCAAGCACATATATAGAGAAAGGACTTCGATGTCCAAGAAGGAGATCGTTACCCTTGAAGATCGCTTCGGCGCCATGAAGTAGCCGGATGGAACTCACCGCCTCGGCTCTGGCTTCACGAATCCGCTCTCGGATCTTCGATCCGCACTCCGGAGCTCCTACAGCAGCTGGAAAACTCCTCCCTTCTCTCTCCCTTAGCCTTTCTTCTCTCTCCTTTAGAATGGAAATGAAGAAGAAGAAGGAGAAGAAGATAAGGGCATTTATCTTCTAATTCTCGGCCTTCCCAACACCTGGACAAAGCCCAGCCATTGGATCCAGGAAGAGGGAAACAAACGGCTCAGATCTGGCCAGAAAACCCAAAACACGGCCTGACACGCCCTGTGACACGCCCGTGTCACAGGCCGTGTCCCCCTAAGCGGCAGACAACCGACTCAATCCAACCAGTACACGCCCGTGTGACACGCCCGTGTCACGGCCGTGTACCCGACACGCCCTCAGACACGCCCGTGTCTGAGGCCGTGTACCTCAACAGAAATAATCCCAAATCAACCTGAGACGTCACACGGCCTGGCACACGGCTTGGCACACGCCCGTGTTCATGGCCGTGTGCACCCGGACACGCCCGTGTTCCTCAAACACGCCCCAACCCGAGACATCGAGCTGAGTTCGACGCCCACTGACACGCCCTGTGACACGCCCGTGTCACAGGCCGTGTCCTCACGGGAAACCCGATACTCGACGATCGTCGAGAATACTCGCCGAACAAACGACACGGCATCCGACACGACCGTGTCCTGGGCCGTGTGCCCCATTCTCGACGATGTCACGCAAAACTCGTCGACACCGAGGCCCGATCGTCGACACAACCCGACACGCCCTGCGACACGCCCGTGTCGCAGGCCGTGTCAACTGACACGCCCTGGGACACGCCCGTGTCCCAGGCCGTGTCACCCAAGCCTGAACCCAATTTTGCTCAAAATGACCCTCTTGACTTCAGGGTGTTACAATCCTCCCCCCCTTCAAATAATTTTGTCCTCGAAATTTGACTTCAAATAGCCAATTAGGTACAATCATCACCAAAGCGTACACCGCAATTCTCCGCACACACTACCAAACAGACAACACAACAAACATCCCTAACTTCACTTGTGCACATGCAGCCACATACAACCTCAAAACAAAATAACCGAATTGATGGATGCCAGCACAAGCACAAGAGCTCGACAACTATAGATATCAAAACATTATTAAAGTGATACATCAACATCATGTCCATCAACCAGCCAGTTCAACCAAAAGTGAAGCACATCAGCTATTAGTCATCACACTTGCTAGCAACACATAGTTACATACACAACTTAACATTGAAATCATTTACATCACCGCTCACTTCTGCTCAGCCTCGCGATTTTGAAATTCACGATTTAACGATAAATGAACCGCTCGAGGCCAAATGTCACCAACTGAACTTTGCGGCTCCTGTACTTCCATCGCATGCAATCTAGGTTGCGTCCGGGGTGCAGATGACTCGGCCACTGCTTTCCCTTTTTCTTCATATGACGCACCTGTCTTTTTCTCACTCCCTGGAGGGACATTCCAACAGAATTTTGCGATGTGTCCTTGTCGCCCACAGTTATAGCATACACGTCCTGGTCCATACGTTGCCTCCGAAGAAACAGTCGACGGTGCGGATTTCACCAGCCTAAATCTTTTCTTCTCTCGTCGTCGAAAAGTCTCCTGGACTCGCTTCATATCCTTCTCCAAGGCACGAGCTGTATCGACCAACGCCTGAAAGCCTTGGCTCACCGAACTCGAAAGTGCCAACCTCAAGTCATCCCGCAGTCCTCCATAAAACCGATTTGTCTTTCGCGCTTCCTCCGCAAAGGTCGATCCTGCATATCTCCCCAACCTTGTAAATTCATGCAGGTAGGTATCAATATCTTGCTCACCCTGCACCAAGCGGAGAAACTCATTTTCCATCGCAATCCTCTGCGACACTGGCACATACTTGGCTAAAAATAGTTGGGAGAATTCCTCCATCGAAATCTCCGTTAAACCTCGACCTGCCAAGTGGTGCACTTCAATTTCCTCCCACCATAATCTCGCATCACCGTCTAACAGAAACGTGGCCAACATCACTTTCTGTTCCTCGACCGTCCTGATTGCGGTTAGGATCCTTTTTACTCTTGCCAACCAATCTTCTGCCTGCGTTGGTGAAAGCGCTCCACCAAACGTAGATGGGTGAAAGTGCATAAAACGTGACAAGGCATCGTCACTTGCTTGCACTTCCACCACCTCGGCAGCATGCTCTTGCCTTCCACCAGATCTTGTTTGTCCCGTTGGGTGTGCTTGTAACACTGCAAGTACTGTCTCCGCCACCACCCGTATAGCCTCTGCCGAGGGAGGCATCGACACTTCCACGGGTGCTGCACTTTCATCCGACCGCTGAGGCTCAGACGGCCCAGCTCCATCCCTCGCCACCTATCAATGTACAGAACACCATTAAATTCGTCCAAATCATAACGGTACTGGTACATTGACTACACACTCACGCACATCATGTGCATGACATACATTCCTAGTGGACATTCATGAGTTCAATTATGTTCTCTCCTCCCAAACAATCTAAACCTGGCTCTGATACCACTTTGTAACGCCCCCACCTGTCACATGACATATAACGGTGGGTCCGGCCGGGGCCCCACGCCATATCTCACAGACAAAGCGAAGGAATCACGTGTGGAAATCAAACTCTACTCGTGATCTTAACTCATTCCATTCTAGCGCAGCATCTTTTAGGTTCGCATGAACTCAAACAAGAATGTCCACCCATATATAAATAGCACATTTATATAAAAACACCAGGAATGTATACAACTCACACACCCTGGCCTTATGGCCTTACAAATTCCTCTTTACACAACAATAATTTCGTACATCGGCACGCAGGCCGGCCACACATGAAATCCAAACAACACTCTCTGCATGGCCTTCAAGGGTCTCATCAAGCTGCCATTTCACTTATGCTTTCCAAACCGCAGCACCTGCAGTTCATCATCCAAACCAACATAGAAAACAAAGTAACGGTCAGCATTGCTGACCCATTATAACGACCCTACCCCCTACCCGGGGTAGTGGTTCCTTCCCTGTATACATTGCTTCCTTTTTCATCAAGCATCAGCAAACATCACCAAATCATATCACAAGTAGAGTTTGATTTCCACACGTGATTCCTTCGCTTTGTCTGTGAGATATGGCGTGGGGCCCCGGCCGGACCCACCGTTATATGTCATGTGACAGGTGGGGGCGTTACAAAGTGGTTCCTTCCCTGTATACATTGCTTCCTTTTTCATCAAGCATCAGCAAACATCACCAAATCATATCACAAGTAGATCATTCTCTTTATGCCACTTAACTAACAAACACATCACATCACAAACGCTGGAGTCCACCAACGCTCCGTGCACGCAGGGCACCTTCTTGGCGTACCGGAATCCACCGTCGTACACCGCTGTCTCTCGAGGTGTTAACTTGTTGGTTGACCGGCCCTAGTCCACCAGCTCGCAGGCTAGCGACATCCCGCCCAAGCCACTCAGAGGTCCATCCTCACAGCATCCAAACAACCAGAGCAGGTCGACCCACACCACGTGGTGTAGCACGCCGGGTTTATCCAAGCTCCCCTGGCAATGTCTACCCATCGACCCCCTCCTAATCCAATCGACCCACACACTGTGGTGTAGCAAGCCGGGTTTATCTAAGCTCCCCAGGCGTTGCCACCAATCGATCCTTCCCTTAACTGGATCAACCCACCCTAGTGGTGTAACAGGCCGGGTTTATCACAAGCTCCCCAGGCATGTTACCAATTGATCATCTCATAACCAGGAGCTTCACCAAAGCCTCCTTCCAATCAGCACATCCATACATTCATCACAGCAGAAACCCATTTTGCACATCATCAAAGCCACGGAGTCTTCTCCGGTTTACC
Organism: Platanthera guangdongensis; assembly: GCA_039583875.1. Lineage (NCBI taxonomy): Eukaryota > Viridiplantae > Streptophyta > Magnoliopsida > Asparagales > Orchidaceae > Platanthera > Platanthera guangdongensis. The sequence continues at coordinate 73,614,166 of CM077147.1, forward strand.
CATGAACATCACCAATCCAGACTACCGGTCTAGATGGGCTTCACACAGCATGCCTACGCCGTACTTCATCATTCCGGCTCTAGATGCAGACTCAACAAAGGAATCTCTTCCGCGATCCACCTCTTGGTGGAGGATTCCAAGCACATGTATAGAGAAAGGACTTCGATGTCCAAGAAGGAGATCGTTACCCTTGAAGATCGCTTCGGCGCCATGAAGTAGCCGGATGGAACTCACCGCCTCGGCTCTGGCTTCACGAATCCGCTCTCGGATCTTCGATCCGCACTCCGGAGCTCCTACAGCAGCTGGAAAACTCCTCCCTTCTCTCTCCCTTAGCCTTTCTTCTCTCTCCTTTAGAATGGAAATGAAGAAGAAGAAGGAGAAGAAGATAAGGGCATTTATCTTCTAATTCTCGGCCTTCCCAACACCTGGACAAAGCCCAGCCATTGGATCCAGGAAGAGGGAAACAAACAGCTCAGATCTGGCCAGAAAACCCAAAACACGGCCTGACACGCCCTGTGACACGCCCGTGTCACAGGCCGTGTCCCCCTAAGCGGCAGACAACCGACTCAATCCAACCAGTACACGCCCGTGTGACACGCCCGTGTCACGGCCGTGTACCCGACACGCCCTCAGACACGCCCGTGTCTGAGGCCGTGTACCTCAACAGAAATAATCCCAAATCAACCCGAGACGTCACACGGCCTGGCACACGGCTTGGCACACGCCCGTGTTCATGGCCGTGTGCACCCGGACACGCCCGTGTTCCTCAAACACGCCCCAACCCGAGACATCGAGCTGAGTTCGACGCCCACTGACACGCCCTGTGACACGCCCGTGTCACAGGCCGTGTCCTCACGGGAAACCCGATACTCGACGATCGTCGAGAATACTCGCCGAACAAACGACACGGCATCCGACACGGCCGTGTCCTGGGCCGTGTGCCCCATTCTCGACGATGTCACGCAAAACTCGTCGACACCGAGGCCCGATCGTCGACACAACCCGACACGCCCTGCGACACGCCCGTGTCGCAGGCCGTGTCAACTGACACGCCCTGGGACACGCCCGTGTCCCAGGCCGTGTCACCCAAGCCTGAACCCAATTTTGCTCAAAATGACCCTCTTGACTTCAGGGTGTTACAGTAACAGCTTCTCGACACTGCTTCTTCAGAATGTGTCGACACTGATCTTGTGTGTCGACACAAGCCTTCTATTGAATGTGTCGACACTGATTGAGTGTGTCGACACAAGTAATTCTTCTTTGAAACTTTGTTGAATTATGCTATGTGTCGACACATCTCCTTTGTATCGACACATCTCCTTTTGTTATAGATATTTGCTGAGTGTCGACACATCTCCTTTGTGTCGACACATGCCTTCATGTGTTGAAACTTGCTGACTGTCGACACATCTCCTTTGTGTCGACACATGTACTTTAACTTTGTTGAAGTTTGCTGAGTGTCGACACTGCCTCCTGGTGTCGACACATTTGATGTCGACAAAGTTTCTCTGGGTGTCGGCACTGCCTCTAAGTGTCGACACAGAATATGTTGACAATACTTCACAGTGTGTCGACACTCCATGTATGTGTCGACACTTTGCTTCTGGTGTCGACTCTGCTTTTCTGGTGTCGACACAATTACTCCAAGTGTCGACACAGCTTCTCTAGGTGTCGACACAAGCCTTCATAAGTGTCGACACTGCATCTCTAGGTGTCGACACATGGACTTAGAAACTTTTCTTGCAATCCTGCAGTTACTTAACCTGCACAAATAAACTCAAAGCACATCAAATACACCTTGATGTATATCATTGAGTAGGGTGAGGCTTCTTCAAATCTGGTACATATATTCCAATGTACCCAACAACTTTCTTTCAACAGAAGTAGATATTTGTCTGTTTAACTCCATATGTAGACCTAATGTTTTATGGCATAAGAGACTAGGACATATAAACCTTAGAACCATTGCTAGGATATCCAAGGACAACCTTATTAGAGGACTACCTTCTGGCCCCTACAAGAAGGAAGGACTCTGCAGGGCTTATCAATTAGGCAAGCAAACCAAAAATAGTTTCAAGTCACTTAATAAGAGTAATTCACCTACGATTTTGTATCTGTTATACATGAATCTTTTTGGACCTATTACAGTACAAAGCTTAGGAGTGAAATCTTACACTTTAGTGGTTGTAGATGACTTCTCTAGATTCACATGGGTGTTCTTCCTGAGGAAGAAGTCTGATAACTTTAAGTGTTTGACAGAGTTTCTCAAATGCATACAGACTGAGTTCAATACTCACATTGCCCTGATCAGAAGTGAGCATGGGATAGAGTTTGATTCTCTTCTTATGCAAGAGTTCTGTCAGAGTGAAGGGATCAGGCACACTTTCTCAGCTCCTAGAACTCCTCAACAAAATGGGGTAGCTGAAAGGAAAAATAGAACCCTTATTGAATCTGCCACTACATTGTTGTCAGATGCTCACCTTCCTCTATCTTTTTGGGCAGAGGCAGTGAACACCTCCAACTATGTGTTGAATAGAAGTTTAATACATAAACTGAAGGGCAAGTCTCCCTATGAATTACTCAAAGGGAAGAAACCTAAAGTAGACTATTTTAGAATTTTTGGTTGTATTTGTTACATTCATAATAATGACAAAAAATATTTAGCAAAATTTCAAGCTAAAGCTGATGAAGGAGTGTTTCTGGGATACTCCATGATCAGTAAAGCTTATAGGGTATATAATAAATTAACTCTTAAAATTAAAGAATCTATTCATATATCTTTTGATGAATCTAACATATCTTTCAAGGAGAAGAATACTTCTATCATAGAACCTTTGCAGGTATACTCTCTTGCAGAAGACTTGAACAGGTTACAAATTATTCAAAAAGAGGAAAGCAGTGAAGATGAAGAAGACATTCAATATCTTGAAGAGAAACTTCTTCAAGAGCAGTTGTTGTACCACAAGAGGAAACAACAACACAGGTTGGTGAACAATCAACACCTCCTGTTGATTTAGTAACATCAAGAGACCATCTAATTTCCCAAGTGATTGGAGACATCTCAGCTGGTGTGCAAACCAGAAATCAGGTCAACCAAAACCTGATGCACACTTGCTTTCTTTCTCAAATTGAACCTCAATCCATTCAAGATGCAGAGCAAGATCCACACTGGATCATTGCAATGCAAGAAGAGTTGCATCAATTTGAAAGGAACAAAGTTTGGGAACTAGTACCAAGGCCAAAGGATCACTCCATTGTTGGAACAAAGTGGGTGTTCAGAAACAAATTGGATGATCAAGGAGTCATTGTAAGGAACAAGGCAAGGCTAGTTACTCAAGGGTATTCTCAAGAAGAAGGGATAGATTATGACCAGACCTTTGCACCAGTTGCAAGGTTAGAGGCCATAAGAATCTTCTTAGCATATGCAGCACACAAAGGATTCAAAGTATACCAGATGGATGTAAAGAGTGTTTTTCTCAATGGAGATATCAAAGAAGAAGTCTATGTCAGACAACCCCCAGGTTTTATCTCTTCAACTCATCCTGATTATGTTTTCAAATTGCATAAAGCATTATATGGTCTAAAGTAAGCTTCTAGAGCATGGTATGAGACCCTAGCATGCTTTCTTCTGAAAAATGAGTTTATAAGGGGTAGAGTAGACCAAACTCTTTTTATTAGAACCCATAAGTCTCATACCCTACTAGTACAAATCTATGTAGATGATATTATCTTTGGTTCTACTGATTCAAATTTGTGTAGAAGGTTCTCTAATCTAATGCATTCTAAACTTGAAATGAGTAGCATGGGTGAGCTATCCTTCTTTCTAGGATTGCAAATCAAACAACATGCTGAAGGCATATTTATTTCTCAAACCAAGTATGCAAAAGAATTGGTTAAGAAATTTGGTATGTTTGAAGCATCATGTATGAAAACACCTATGCCTACTAATGCTGTATTAGATGCTGATGAACATGGGAAACCTGTTGATCAGATAATATATAGAGCAATGATTGGCTCTTTACTGTACCTTACAACTAGTAGACCTGATATAATGTTTGCTACATGCATATGTGCTAGATTCCAAGTAAGCCCTAGAGAGTCACACCTAATCTTAGTAAAAAGGATTCTTAGGTATGTAAAAAGTTGTCCAAATCTAGGTCTCTGATATCCAAAAGATTCAGCATTTGACTTAACTGGATTTTTTGATGCTGATTATGCTGGATGCAGAATAAACAGGAAAAGCACCAGTGGAACTTGTCAGTTTCTTGGTGACAGACTTGTCTCTTGGTTTTGCAAGAAACAAACATATGTGTCAACTTCAACTGCTGAAGCTGAATATATGGATGCAGGCAGTTGTTGGTCACAAATCTTGTGGATTCAAAATCAACTCCTAGACTATGGCTACAACTTAGAGAATTCAAAAATATTTTGTGATAATACTAGTGTTATTTCCATAGCACAAAATCCAGTCCTCCATAGTAGGACAAAACACATAGAAATTAGGCATCACTTTCTAAGGGATAATATTGAGAAAAATAAAATTGAAATTCAATATATCACAACTGATTTGCAAAGGGGAGATATTTTCACCAAACCCTTGGATGAAAAGAAACATACATTCTTCCTGAATCAGTTAGGAATGTTAGATGGAGGAAGTCTAAAATAATGTCCAATATTTTTAAAAATATAAAAATGACCAAGACTAGGCAAACATCCTAATTTTTCTAGTGTCTAGAGTGTTTCTGGTCTCTGACCTACGCTCGACGATTTTCCCCCAGATCGTCGAACGGAGATCGACGAGTTCTGAAATCGTCGACCAGAGTTCAACGCTTCTCAGATAGTGCTAAACTATCTTTTTCAGGTTAGCAATCGTCGTGCGGAGCTCGACGATTTTGTTTTCTGAAACTATCATCGAACGGAGCTCGATGCTCTCCAATATCGTCGAACGGAGATCGACGCTATTGATGACCTTTCAGTTTCCTTTAGAAGCCCAGATCGTCGAACTGAGTTCAACGATCTTTCCTTTTTTGCGTCGAACCCTAATATAAAATTCATTTTTCGGTCGTCGTTCTCCCTTTGCGCTTTCATTCTCTCTGCAAATTTTCTATTTCCCTCCAAACTTCTCTACACTTGGTCGTTTGGTTGTTCATTTTTGCAGGAATCAATGGCAGTCTCAGTTGCAATCCCGGCCGCAATGAAATTTGATGCAGGATTTGATATCGACATGGACTCTTTCAATAATAGTGATCAAATTTTCAAAGAAATTCTGGAACTTTTCAAGGAACAATAGCTAGTTACCATCATGACTACCAGGATCAAATTAGCTGCAGATGAGATCAAGGAATGGGTGTACACTGCCCACAATCAGGATCAGAATACAGTGGTTGGAAAAATCTCAGGAACCCAGGTATATCTAACACCTGCAGCCCTGACAGAGATTTTTCAATTGAAATCTGGAGAAGACTCTGCTGAACTTTCTGGAGAGGAATTTTCTGATATGCTTGAAAGGATGGGTCACTCTGAAGCAAACCCTAGCAAATTGCTGAAGAAAAATCTATCTGTTGAGTACAGATTCCTAGCTGATGTTATTGGGAAAGTCTTGTTGGCCAAACACTCAGCACATGATACCATATCAAGGTATCAGCTCTGCTTGATGGGTGCCCTAGTGGACAAGAAACAACTGAACAGGGGAGAAATCTTCTTTGACCTAATTAAGAAGAAGATTAATAAGAATTTTGTTAATTTTGGGAGAATCTTAGGGTTGTTTCTTTACAACAGATGCCCTGCTCTGCTAGTTTCCAGTGGGATGCACATCAATGCCTCCAAGAGGCTCACCTGTGCCCTATTTGGAAAATGGGACAGACAAATTGTGAAGCCCAGCAGGCCCTCTGCAACTACTACTTCTGGCACAAGGACTGCTCCAGTCACTTACCCTCAAGTTTCTGCCCCTGCAGAAGATTTGCCTGTTTCATCTCCTCCTCCTCCACCTCTTGTTTCTTCTACACCAGTCACATCCAGCATCATAATTTCCACCCCATCTCCAACTTCAATTCCATCTCCAACTCCACCACTCACAGAAGAACTCTTCCATCCTCTACATCACTACCCACACCTAGATATTGATTTATCCTCTCACATTCCCTCTTTCAATCTTCTAGATGATTCCTTTATGGATGATTCTCCCTCATCCCCTACTGAGCCACCATCTTCATCCACCTCATACCAACAACTACTTCAAGATATAATTGCTCAACCATCCTTCACACCCTCTGTTTCCATTCCATTATCTTCCATTTCCACAATTCCCATCTCTCAACCTTCATTTCCACCATCCACAAGTTTTCCACCAACATCTCCTGTTGCTCCACCTTCAATTCCTACCTCTGCTCAAGACCCTCTTGAGCAAGTAGCTCTTCCAGCTCTTGTAGACAGGATCTATGAGCTGATAGCTCCCAGGCTATCTCTCTTGTTGGAGACCTCTTTGGCTCCTCTTCTAAAAATAGTTCAGGAACTGTCTGTCAGGCTTTCTTCCATTCTTCCTTCTCAGGCAATCCCTTCTTTTGGGTGCCTTGATCCAGTTGCCACTGAATCTAGGCAGGGGGAGATGCCTCATGAAGTTGAAAGATTGTCTGCTGCTGCTCCTCCTGCTGCTGTAGTATCTTCAGTCCAAGCTCAACCTCCAGTTGTACCTCCAGTTGCAGTTATCACAGTGGATCTCAGGTCACTGTTATCAATTTTTGATTCTGTATATTTCAACTGTCTACCAGTCCAGCACACTGAAGACCAGCAATCTGAAGATCTCTCTAAGGCCATTGTGCCTCTCTCCAGCTGTGATACCAGCTTAATAAGCTCTTATATAAACTCCCTCTATACTGCTGCTCCTTTTATTTCTGTTGATCTTACTGATGCTGCTCCTACTGATAATGTTGATGTTTCTGATAGTTCTGATGTTGCTGCTGTTTTAGTATCTGAGGACATACATATGACAGAGGCATTTGTTTTTGAGCCTGCTGTTACTGCTGATGTTGCTCCTTCTGATGTTGATTCTCCAGTTTCATCTGTTACTACTGCTGTTGTGGCTCCTGTTGCTGAAAGTGCTGTATCTGAATCTGATGTTGTATCTAAATCTGCTGTTGTCATAACTTCTTCTGCCAGTGCTACTTCTACTCCTCTTCCTGCTATTGCTACTGCTACTATTGCTATTTCTGCTGTCTCTCCTGCTTAATCTCAACAACAAAAAGATTATCTCAAAAGGATTGATGCATTATATGATAATGAAAGCTCAGAAAGTGATCAGTTCAGGACTGACTCAGATGATTCCTCTACTACAATTGCAAGGAAAATGAAAGCCAGAAGCAAGGCTATGAAGAGAGTTCCTCCAACAAAAGTGAAAGACACAAATGATATTCCATACTACATACTGCATGATTGCCCTATCACAGAACATTGGATGCAATACTCCAAAAATCAACAAAAAGCTATGAAGAAGAAAAGAAAATATGACAAAGGATCATCCCAGTTCAATCATCCTCCTCCTCCTCCTTCACCTGATGCAGGTGCAAGTGGAAGTTCTGCATTTCAACCTTCTGCCAGAAGCCAATCTTCATATCAACCTCAACGAAGATCCCAATACATAGGAAGTCAATCTAGAGGCTACCAGTCAAGAAGAGGAAATTACAGAGGAAATCAAAGAGAATTTCAAGTTTATTCTAAAGGGTATTCCAGGCAACATCCTTACCAAAGGGAAGGACAAGGTCCATCTGACACAACTTCTGGTCCCTTTCCTTATAAGCTGAAAGATTTAGTCTCTTCCAGAGCTCCTCTAGACAATCCTTCAAATAGATATGAGCCTCCAGTTCCATTTGAGGATCCAAAAAACAATCCTACTTCATGGACAGCTAGGATGAAATAATTGGCTGCTTTGGATCAGATCAAGAAAGCCAGAGAACAAGGAAAAGATACATCCAGTATAACTACCTTATCAGATCAAAGAAAGAAGGAACTTGAAAGATACTCATCCAGTAAATTCTTTGATTCAGAAAGCTACATGAAGCTTCATCCAGAAGCTGTAGTGCCCAGGCCAAAGCAACAAACCTCTCTAGGTGCAGCTGATGATAGAAGATCTAAGAAATAAGCTCTCAATCCCAACAGAGAAATAGTACTTATAAAGTGCAAGGAAAAAGAGTAATTCTGTAAGGTGACAGTTATTTTGATTTCTGAACTATCTGAGATAATATCTGTGATTCTGCAATGTTTTGTTTGTTGCATTTCTTCTTTGTATGTTTTTATTTTTCCAATATCTGTAAATAGTAATCCTAACCCAAATAGGGGGAGATTGTTGGAACATCCTATTACTGATTTGGGCAAGGATCACTATGTCTCTTAGGAAACCTGTTTTGACCTCATTATATAGATCTAAAAGTCAATTAGAATTGAGTCTAAGGGTTAGTAGTTAGGTTTGAAAGCTGCCCTCAAGACCAGATTTTTCAGTACTGGAGACTAAGTCATTTCGTCGAGCTCAGTACGACGAATCGTCGAACTCCATGCGACGATCGCTGAGCTCACTTCGATGAATCGTCGAACTCCATTCGAGGATCTCTGAGCTCAACTTCAACGAGTCGTCGAACTCCATTCGACGATCTTCGAGCTCAGATCAACGTTATTGACTCCAGTTTGATTCTCTTTCTCTGAGCTCAATTCGACGATAGTTGAGCTCAGATCGACGATCTCTGTTTCTGTCTAAGTCCAGTCTCTGAGCTCAGTTCAACGATAGTGGAGCTCAGTTCGACGTTTTTCTGAAGTGTTCAATGTTTTTCAAGATTCAAATTCAGACAATTGTGGAATTATTGTCAGCATTTAATTCAGAGATCTTGTAGCCGTTTTTAATTAATATGGAGCAAGTTTCAAGGGATTTTCAAAGGAATGTTTAATTGGACTTTCCTCTAGAAGACAAAATACAGTTAAGGAAGTCATTTATGACAGGCTAACGGCTATCTTGGACAGAGGATCATTTCTATTCAGATCAAGAGAATAAAAGATCAGTTTTTCATTCTTCTCAGAGTTAGACACAACAATAACCTCTGCAACAACAATTCTCTGCAACAACAACTCTTACAACAACAATAATTACACAAGAGAAAGAAAGAGAGTTGCAGACATTCTCAGTCTCAAAGATTCATACAAGAACACACATCACAAAAGGAGATCAACTAACTGAAATTTTCAGATCTCTCTTGATTCAAGTGTTCAAAGGCCATCATCATTCAAGACTCCAGACACCACACATTTCTGTTGTTGCTGAAATCATCTTTTGCTGGAGATCAAATAATTTTGAAGGCCTATCACCCTACTGCAAAGCTTCACTTCCTGAACAACTACAGATCTCAAGGGGAGCTTTGACAACATCCACTATCTTCTCTCTGATTGTTGACAGAGAAGATCATCTCATCCCTCTCTCTCTCTGCTGTAAAGGGTTTTTCAAACTCCCTTCAAAATTTTGTGATTGGTTTCTGAGAGCTTATCAAAACTTAGTGGTGGCAAGACACCTGATCAAAAAATCTGGTTTGGTTTTTGAGTACCTTATCAAAAGCTCATTGGTGCCCAGGACACCTGATCAACTCATCCTGCAGTGGATTCCTACCTAGGGTGGTAGAAGAGTGGATGTACCCAGATTGATTGTGGAACCACTATAGCTCCTTGTGTCTTCTGGTTGCTTGTTTTTCTTTTGTTTTCTGGTTGTGCTTTGTGATTGATCTGTGATTGCTCTGTGTTTAGATTTACTTTATATTATTTACTTCCCTGTTCACTTAGGAATACAACAACTATTGTTAAAAGTTTTTAGCAAGCACCATACTCTATTCACCCCCCCCCCCTCTAGAGTATATTAGATCTAACTTGCACTTTCACGCATGATCGGTGGCGCATGACCAGTGGTCGTGCGCAATAAGTCCAGTGGTCGTGCGCAGTATTCCAGCATCGTCGGGGTCTCCCGAGCGTTTCCGGAGCACGCACACGAACCCTGCACCAGCAGAAGAGGCAGAAAGGCCACCAAACGTGCACACCACATTCCCAAGACAGGGTTAAAGAACAAAAAAACAAAGAAACACAAGAAGCACACAGAAACGGGCCTATAGTGCACTTAATCGTGAAATAGGCACATAAGCAAATATAAGCAATAAAGGCTCTCAAGTGTAGTGCTAAGACGAAAAAACTGGCCCAGATGAGTCCAAAAATCAGTGTAAAATGAGGACTCATCATGTTTGTCGATCAGATAACTTCTATTCATCGTGCTGAGTTCCAAGATCGTCGATCTGATAACAGAACTGTATGCTTCAGAAACTTTGCCTTTTTTGTGTCTGAAGTTCGTCGAGCTGATAACTGTCTTCGTCGACTGGAGAAGGTTCTGTACTTAGAAAAATATGAGCAACTACTGGCTTCAACAGGTTGAAGTAAAGGGTCCAGAATTTGTCGACCAGAGAATGAAGTTCGTCGAGCTGATAACTTGTTGACAGAACTACTAGGGAATGTGTCGACACAAATCCTGGGTGTCGACACAATTAATTCTTGTCTCGACATAGCTGTTGTGTTGAGAGAAATCTGGAGTGTGTCGACATAAATCCTGTGTCGACACAGTTGATGTTGGTTTTGATAGATATTCTGTGTGTCGACACAAGTCTTCTGTGAGTCGACATATTCTTTCTTCTGGTGTCGACACAGTTGGTGTCGACAGATTTGCTGTCTGGTGTCGACACAGCCTTGCTGAAGTGTTGAAGTGTATTGTCCAAAGTTCGTCGACTTGAGCACCAAGTTCGTCGACCAAAGTCTGATTCTAAGGACTTAGAATATCTTGATGTTTTCTAAACTTGAAGTGTTGTTGTAGCGTCCAAGGTTTCGTCTACTAAAGAATAGAGTTCGTCGAGCTCATCTCAGAGAATATTCTCTGAGATCGTCAAGCTGAGCACGACAATCGTCGACCTGAGTTCGACGAACATCGAACTCATTTTACAGTCTTTGAATTCTTCTAAGTCTTGAGTCTCTGGCAGTCTTGTTGATAGCTGGTCCATGTGTTGTTGACTCTAAGGACTTGGCCTAGACTCTAGAACACAACTATGACCCTGGCTATACATTGTGGGTCATATGATCCTAATTTAGTGAACCTAGCCCAAATCTTACTAGGGATCCAACAAAGGGAGAGTTACCTGATTTATCTGTGGATGAGTTGGACACCTTGAAGTATCAGGGTAGATTTTGTGTCCCCGCCTTCTGCGATATTCGGGCTAAGATCTGTGTTGAAGCTCATTGTTCCAGTGTAGCCTACCACCCTGGTTCCACTAAGATGTATAAGGATCTAAAGCAAATCATTTGGTGGTCAGGGATGAAGAATGATATCGCGAAGTTTGTATCAGAAAGTTATATGTGTCAGCGTGTTAAGGCTGATGGTAAAAGGCCTGGTGGTAAATTGACACCGCTTGATATTCCAAGTTGGAAGTGGGAGAGTATTTCAACAAATTTTATCACCGTACTACCAAAATCTCCTTGTGGGCACGATTCTGTTTTGGTGATAGTTGACAGATTGACAAAGTGTGTGTTGGGTACATTGGAAAATGTGTACCAGATTTGAAGAAGCCTCACCCTACTCAATGATATACATCAAGGTGTATTTGATGTGCTTTGAGTTTATATGTGCAGGTTAAGTAATTGCAGGAAATGCAGAAAAGTTTCTAAGTCCATGTGTCGACACCTAGAGGTGAAGTGTCGACACTTATGAAGGCTTGTGTCGCACCTAGAGAAGCTGTGTCGACACTTGGAGTAATTGTGTCGACACCAAGGAAGGCAGAGTCGACACCAGAAGAAAAGTGTCGACACATACAGGCAGTATCGACACACTGTGAAGAATTGTCAACATAATCTGTGTCGACACTTAGAGGCAGTGTCGACACTCGGAGAAACTTTGTCGACATCAAATGTGTCGACACCAGGAGGCTGTGTCGACACTCAGCAAGTTTCAACACATGAAGGCATATGTCGACACAAAGGAGATGTGTCGACACTCAGCAAGTATCAACACATGAAGACATGTGTCGACACAAAGGAGATGTGTCGACACTCAGCAAGTATCAACAATAAAAGAAGATGTGTCGACACAAAGGAGATATGTCGACACACAGAAGAATTCAGCTAAGTGTTAAAGAAGAAGTACTTGTGTCGACACATAGAATCAGTGTCGACACATTCAACAGAAGGCTTGTGTCGACACACAGTATCAGTGTCGACATATTCTAAAGAAGCAGTGTCGAGAAGCTGTTACAACAACACAAGGAGTTGTGTCGACACCATCAAGGATAGTGTCGACACTTAGTCCACTTATGTCGACACTTAGTCTATTTGTGTCGACACATAATGACTATCTGTCTCGACACTTTCAGACAGTGACAGTGATTTCAAGAAGTGACTGGATGACCTGACAGCTGCCATTTCAACCGGTCAACTGCAACTGTCAGAGCTGTCAGGAGGTTGTTGGAAACCGGATCAGCCGGTCACCATGGAGAAAGCTTATTTAAAGGCCTTTCTCCTTCAACAGAAGTGATTATAATTATTGTGACAATCAATCAATAGATTATTCATTGAAGATCAATAACAGATTGAAGATCTACACAGAGATCTAACAACACAAAAGAAGAAGACCTTCGACGGAAGATCTAAGAAGTTGGAGAGAGAGAGAGATCCTTCTAAGAAGAGCAGCTGCTGAACCAGGCTGCAAAGTAAGATTCAGATTGAGATCTGAATCTCAAGACAGAAGTTGATTGAAGTTCATCTTCACAGGAGATTCAACCCTACTGAGTTCTAATTCAAGAAGCTTTGAAGAAAGCTAAGGGAGGTTGATCTCTGCCAAGTTCTTCCAAGAACTCATCAAGAAGTCAGTCAACTCATCTCTCTCTATCAGGGTTGTGGTTAATTACTTTGTATTATCAAATTCCTATAAGATATTGTATAGATCTGCGTTGTAAGCTTAAATCTATAAAGGCTGAGGTAGGGCTTTTGAGCCTGAGTGTAGGAGAATCAATTCTCTGAGTGTAGGCCTTGTTGAAGGCTGTTTAGCCTGAGTGTAGGTCTTGTTGAAGACTGAGTGGTAGGGCTTTGTGCCTGAGTTGTAGGAGTGGGGACACTCTGAGTGGTAGGAACCTATTTGGGGTTCTGAGCTGTTGGATCTGAGGATCTGAGGAGTAGTGCAGAAGTTAGGCTGAATCTAGTACACTACTAGATAGGCGAAGGGGGACAGTGGATGTACCCAGACCTTGGGGAACCACTATAAAAATCTGTGTGCACTCTGTATTTGTTTATTTCTGTGATTGCTGAGCTAGATGTACTGAATTGCTGTAGACAAATGCAAATACAGGTTTAATTGTTCAGTGTTTCTGCCTTAAATTTAAAAAGATAAAGTTCAGTTATTCACCCCCCCCTCTAGGTGGTTAGGCACTATTTCTTCAAGTGATATCAAAGCGAGGTTACTCAAAAAAGGACATAACAGTCTGAGTAAGATCCTATAGGCAGATTCAGAACAAACAAGAATTAAGAAAATGGGTTCTAGTGAGAATCACTAAGAGCCGGGGTCCATGAAATTGCCAATATATAGAAAAGAGATATTTGGCATATGAAAAGAGAGGGTTAGACTCTTTATGGAAGCATCTGACCCAAGGATATATATTACAGTCAAAGAAGACCCATATGTGCCAATGAAGGTATCCATTCAGGATGCAAATCAGAAAACTCCCAAGGATTTCTCTGAAATGACTAAAGATGAAATCATTCTGGCCACTATGGACAAGAGAGCCCAAAATATAATTGTCAGTGTCATTGATGATGCAACATTTCAGAACTTAATTCATTGTAAAACCTCTAAATAAATGTGGGACACATTAATAGTTTATATGGAGGGATTAGAAGAAGTAAGACAAGATAGGAAGTCTTTGTTAAATCAGGAATATGAAAGCTTCAGACAAGGAAAGTCTGATAGCATTACAGAATGTTACAAGAAGTTCTATAGGATTGTTAATGAGTTGATGTCCTATGGAAGAGAATTCAGCAACTATGAGCTGAATGATAAGTTCTTAAGATCCCTAACTAAGGACTGGGACACCAAGATTTGTGTCATTAGGTAAGTGGCCAAACTAGCTGATATACCTCCTCCAACTTTGTTTGGGAAACTGCTATCTTATGAAATGCAGTTAATGGTTAGAAAGGAGGAAGAGAAGAATACTAGAATGGAGCACAAGGAAAAGACTGTGGCCTTCAAGACTGAAGCCACTAAGAAGTATAGAAGCAAGTCTCCATCTCCACCTCAAATAATTGCTGAGGCTGTCATAGAAAATTCAGATAGCAAGAATTCAGATAGCAGTGAAAGTGATGAAGACTTTGCTACTTTTACTAGGCATTTTCAAAAGTTTATGAAGAAGAAGCAGTGGAGGTCCAAGCCTTCCACTTCTCAGCCAAAAGATGACTACTATCAGAAAAGAAAGTCATCAAGGAATGACAGAAGCAGGTCCAAGCCAAGCAAAGCTACATCCTCAAAGATTGTGTGCTATTACTACAATAGACAGGGACATGTAGTGGCTGACTGTCCTGAAAAAAGGAAGTAGTCAGCTGACAAAAAGAAGACTCAGTTTAAGGGTAAAAAGGAAAGGTCCTTTGTTGCTAAGAAAGACAAGAGTCTGACTGATCAGTCATCTTCAGAAACAGAATCAGAAGCTGAAGCCTACATTGGATTATTTGCTGAAGAGGAAGAAGATGAGTTCATGCAGCTAATGAACTCAATTTATGAGCATGGGGACCATCAGTGTAAGGGACTGATGGCTTTATCTGAAGGAGACAAAATGCAGGATCAGCCTGGACCAAGTAAGGTACAAAGTTGTTCTTCTAGTTAAATTTATAGTACTTTGTCAGAATCAGATACATCTGCATCAAGTGATGTGGGTGGGTCTGAATCTGAAGGAGATATTCATCAGTTAATTGATGAATATAAGGACTTGTTGCAGGCCTTGAAGAAAAGCAAAACCTTGGCCAAAACTCAGGCAAAGGAGATTGCTAGTCTTAAATTGGCTGCTGCTGATTCAGACAAGTTGTTAGATCAGAAACTGAATGAAATAGTCAGACTGAAGAACATTACTGTTATTTAGATGGGTACCATTACATTTAAGAATGATCAAATTAGAAATCTGAAGGTTAGACCTCAGAAGGAGAAAGAGATAGTAGCAAGTTTTTCTAAACCTAAATCTGTTTTACCCTTGATAGATGAGTTTGTACCTCAAAAGGGTAAGGCTGGATTAGGATTTAAAAACCCTGCCTCGACTGCTAGGTCCAAATCTAAGGGCAGAGCCCCAGCACAAAACATAAAGCCTGATGTAGATACTTCAGCCAGGATAGTACCTAAACAAAGGTACAATAGGTTTGAGTGCTGGTGTTGTGGCAAGATAGGACACTCTTCCATAGATTGTTGGCACAATTCAAGTGTCAAGGAGAGTAGCAAACTGTCTGCTAGAAGAGCTACAGGTAGTTTTGTTAAAAGTCAGACTAACCTGCACCAAGGACCCATGAATTATTTGGGTTCTAAGATTAAGTAATCTGTTTTGCAGGTGAGTCCAAGTGGCATGCCCCTATATGGTACTTGGACAGTGGATGTTCCAGGCACATGACTGGAACTAGGGGGTTGTTGAAGGACTATACACCTATCAAGGATGGCCCTAAAGTTACCTTTGGTGGTTCAGAAAAAGGAATCATCAAAGGCTTTGGTAACATTTCTAGTAACCTGATTACAATTACTCAAGTGGCTTATGTAAAGGGTTTGAAACATAACCTCATTAGCATAAGTCAGCTGAGTGATTTAGGATATGACATCTCATTTGTAAAGAATGGTTGTCATATCAAAAGGTCAAGTGATCAAGAGATCATTTTGATAGGATATAGGAAGAGAAATGTCTATTGTCTTGACTTTGTATGTGAGAACAATGTTTCTCCTATTTGTCTTGTAGCTGATGAGAGAGTCTCACATTGTGTTAAATGGCACAAGAGGCTGGTTCATCTTAACTATAAGACAATTGGCCAACTCTTTAGCAAAGAGTTAGTGAGGAATGTTCCTCAAGTTAAGCGTACAAAGGATGGGATATGCTCAGCTTGTCAAAAAGGCAAGCAGAACAAATCCACCTTTCATAGCCTTGAGAACAAGGATTCTTTGAGGTGTCTATACCTCTTGCATATGGATCTTTTTGGTCCTATGCCAGTTCACAGTCTAGGTAGGAAGGTCTACACATTTGTGGTAGTTGATGACTATTCAAGGTATTCCTGGGTGTTCTTCCTAAGACAAAAATCTGAAACCCCAAGTATCTTATATAGTTTTGTTAAACAAATTCAGAATGAATTGGACAGTACAGTGGTCAAAATCAGAAGTGACCATGGTATTGAATTTCAGTCTAAAAGTATGACAAAACTGTGTGAAGAGTTTGGGATTTTTCAGGAATTTTACTCACCAAGAACACCTCAGCAAAATGGTATTGCTGAAAGGAAGAATAGAACATTGATAGAGGCTGGTAGAACCCTATTGAGTGACACTTCTCTCCCAGAATATTTTTGGGTTGAGGCAGTTAATACTGCATGTCATGTGATTAATAGGGCTACTATCTACCAAGAGCCACAAGAAGACTCCCTATGAGATTGTGAAGGGCAGAAACCCAAATTTATCCTATTTCAGGATCTTTGGTTGCAAGTGCTATATACTTAACAATGACAAGTCTTATATAACCAAGTTTGCTGCCAAATCCCAAGAGGGGATCTTTGTTCGGTATAACAACAATAGTAAGGCTTATAGGGTCTACAACCTGGTTACTCAAGTTGTAGAAGAGTCTATACATGTAGTTTTTGATAAAGCAAGGCTCATTAACTGTGAATTGCCAAGTAGTGTTTGCAGTTCTACAGGTATAACTGATAGGATGGACAAGCTTACCATAACAGAAGGTTCTTCTGCAAGTCAGCAAGTGGAAGATGGTGGCTGCTGTCCAGGGGGAGTACAAGATACTCCTGATGCTGAAGAAGACCAAGAGGTGTAGCTAAATGAAGAGACTGAAGTTGTACAACCTGAAGACAGGCTGCCTCCAGCAAACAGACACTTAAAGGATCATCCAGCCAATCAAATAATTGGAGATCCCAGACAAGGAGTGCAAATAAGGAGCAGGAATCTGAGTACAGTTCTTTACTCCAGTTTCCTATCCCAAGTAGAGCCAAATAAATTTGAAGAAGCAGTTCTAGACTCTCATTGGATTGATGCTATGCAAGAGGAGCTGAATCAATTCAAAAGATGCAAGGTCTGGGAGCTAGTTCCTAAACCCAAGGACCACAACATTATTGGAACTAAGTGGATCTTTAGGAACAAGTTGGATGAGAATGGAATCATCATAAAGAATAAAGCTAGACTTGTTGCAAAGGGATATAGACAGGAAGAAGGTATTGATTTTGATCAAACTTTTGCTCCAGTAGCAAGACTGGAGGCAATCAGGATGTTCCTTGCCTATGCAACATATCAAGGGTTCAAGGTATATCAAATGGATGTAAAGTCAGCTTTTCTGAATGGAAATCTGAAGGAAGAAGTCTATGTAGAGCAGCCATCAGGTTTTGTTGATTCTCTTAAACCAGATTATGTATATAGACTTAGGAAGGCTTTGTATGGGTTAAAACAAGCCCCAAGGGCTTGGTATGAAACCCTATCTAGTTTCCCCATTGAGAACAAATTCTCAAGGGGGAAAATAGACAAGACTCTATTCCTTAGGGAATCTAGAGGCAAGATTATCTTAGTCCAAATATATGTAGATGACATAATATTTGGGTCTACAGAAAGTAGTCTTTGCAGAAAGTTTGCAAAACTTATGCAAGGAAAATTTTAAATGAGCAGTATGGGGGAACTTAAGTTCTTCTTGGGTCTCCAAGTTAGACAGACTGAAGATGGCTTGTCCATATGCCAGTCTAAGTTCACCCTAGAGTTAATAAAGAAGTATGGTATGGAATCATCCACTACCATGAGAACTCCTATGGGATCAAGCATGTCTCTAAGCAAAGATGATGTAGGGAAACCCGTAGATGAAACTTTATATAGAGGGATAGTTGGCTCCCTACTGTATTTGACTGCTAGTAGACCAGATATCATGTATGCTACATGTGTCTGTGCTAGGTACCAAGCATGCCCTAAAGAATCTCATTTGACTGCAGTCAAAAGAATTTTGAGATATCTTAAGGCCACACCTTATCTACGCCTTTGGTACCCTAGGAATGGAGATTTTGAACTGACAGGTTATTCAGATACAGATTTTGCAGGCTCCAAGGAAGATAGGAAAAGTACCACAGGAACCTGTCAATTTCTAGGTGGAAGGATGGTGTCATGGAGTAGCAAGAAACAAACATGTGTGGCTATCTCCATAGCAGAATTAGAGTATGTTGCTGCAGAAAGTTGTTTTGCTCAACTTCTATGAATTCAACATCAGCTAGAAGATTATGGTATTCAAGTAAGTAGGACCCTTTATTTTGTGATTCTACTAGTGTCATTTCTATTGCAAATAATCCTGTCTCCCATAGTAGGACTAAGCACATAGAAATTAAATACCATTTTCTAAGAGAATATGTTGAAAACGAAGACATTTCCCTAGAGTATGTTAAGACAGATAATCAGTTAGCTGATATGTTTACTAAGCCCTTAGATGAAACTAAATTCAATTAATTTAAAATTAAATTAGGAATGATAAACTTAGAATAGTTTACAAAAATTGGCTAAGTAAAATAGTATCGACACACAGAGTTGTCTGTGTCGACACATAGAAGTGGTGTCGACATTTCAGAGAAATGGTGTCGACACATCTAGGAAGTAAGTGTCGACACTTCAGAGAATTAGTGTCGACACATGCAGTGTAGGTGTCGACACATCCAGGGTGGTGTCGACACTTAGGATTTACACAAAATTAGTCTAGTAGAGTCTCGACTAAGTGTCGAGCTGAGATATATGAGTGTCGACACGAATATTCTGTCGACTATATTTGTGTCGACACATAGTTGTAGAGACATTAGCAGTAAGTGTCGACACAATTCAAGTATGTTAACGCGCCTTTTCAACTTCAATTCTAGAAAGGTATAAATAGGTTTTCCCCATTGTTTGTCGACACGCTCACCTTAGTTTCGAGACCAAACCTGTGTGTCGACATCTCTCTTCTCTAATTTTAAAATTTCTTCAAACCCTAATGGCGCCCAAGCTATAAGAGAACATTAATGAAGGATATGAGCTTGTGTGACACCCCTTTGCTGATGCGGAACCAGAAATCAAAGGTGTTGTAACCCTAATTGCCGAGACTGGACTAGAGTATCTTGTATCAGAACCTATCAAGATCTAGAAGAAGAAGGTCCTTGAATTCTTGAGTGCAACATCACTTGATGATATTGGACTCAAGATTAAGTCCAGAGTTCATGGGACAAAAGTCAAGGTCACATAGAAAAGTCTAAGAAAGGTACTTCAACTACCAAGACCAAAAGAGGAAGAAGATGTATCTACTTCTAAGACTAGAGAGGCATTGAAATGGTGTGGTTTAGATTCAAACCTGAAGATAGGATCAGTTTTCAACAGAAAAGTCATGAACATGCAGGGCAAATTCTTGTCTGAAATAGTTGGCAAGGTAATTCTGAGCAAGCCTGGAGGACATGATAGAATTTCAGCTCATATGTTCAGTTTGATGACAAGGATAATCTTCAAACTTAATACTGATTGGTCAGTAGTTATGTTTGATAAGATAAAAGAGAGCCTGAATAAACCCAATCTGGGAAGAATTCTGAGTTTATATTTAGCTGGCAGTATACCTGAAGTGATGAATCAAGCTGCAGGTTCAAAGATAAACCATATGAGGAGAATGGATGTAAGAATTTTCTTAAGGTGGGATAGAGTATTGACAATGGAACTACCAACTACAGAAAAGGAAACACCTCAGAAGAAGAAGAAGCAGACAGCCATTGTGGCACAAGAATCCTCAAGTAGCTCAGAGGAGCAAGTAGTGTTTAGTTCAGATGATGGAGAGGATGGCACTGCTGGACAATGACCAGCAAGACAAGGAGATGCTCAAAGGCAGGGGGAGCTACCCTCAGCTAGCCCAATTCACCTGGATCCACTCCAGGGGGAGCCTCTACATGTGGATGAGTCAACTCAACTAGAGAGTGAAAGGGCTACCCAAAACATTCTGGAGATAATTACTGAAGTTAATCAATTAAATTTCCCAATTGAGGATGAAGTTTTGTCTGAACCATTACTTGATGTTGATTAGCAAACACAGATACAACCTCAACCACAAGATGTTGTCATGGAGGACACATCTGTTGCTGATAAAGTAGACTCAGTTGCTCCAGAAATAAGAGATTCTCCTATACAACCTCAGCATGAGTTTACATTAGAAGAGCTATTCCCTGATCTTGTACAGACAGACCTTGAGAGAGAGATAGCAGCTATTGAGGGGGAGAAGGTAAATCTTGAAGAGGAGCATGTAGAGGAGACTGCTAGACAAGAAACTGAGGAGCAAAGAATTGTTGAGGAGCTACCAAGGACTGAGAAGTATTTACATCCTAGTCCTAAGGATAGAGTAGATATTGTCAGTACTTCTGCTTCTGAGGATGAAGAGGCTGCAAGAGCCAAGAAGAGAAAGTTCCAGGTCTTCAAGAGAAGAAGCCAGAACTACAAGAAAGCACTACAGATAATTGCTCCACATCCTGCCCCAACTACTGATTATAGTTCTCTGATGGTGGCATTGCAAATCAAGATGGATGAGCAAAGAAAATCTTTAGAAAAGTATACGGATGAAGGGCATAAATCCCTGCAATTTGATCTGGCACAAGACATCAAATCTATCAGATTTGAAGTGAATCAAAATAAAAATGAAATGACTGACTACTTCCATAAAGGAGGAAATGCAGTAGTCTATCTAGCTACTCATCAAGAAAACATTAAGAAATAGATTGAAGATTTGGCAATCAAACAAGGCTATGTCCTGGAAAACCAGATAAGAATGAATGATAATTTAACTGAATCACACAATGTGATAGTCACTGAAATGCAGAATCTAGCTGCTGCTCAAACTACAGCAAGGACTGCAGCAAAAGCTGAGTTTGATAAGCAACTCCAAGAAAGCCTACTTGTCGTTCACACTGCTATTGCAGATTCTCAAAAGATTATTACTGACAGACTCCAAAGGTTAAAACCTTTTTATAAAGATGGAGTTAACTATTTGAATGCTCAAATCGGATTCCAGAAAGATGATCTTAGAGATCACATAAAAAGAGAAGTCATAAAGGGGGAGAGGGTGTTAGTCAAAGCAGGCTCTGATCATGCAAAGTGGATTTCAAACTCCATCAGAGCCACCCTTAGATATCTACCTTTATGTGATGATGGTAATGTTGTAGAGTCTGGCATCCATCCTGCATACTTTGGAGGAGAGCAAGCTGAAGTGGCTCAAGTGATATACCCTCCTGCTAATTTTGACATGATACATCAGGAGGTACAGTCTATGTATAGTCCTCCTGAGGGTAATCAGAATGTTATTCTTGAAAAAGTTGTATAACCTGTGCTAGAGGCAGTTCTAAAAGAACAAGAGGCCCAATTATCTAAGAAAAGATTCAGAGAGCAAGCTGAATTAAGGCCAGATTTTGAGCAATGGAGCCCAACCTCTAGGAATATCATATTAACTGCTTAGAAGGCTGCTAAGGATAATATCCTGGATAGGGGCAAATGGTATTCTGAACAGGAGTGGAGAAAACATGAGAATAGACAAGAAGCTATAGTATAATACAGAAAGAAGGCTAAACTGAGAAAGGTACCTCCTAATACACAGGAGCCTAGCAAGTATTTCTCTAAGCCATATCACTATTTTGAGAGGCAAAAGATAAAGGCTGAAGAACAGAAAAAGAAAGATCTTAAAGGGAAGAAGCCTGCTGATGACAATGAAGCTCCTGTTCAAGCAGAGATTCAATCTGGAAAGGGCAATGCTATCAAGGAACCTGAGCAGCCATAGGATAGAAATTTTCTTAAGTTTACAATTTGTAATCATTTGCATTTAACTCTATGTAAACTTTTGATTAATGAAAATGTTTGGAGTTGTAAGAACAATGTTATATGTTCAATCTATTACATTAATTGTTCTGAGATAATTATTTATACATGTTCTGTTCATACATGTTTAAGTATTTACCCTGTCATATAATATTGTTTTACATCATACTGAAAATTTATTATGTATGGTGTATATCATTGACTAAGGGTTATGACTTCTCCAAATAGGGGGAGATTGTTGGGTACATTGGAATATATGTACCAGATTTGAAGAAGCCTCACCCTACTCAATGATATACATCAAGGTGTATTTGATGTGCTTTGAATTTATTTGTGTAGGTTAAGTAATTGCAGAATTGCAGGAAAAGTTTCTAAGTCCATGTGTCGATACCTAGAAGAAAAGTGTCGACACTTAAGAAGGATAGTGTCGACACCTAGTGAAGCTGTGTCGACACTTGGAGTAATTGTGTCGACACCAGGAAGGCGGAGTCGACACCAGAAGAAAAGTGTCGACACATACAGGTTGTGTCGACACATAGTGAAGAATTGTCAACATTATCTGTGTCGACACTTAGAGGCAGTGTCGACACCCAGAGAAACTTTGTCGACAGCAAAAGTGTCGACACTAGGAGGTTGTGTCGACACTGAGCAAACTTTAACAAAGTTCAAATACATGTGTCGACAATAGGAGGCTGTGTCGACACTCAGCAAACTTCAACAAAGTTCAAGTACATGTGTCGACACTAGGAGATGTGTCGACACTCAGCAAAGTTTCAACACAGAAGGCATGTGTCGACACAAAGGATATGTGTCGACACTCAGCAAAGTTTCAACACAGAAGGCTTGTGTCGACACAAAGAAGATGTGTCGACACTTAACAAGTTTCAACACAAGAAGATATGTCGACACAAAGAAGTTGTGTCGACACTTAGCAGAATTCAACTAAGTATTAAAGAAGGAGGCTTGTGTCGACACACAAAATCAGTGTCGACACATTCAGAAGAAGCAGTGTCGAGAAGCTGTTACAACAACACAAGGAGTTATGTCGACACCAACAAGGCTAGTGTTGACACTTAGTCTACTTGTGTCGACAATTAGTCTATTTGTGTCGACACATAAAGACTATCTGTCTCGACACTTTCAGACAGTGACAGAGATTTCAAGAAGTGACTGGATGACTTGACAGCTGTCATTTCAATCGGTCAACTGCAAATGTCAGAGCTGTCAGAAGGTTGTTAGAAACCGGATCAGCTGATTACCTTGGAGGAAGACTATTTAAAGACCTTTCTCCCTCGACAGTGGAGTGATTTTTTACAGATTGACAACAATCAATCTAGAGATCTAACAACACAAAGAAGACCTTTTACAGAAGATCTAAGAAGTTGGAGAGAGAGAGAGAGCTCCTTCTAAGAAGAGTAGCTGTTGAACCAGGCTGCAAATTAAGATTCAGATTGAGATCTGAATCTCAAGACAGAAGTTGATTGAAGATCATCTTCAGGAGATACAAACCTACTGTGTTCTAATTCAAGAAGCTTTGAAGAAAAGCCAAGGGAGGTTGATCTCTACCTAGTTCTTCCAAGAACTCATCAAGAAGCTAGTCAACTCATCTCTCTCTTTTAGAGTTGTGGTTATATACTTTGTAAACTTTATTTTCTATAGGATCCTAAGGGATCTGAGCTCTAAGTCTATTTTATAAAGGCTGAGGTAGGGCTATTGTGCCTGAGTGTATGAGAATTTATTCTCTGAGTGTAGGCCTTGATTGAAGGCTGAGGTAGGGCTGTTTAGCCTGAGTGTAAGTCTTGGTGAAGACTGAGTGGTAGGGCTTTGTGCCTGAGTTGTAGGAATGGGGACACTCTGAGCTGTAGGAACCTGTTTGGGCTTCTGAGTTGTAAGATCTGAGGATCTGAGGAGAAGTGGAGAAGTTAGGCCGAATCTAGTACACTACTAGATAGGCGAAGGGGGAAAGTGGATGTACCCAGACCTTGGGGAACCACTATAAAAATCTGTGTGTACTCTGTGTGTGATTAATTCTGTGATTGCTATGTTATCTGTGCTGAATTGTTGTAGAGAATTGCAAATACAGATCTAATAATTCAGTGTTTGTGCCTTTAAAGTTAAAAAGATTAAGTTCACCTATTCACCCCCCTCTAGGTGATTAGGCACTAGTTCTTTCAACTTTCAGCTGGCGTGAGCCATAAGCAATCACCTTTCCATTTTGCAGAAGTACGCAGCATAAGCCGCTTCCTGAAGCATCACTGTAGATTACAAATCCATCGGTACCACATGGCGATGACAACACAGGCGTCGTGGTCAATCGAATCTTCAGCTCTTCAAAAGCTCATGCGTACTCTGGCGACCAAACGAACTTCTGTTCTTTTCACGTCAACGTGGTTAGCAGCAAAGCAATCCGCGAGAAGTTTTCAACAAATCTTCAGTAGTTGCCTGCTCGTCCAAGGAAACTCCGGACCTCGGCCACTGAAGACAACACCGGCCACTCCTGTATGGCCTTTATCTTCGCTGGATCCACCGCGATGCCCGTTCCACTCACCACATGGCCTAGAAAAGCCACCGACGATAGCCAAAACTCCCACTTCGAGAACTTGGCATAGAGCTGATTCTGCCTCAATGTAGTCAACACCAACTGCAAATGTTGCTCATGATCAGCTTCCGATTTCGAGTACACCAGGATATCATCAATGAACACTAGTACGAACAGATCCAGATACTCGCGGAATATTCGGTGCATCAAGTCCATAAATACCGAGGGCACATTGCACAACCCAAATGGCAGTACCGTGAACTCCTACTACCCGTACCGTGTTCCAAATGTGGTTTTGGGAATATCTTTTTCCCGGATCCTCACTTGGTAATAACCAGATTTCAAGTCCAACTTCGAGTAAACGGATGATCCCACTAGCTGACCAAACAACTCATCAATCCGCAGAATCAGATATTTATTCTTCTCGGTCAGCTTATTCAATTTGCGGTAATCTATACATAACCACAAGCCACCGTCTTTCTTCTTCATAAAAAACACAGGGGCGCTCCAAGGAGACATGCTTGGGCGTATATAACCCTGCTCCATCAATTCCTACAGTTGGACTTTCAACTCCACCATTTCCTTCGGCGCGACGCGATAAGGCTAGCGGGCCAGAGGTTTCGCACCTGCGGCCAACTCGATCGTGAAGTCAATCGCACGTTGGGATGGTAGCCCAGGGAGATCCTTGGGAAACACATCTGCATATGCCGATACCGGCAATACAGATGCAGTCAACCAAAAATCTCGACTTCCTCACTACACCGCCACATCGCAAGCCTTACTAGCAAACACCAACCTGACGCTCTTTGTCTTCCAAAGTTACGCTGGGCAATCTGTCAACAGAAATGAATATGAAGCATCCATATCAAACAGTGCTTGCATCAGCATGTTCCGAATCATCACAAAGCTTGTGGTGCACGCAACACACATAAGCAACATACACAAGATGCAAACAAAAGCAAGCAATATGATTATCGCGCACGCGTAACACTTAAGATTGCGCCTGGGACGCATAGGACTTCACCACTGCTTTTCCCATCTCCATATAAGATGCTCTGATTTCCTGCTCAACCAGACGTCGACGACTCTTGATAAGCTTAGGCATAAGTGTCCCCATGGCATAAAACATCAACAATCTAGTCATGTTCACGACTATCATACAAACACGTTGATACCACACATCCATGTATTGTAGTTATATAACATAAACGCTATCATTGACCTGTCATCCAAAACGGCTTACTGTACATATAACACATGCATATTCCACCATACATGAGAAGCCTAATTATTTATGTACATCATTATGTCGACATTTCCTTCTCTTTTATGCTATTCAGATGCATATTTTGCAGGCTGCAAGGAAGATAGGAAGAGTACCACAGGAACCTGTCAATTTCTAGGTGGAAGGCTGGTGTCATGGAGTAGTAAGAAGCAGACCAGTGTGGCCATCTCCACAGCTGAGTCAGAATATGTTGCTGCAGGAAGCTGCTGTGCACAACTTTTATGGATTCAACACCAGCTAGAAGACTATGGTATACAAGTAAGTAGAACACCTTTATTTTGTGATTCTACAAGTGTCATTTCTATTGCAAATAATCCTGTCTCCCATAGTAGGACTAAGCACATAGAAATTAAATACCATTTTCTTAGAGAACATGTAGAAAAAGAGGACATTTCCCTAGAATATGTTAAAACAGATAATCAGATAGCCGATATGTTTACTAAGCCCCTAGATGAAACCAAATTCAATAATTTTAAAATTGAATTAGGAATGTTAAACTTAGAATAGTTTAAAAAAATTGGCTAAGTAAAATAGTGTCGACACACAGAGTTGTCTGTGTCGACACATAGAAGTGGTGTCGACATTTCATAGAAATGGTGTCGACACATCTAGACAGTCTGTGTCGACACCTCAGAGAATTAGTGTCGACACATCCACAGTAGGTGTCGACACATACAGGGTGGTGTCGACACTTAGGATTTACACATAATTCGTCGAGTAGAGTTTCGACTAATCGTCGAGCTGAGATGTATAAGTGTCAACACATATATTCTGTCGACTATATTTGCGTCGACACATAGTTGTCGAGACATTAGAAGTAAGTGTCGACACTTTTCAACAGTGTCGACACTTTTCAAGTGTTTTGACGCGCCTTTTCATCTTTGATTTTAGAAAGTTATAAATAGGTCTTCACCATTGTTTGTCGACACGCTCTTCATAGTTTCGAGACCAAACTTGTGTGTTGACATCTCTCTTCTCTAAATTTACAATTTATCCAGACCCTAATGGCGCCCAAGCTAGAGGAGAATGTCAATGAAGGTTATGAGCTAGTGCGACATGCCTTTGACGATGCGGAACCAGAAATTCAAGGTTTTGTAACCCTAGTTGCAGAGACTGGGTTGGAGTATCTTGTTTCAGAACCAATCAAGATCTGGAAGAAGGAGGTCCTTGAATTCTTTAGTGCAGCTGCCCTTGATGAAACTGGTCTTAAGATTAAATCCAAAGTCCATGGGGAAAAAGTCAAGGTCACCTAGAAAAGTCTGAGAAAGGTTCTATATCTACCAAGAACTAAAGAAGAGGAAGATGTACCTGCATAAAAGACACGGGAGGCACTGCAATGGTGTGGACTTGATTCAAGCATGAAGATTGGATCAGTTTTTAACAGGAAAGGGATGAACATACAAGGAAAGTTTTTATCTGAAGTAGTAGGCAAGGTAATTCTGAGCAAGCCAGGTGGGCATGATAGGATATCCGCTCACATGTTCAGTTTAATGACAAGGATCATATTCCAACTAAAAACTGATTGGTCAGCAGTAATGTTTGACAAGATTACGGAAAGTTTGAAGAAACCCAATTTGGGTAGGATTATGAGTTTATACTTGGCTGGAAGTATTCCAGAAGTGATGAATCAAGTTGCTGGATCTAAGATAAACCACATGAGTAAAATGGACATCACAATAATCTCAAGATGGGATAGGGTGTTGACAAAGGAAATGCCTACTCCTGAAAAGGAAGTTTCTCAAAAGAAGAAGAAGAAGAAAGCCATAGTGGCTTCTGAATCCTACAGTAGCTCAGAAGAGCAAGTAGTTTTTAGTTCTGATGATGGAGAGGCTAGAAATGCTGGACAGTCACCAGTAAGACCTGCAGATGCCCAGAGGTAGGGGGAGCTACCATCTGCTAGCCCTATTCACCTGGATCCACTTCAGGGGGAGCCTCATCATATGGATGAGTCCACTCACTTGGATAGTGAACTGGCTACCCAAATAATTCTTGAGGTAATCAATGAAGTTAATCAATCAATTTTCAATATTGAGGATGAAGTATTGACTGAATCATTACTTGATGTTGATCAGCAAACTCAGTTACATAGTCAATCACAAGATGTTGTCATGGAGGACACTTCAGTTGCTGATATTGCTCCAGAGATCAGAGATTCTCCAGTCCCTACTCAACAGGAGTATACTCTAGAAGAACTGTTCCCTGATTTGTTACAGACTGATTTTCAGGAAGAGAGAGCAGCTTTTGAGGGGGAGCAGGTAGATCTTGAGGGGGAGCATGTTAGGTCTCAGGAGGAGACTACAAGAAATATAGAGGAGCAAATTAGAAATGAGAATGAGGAGCAAAGGAGTGCTGAGGAGCTACCAAGAATAGAGAAGGAATTGACACCTACTCCACAGGATAGAGTAGATATTGCCAGTACTTCTGCTTCAGTGGATGAAGAGGCTGCTAGAGCCAAGAAAGAAAGTTACATGTCTTCAAGAGAAGAAGCTAGACTTACAAGAAGGCACTGCAAATCATTATTCCACAACAAGCTACAAATGTTGATTATAGTTCATTGTTGGTGGCTTTGCAAATCAAGATGGATGAGCAAAGGAAGGCTCTACAAACTTATATGGATGAAGGACATAAATCCATTCAATTTGATCTGGCTCAAGACATCAAATCTATAAGATTTGAAGTTAATCAAACTAAGAAAGAAATGACTGACTGTTTTCATAAAGGAGGCAATGCAGTGGTATATCTGGCTACACATCAAGAGCAGATAAAGCAACAGGTTGATGACATGGCAGTGAAACAAGGATATGTCCTAGAAAACCAGATTAGAATGAATGACAATTTAACTGAATCACATAATGTGATAGTAACTGAAATGCAGAATATTGCAGCTGCTCAAACTGCAGCAAGGACTGCTGTCAAGGCTGAGTTTGACAAGCACGTACAAGAAAGTCTCACTGCTGTTAAAACTGCCATTGAAGATTCTCAAAACGTTATCACTGAAAAGCTCCAAAGGTTAAAACCTTTTTATAAAGATGGTGTTAACTATTTGAATGCTCAGATCAGATTTCAGAAGGATGATCTTAGGGATCATATAGAAAGAGAAGTCATAAAGGGGGAGAGGGTCTTAGTCAAAGCAGGCTCTGACCATGATAAATGGATTTCCAACAGCATTAGAGCTACCCTTGGATATCCACCTTTGTGTGATGATGATAATGTTGCTGAATCTGGGACAAATCCTGCATAGTTTGGAGGTGAGCCAACTGAAGTTGCTCAAGTAATCTACCCTCCAACTGATTTTGAGATGATACATCAGGAGGTGCAATCTATGTATAGCCCTCCTGAGGGTAATCAGAATATTATTTTTGAGAAAGTAGTACAGCCTGTGCTAGAGGCAATATTAAAAGAGCAAGTGGCATTATTAAAAGAGCAAGAAGCTCAATTATCTAAGAAGAGATTCAGAGAACATGCAGAGTTAAGGCCTGATTTTGAACAGTGGAGCCCAACTTCTAGGAATATCATATTGACTGCTTGGAAGGCTGCAAAGGATAATTTCCTATAGAGGGGCAAATGGTACTCTAACCAGGAATGGAGAAAACATGAATCTAGGCAAGAAGCCATAGTACAATACAGAAGGAAGGCTAAACTAGGGAAGCTACCTCCTAATGCACATGAGCCTAGCAAGTATTTCCCTAAGCCTTATCACTATTTTGAGAGACAGAAGATAAGGGCTGAAGAACAGAAAAAGAAAGATCTTAAGGGCAAGAAGCCTGCTGATGACAATGATGCTCCAGTTCAAGCAAAGATTCAATCTGGAAAGGGCATTGTTATCAAGGAGCCAGAGCAACCATAGGATAGAATTTTCTTAAGTTTACAACTTTGTAATCATTTGCATTAAACTTCATGTAAACTTTTGATTAATAAAACTTTTGGCAGTTGTAACAAAATAATGTTTAATGTTCAATCTATTACATTGTTATTCTGAGATATTTGTTTATACATGTTTTGTTTATACATGTTTAGTTTTTACACTGTCATATAATACTGTTATATATCATATTGAGTATTTGTTATGAATGGTGTATATCATTGACTAAGGGTTATGACATCTCCAAATAGGGGGAGATTGTTGGGTACATTGGAAAATGTGTACCAGATTTGAAGAAGCCTCACCCTACTCAATGATATACATCAAGGTGTATTTGATGTGCTTTGAGTTTATATGTGCAGGTTAAGTAATTGCAGGAAATGCAGAAAAGTTTCTAAGTCCATGTGTCGACACCTAGAGGTGAAGTGTCGACACTTATGAAGGCTTGTGTCGACACCTAGAGAAGCTGTGTCGACACTTGGAGTAATTGTGTCGACACCAGGGAAGGCAGAGTCGACACCAGAAGAAAAGTGTCGACACATACAGGCAGTATCGACACACTATGAAGAATTGTCAACATAATCTGTGTCGACACTTAGAGGCAGTGTCGACACTCAGAGAAACTTTGTCGACATCAAATGTGTCTACACCAGGAGGCTGTGTCGACACTCAGCAAGTTTCAACACATGAAGACATGTGTCGACACAAAGGATATGTGTCGACACTCAGCAAGTTTCAACACATGAAGACATGTGTTGACACAAAGGAGATGTGTCGACACTCAGCAAGTATCAACAACAAAAGAAGATGTGTCGACACAAAGGAGATGTGTCGACACACAGCAGAATTCAGCTAAGTGTTAAAGAAGAAGTACTTGTGTCGACACACAGAATCAGTATCGACACATTCAATAGAAGGCTTGTGTCGACAAACAGAATCAGTGTCGACACATTCTGAAGAAGCAGTGTCGAGAAGCTGTTACAATAACACAAGGAGTTGTGTCGACACCATCAAGGCTAGTGTCGACACTTAGTCCACTTGCATCGACACTTAGTCTATTTGTGTCGACACATAATGACTATATGTCTCGACACTTTCAGATAATGACAGTGATTTCAAGAAGTGACTAGATGACCTGACAGCTGCCATTTCAACCGGTCAACTGCAACTGTCAGAGCTGTCAGGAGGTTGTTAGAAACCGGATCAGCCGATCACCATGGAGAAAGCTTATTTAAATGTCTTTCTCCTTCAATAGAAGTGATTACAATTATTGTGACAATCAATCAACAGATTATTCATTGAAGATCAATAACATATTGAAGATCTACACAGAGATCTAACAACACAAAAGAAGAAGACCTTCGATAGAAGATCTAAGAAGTTGGAGAGAGAGAGCTCCTTCTAAGAAGACCAGCTGCTGAACCAAGCTGCAAAGTAAGATTCAGATTGAGATCTGAATCTCAAGACAGAAGTTGATTGAAGTTCATCTTCACAGGAGATTCAACCCTACTGAGTTCTAATTCAAGAAGCTTTGAAGAAAGCTAAGGGAGGTTGATCTCTACCAAGTTCTTCCAAGAACTTATCAAGAAGCCAGTCAACTCATCTCTCTCTGTCAGGGTTGTGGTTAATTACTTTGTATTATCAAATTCCTGTAGGATCTTGTATAGATCTGAGTTGTAAGCCTAAATCTATAAAGGCTGAGGTAGGGCTTTTGAGCCTGAGTGTAGGAGAATCAATTCTCTGAGTGTAGGCCTTGTTGAAGGTTGAGGTAGAGCTGTTTAGCCTGAGTGTAGGTCTTGTTGAAGACTGAGTGGTAGGGCTTTGTGCCTGAGTTGTAGGAGTGTGGACACTCTGAGTTATAGGAACCTGTTTGGGGTTATGAGCTGTAGGATCTGAGGATCTGAGGAGTAGTGCAGAAGTTAGGCCGAATCTAGTACACTACTAGATAGGAGAAGGGGGACAGTGGATGTACCCAGACCTTGGGGAACCACTATAAAAATCTGTGTGCACTATGTGTTTGTTTATTTTTGTGATTGCTGAGCTAGCTGTGCTGAATTGCTATAGACAATTGCAAATACAGGTTTAATTGTTCAGTGTTTCTGCCTTAAATTTAAAAAGATAAAGTTCACCTATTCACCCCCCCTAGGTGGTTAGGCACTATTTCTTTCAGTGTGCTCACTTTGTCTCGTTTAAGATTGGGTATTCGATGAAGAAGATAGCCGAGCTATATCTTGAGAGGTTATAAGATTACATGGAGTGCCTGTTAGCATTATATCAGATCGAGACTCCAGATTTACGTCTCGCTTTTGGAAGAGTTTACAGGAGGGGTTGGGTACCGATTTAAGGTATTCCACCGCCTACCATCAGCAGACGAATGGTCAGACGGAAAGAGTAAATCAGATCATAGAGGACATGATCAGGTGTTATATTTTGGATCATGGTGGTGCTTTGGATGAGCGTCTCAGACTCATGGAGTTTGCTTACAATAATAGTTATCAAGAGAGTCTGCAGATGGCCCTGTTTGAGGCCTTATATGGGAGGCGATGTAGAACTCCTTTGTTTTGGGCTGAAGTCGGTGAGAAACCGTTGCTAGGTCCGGAAGCCCTTGAGGAGATGAATTGTGTCGTGACTCATATTCGAGAAAAGCTCTATGTGGCTCAAGAGCGCTACAAGAAGTATGCCAATCAACGAAGGGTTGGTTTGGAGTTTGTCGTTGGAGATTTGGTTTTTCTGAAGGTTTCTCTGATGTCTGGCGTTAAAAGGTTTGGAAGAAACCACAAGTTAGACCCCCGGTATGTGGGACCTTTCCAGATTCTTAAGCGCATCGGAGTGTCAGCTTATAGGCTGGAGTTGCCAGCAACCTTCCCCGGTGTCCATGATGTGTTCCATATGAGCTAGTTGCGGAAGTGTGTTCGTAATGATCGTCAAGTACTCGACTCAATACCCCAGATTCAGCCCAACCTTACGTATGTGGAAGAACCTATTCGTATTCTGGATTCTCAAGAGCGTGTGTTGCGGAGAAAGACCATCCCTATGGTCAAGATTCTTTGGAGAAATCAAGACGTCGAGAGCGCGACGTGGGAATTGGAATCGACGATGAGGGAATCTCATCCGCACCTCTTCTCATAATTTTGGGTATGTCTTTATGTTTTCAGTCATGTTTGATTTTATCGTTTTGATTTGGTTTTGGAGTTGTGTTAAGTTTCGGGGCGAAACTTCTTTTTAGGGGGAGTTACTGTAACGCCCCTGATTTTTTCGATGATTTTGTTTGAATGGGCAACGTCATATTTATGACGTCGTGGCGTTACTTTTAACGTTGAGTTGACGGCGCAATGTCGTTAAGGCATATTCGCGTCCGTGCGGTCGAGTCGGCCGAATTCTTGTTGTAATGGGAAAATTTTGCTTTTGGAATTTAAGTTAAGTAATTTTGGACTTGCTCGTCAAGTTTCGTCGCAATCCGAGCATTTTTGGAGTCTCGCCGCGCGATTGAAGTTTTGGATTGTTTTTGTTCGCCGTATACCTTGAAAATTAATATCTCGGGAATGGCTCGTTGGATTTTAGTTTTGACTTCGTCGTTGTGTTCGTAGCGTCAGTATTCGCCTACGGCGTGAGTTTCGTTTAATTCGGCGATCGTTTGGGCCTCCATTTTGATCTCGTAGTTTGCTTGTTCAAAAATATATAAGTATGATTATTTTAATATTATAGTACTATTCAAAAATGTCTTTTACTATTCATTCGTATAGTTTGATCAAAAGGTTACATTTGCAAAGAAATTATTTTTCCTGCAAGGCTTGACTCGAGTGAAATTCATGCTTCTCGTGTAGGTGTACTGTTCATGCAAATAATCGGTTGTACTCGAGTAGAGGTATTACTACTCGAGTAGTTATTTTCGAGTACTCGAGTAGTTACCTTACTACTCGAGTAGTTCCTTCCGAGTACTCGAGTAGCTGCCTTAAGTACTAGAGTAGGTCTTTTCATGTACTCGATTAGAGGTCTTACTACTAGAGTAGTTCTTTTCGAGTACTCGAGTAGTTACCTTACTACTCGAGTAGTTCTTTTCGAGTACTCGAGTAGTTACCTTACTACTTGAGTAGTTCCTTTCGAGTACTCGAGTAGTTACTTTACTACTCGAGTAGTTCTTTTCGAGTACTCGAGTTGTTACCTTACTACTCGAGTAGTTCCTTTCGAGTACTCGAGTAGTTATCTTACTACTCGAGTAGTTCTTTTCGATTACTCGAGTAGTTTGCCTTACTACTCGAGTATTTCCTTTCGAGTACTCGAGTAGCTGCATTAAGTACTCGAGTAGGTCTCTTATTGTACTCGAGTAGTGATCTTACTACTCGAGTAGTTCTTTTTTAGTACTCGAGTAGTTACCTTACTACTCGAGTAGTTCCTTCCGGGTACTCGAGTAGTTACCTTACTACTCGAGTAGTTCCTTTCGAGTACTCGAGTAGTCACCTTACTACTCGAGGAGTCCTTTTCTAGTACTCAAGTGGCCCGTTCCTTCTGTCTTGGAAAAACCGATTTTAGTTGAACCCGGTTTATTTCTGCTGTTTGAGTATAAATACTTTCTTCTTCTTCATCATTAAACCGACCGAGAATTTCTTCTTCTTCCCGAACCAGAGCGACGTGTGAGAAATAGGTCGTCCGTCCGTACCTCTTCCGGTGGCCATCGACGGTGCTCCGGTGCTCGAAATATTCAACCGAGTATAGATCTGGAAAGCTCTCGCCGAGAGCTACGCCATCGTGGTAATATCTTCCCCATTTCTAGAGATTTCTCGTTGGGGTTTTTCGGCCCTAAATTCCTTTTTGGCCGTTCTTGTTTAGATTTCAACTCCTCCCGCATCCTTTTGCCCCGATCTATGACGTGGAGTGATTCGGTGGACTTTTCCGGTTAAACTAAGGCAAGTGGTGGTTTCCCCTCGTTTCTCCTTGTCTGATTTGATGGTAACGGCTATATTTTCATGTCTTTAAAATTTTCTGCGCTTATTCTTCCAAATTACTGTTATAATTAACCGTTTCAACGATCATATAGTGTTGTAAGGATTTGTCATGGTAAGCTCGATCTTGTCTGGTTATGTTTAATCGTTCCTAATGTGTCTTAATGATGACTATAAATGCCTTAGCTTTCGTTATTAAACGCGTTAGAGTTTATCTGGGATTGTAAATTGCTCCTAGAGGTTGATCAACCGCGTCTTGAATCTGGTAATGTCAAGTAGAATCTGTCGAGCCAAATCCCGAGATATTTGTGTTATGTTTTCTTTGGGTTTCTTGATTGCGGGAGTTACTGGACGATTCCACCTCCGCAATGGTTGTTTCCTTCATTAGTGCCCTGTGGAAGTCTACCCGGCTTTTGGATGTCTGCGGTGTATGGTGGAGAGTATGAGACTCCCTCGCAGTTAGATGGATTTTATATTCGTGTTTTGGGTGGTGTGTCCAAGAGTGACCACCTCGCCCGTATTTTTGGGTAGTGTGTCCACGAGTGAACACTTCGCCCGTGTTTTTTGGGTAAAGTCGACCACAGGTGCCTAATAAAGGATTTGTATTTCTTCCTTACGAATTATTCATGTTGTCACCTTATAGCCTCGTGCGTCTGGTGTACTGTTTTTGTACGTGACGAATCACGTAAGAGTTCTTTTTCATGATGATGACTTGTTCCTTTTTTTGTACTTTATTTCAGTACTGTTGGTCTTGGGTTGGTAGCCCTTTGACATTTGTTTAATTGAGCTTATTTATTTCTGCCACCATTTGTTCCTTTTTGTTGAGGTGTTATGTCTTTGTAATGCCTCAGGTTCAGAGCAGTAGCAGATAGGAGAGCTAGTTTTGGAGTTTCTGGGCGGCAGTGTTGGTCGTTGTTGTTACCTCGTCTCAACGAGGTAGTTTGTTGTTTATTTAGTTACTAGTTCAGACATACTTTTATGTGGGTGGGTTTGTGTCAGTTTGTTGACGCCCACCGTATTGTTACTTTTGATACTTGCTAGCTGCTTAGTTTTTTTATACATGTGGATGTGAATTGCTTGCTCTCTGGGATGATTTATGCTAGAAATGCATGTTAGGTATTTTTAAGAATAAAATCTATTCCTATTACTTCATGCACTGCATAATTTAAAAACTCTAACTTGTTATATTTTGCGACCGTAAAATCTATCCTTACTACTATTATAAATTTAGAGTCTTGCATAGCATGAGCTGTCCTTGGGGACGTTTATACTCACGTAGGATGTTTGAGTTAATCTAAACAAGTATTTTTCTGCAGCGTATAACTATATTTTGATTCGTGGACTAAGTGAGCCACTAAGCCGAGGGATACGGCTAACTATTGCACTTAGCTGATTTTCCATAACATAACTGATAGAATCTTTCTTCATGTTTAAGTAGGTGTCTGTCTAGGCATCATGACACGCATTTTCCCTTACTCCGATAAGTTATTATTTGCGGTGAAAATGCGGGTTGTGACAGTAATCCCCTGCTAACGTGGCATCATGATGCGCATTTTCCCTTACTCTGATAAATTATTATTTGCGGTGAAAATGCGGGTTGTGACAGCCGAGCAGCACTCGGGGTCCCTTACCCCCACAGGAGAGTCTTCGGACCTGCCAGCTAGTAGGAGCTAGGCAGCGGGTCTACCTGGGGCCGAGCCAGGCTCGGGGTAGTGCAAAGATTTTCAAGAGCCAAACCTTTCGCGCCCAGGTGTGCCTACAGCCCTGCCCAGCTAATAAGAGCCTAGGCAGCGAGTCTACCCGGGGCCGAGCAGCACTCGGGGTCCCTTACCCCCGCAGGCGAGCCTTCAGATCTGCCAGCGAGTAGGAGCCAGGCAGCGGGTCTACCTGGGGCCGAGCAAGGCTCGGGGTAGTGCAAAGATTTTCAAGAGCCAAACCTTTCCCCCCAGGTATGCCTACAACCCTGCCAAGCTAATGAGAGCCTGAGCAGCGAGTCTACCCAGTGCCGAGCAGTACTCGGGGTCCCTTACCCCCACAGGCGAGCCTTTGGGCCTGCCAGCTATTAGGAGGCAGACAGCGGATCTACCTGGGGCCGAGCCAGGCTCGGGGTAGTGCAAAGATAACCAAGAGCCAAACCTTTCCCCCCAGGTATGCCTACAGCCCAGCCTAGCTAATGAGAGCCTGGGCAGCGAGTCTTCCCGGGGCCGAGCAGCACTCGGGGTCCCTTACCCCCACAAGCGAGCCTTCGGACCTGCCAGCTAGTAGGAGCCAGGCAGCGGGTCTACCTGGGGCCGAGCCAGGCTCGGGGTAGTGCAAAGATTTTCAAGAGCCAAACGTTTCCCCCCAGGTGTGCCTACAGCCCTGCCCAACTAATGAGAGCCTGAGCAGCGAGTCTACCCGGGGCCGAGCAGCACTCGGGGTCCCTTACCCCCACAGGCGAGCCTTCGGATCTGCCAGCTAGTAGGAGCCAGACAGTGGGTCTACCTGGGGCCGAGCCAGGCTCGGGGTAGTGCAAAGATAACCAAGAGCCAAACCTTCCCCCGCTGGTGTGCCTATTGCCCTGCCCAGCTAATGAGAGCCTGGGCAGCGAGTCTACCCGGGGCCGAGCAACACTCGGGGTCCCTTACCCCCACAGGCGAGCCTTCGGACCTGCCAGCTAGTAGGAACCAGGCAGCGGGTCTACCTGGGTCCAAGCCGGGCTCAGGATAGTGCAAAGATTTCTAAGAATCAAAAAGAAACCAACCATGAGAAGAAACTCAAAGATGTTATTACACATAAGGTTTACAACC
Organism: Platanthera guangdongensis; assembly: GCA_039583875.1. Lineage (NCBI taxonomy): Eukaryota > Viridiplantae > Streptophyta > Magnoliopsida > Asparagales > Orchidaceae > Platanthera > Platanthera guangdongensis. Next base: position 73,651,692 of record CM077147.1, read on the forward strand.
TTCTTTCCACTAAGGGTAGAAGCGCTTCAAATCATCTCCGCTCCATGCATGACTCAAGGACACCCCTTCCACATTCTGGAGGTGGTATCCCCCCAACTCTAGAACCTTTTCTACGATATAAGGCCCCTCCCAGTTGGGGTTGAGCTTGCACACCGCGGCCGACCTTCCTGCGGCGTCGACCTTCCTCAGGACCAAGTCCCCTTCCTTGAACTGTTTTATCCTCACATGTTTATCGAAATACTTTGCCATCCTTTATTTGATCTCCTCCTACCTGATAGCGGCCACGTCCCGGAGTTCTTCCACCATGTCTAATGAGAGTCGGAGCTCCCCCTCATTTTCTAGCCTCCAGGCCTCGTCTCACTCACCTGCAGCCGCGACTCGTGGGGATCGAGCCTCAAACTCCACGGGCAAAACCGCCTCGCACCCATGGGAAAGCTTGAAGGGGGTCTCGCCGGTGGACATGTTTGGGGTCATTCGCAAGGCCCACAACACTGAGGGGAGCTGCTCCACCCAGCTCCCCCTCAAGTTCTCCACCTTCTTCTTGAGCAGGTTCACGATAATTTTGTTCGCCGCCTCCACCTGACCGTTGCTCCTGGGGTGGTGGACGGAGGCAAACCTGAGGTCGATGCCCAGCTGAGTGCAGAAACTTATGAACTCCTCGCTTGCAAACTGAGGGCCATTGTCCGTGACAATGGCCTGAGGCAGCCCGTGCCTGCAGATAATCTCCCCCCAAACGAAATTCTGAATGACTTGGGATGTTACTTTGGCCAACGCCTTGACCTCCAGCCATTTAGAGAAGTAGTCAATCATGACTTAAAGGAACCTCCTCTACCCGCTCGCCGGGGGGAACGACCCAACTAGATCCATCCCCCAAATGGCAAAAGGCCATGGCGTCGTAATGCTTCGAAGCCGTTGAGCGGGCAAGAGCTGGAGGGGGCGTTGAGCTGGCATTTCTTGCACCTCTTCGCAAACTCCACGACATCCTTCCTCAGGGTGGGCCAGAAGTACCCCTGCCTGACCACCCTTGCCTCCAACGTCCTCCCTCTAGAATGGCTACCACATTCCCCAGAGCGTACCTCCTCCAGGATCCACCGGTTCTCCTCTTCCGTCACACATCGCGCCAGAAGTCCCGAGAGCATCTTCCGATGCAAGCTTCCTTTGTGCATGAGATAGTGGGCCGCCTAATGCCGAAAAATCTTTGTTTCCTTGACCCCTTCGGGGAGGTTACCCATGGAGAAGAAGGTCACTAAAGGGTCCACCGATGAGGGTTGCTGATCAACTTCCATTAGCTCCCATTCCTCGATCGCCGGATGAAAAAGATCAGTCAAGCCCCCCCCCCCCCCCCCCCCCCCCCCCCCCCGTGGTCCAAACTTAGCCAATCGGTCGGTCGCTTCATTCTCTTCCCTAGGTAGGTGCTGCATTGAGAAGGTTCGGAACCCCCCTATGATCCCCCTCGCCTGGGCCAAGTATCTCTGGAGGGTTGGTTCTCGTGCTTCATACTCTCCTCTAATTTGAGACGACACCACTAGTGAATCTGTGAACGCTTCCACGTCGTGAACTCCAAGCTCCTTGGGTAACCGCAACCCGGCTATGACGACCTCATACTCTGCCTGGTTGTTGGTGACCGGGAAGTGTAGCGCCGCTGCCTGTTCTATGATGACCCCCTGTGGTCTTACCAGCACCACTCCTCCCTCCAGGCAATGCTTCCCTGAGGCCCCATCGACATACATCTTCCATGCCTCGTTCGGCTGCGCTTCCCCCTCTCCCAGCTCTGTGACGAAGTCAGCCAAGAATTCGGCCATTGTCTATGCTTTGATGGAGAGCCTGGGCATGAAGGAGACGTCGAATTCGCTGAGCTCGATGGACCACTTCGCCAACCGCCCCGAGTGTTCTACCCCTTCAAAGATTCTGCGTAATGGGTGGTCGGTCACTACCTTGATTGAATGAGCTTGAAAGTGCGGCATGAGCTTCCGGGCCGAGACTATCAGGGAGAAGGCCAACTTTTCTAAGATGGGGTAGCGCAGTTCGACCTTCTTTAGGACTCTACTAACATAATAGATGGGCAGCTGCCTTTTTCCTTCCTCCCTTACCAACACAGAGCTTACGGCCTCCGCCCCTACCCCAAGGTACAAAACCAAGTCCTCTCCCTCCTTCAGACTCTGCAGGAGCGGCGCCCGAGTCAACTGAGTCTTCAATGCCTGAAAAGCCTCCTCACATTCCTTCATCCACTCGATCTGTTTACTCCCCCTGAGCGCTTTGAAGAAAGGCGAGCACCTCTCTCCAGCCCGAGAGAGGAAACGACTCAGCCCTACTAGTTTTCCTGTCAAGTGTTGAACCTCCTTAGCGCTGCGAGGTGACTCCAACTCCATGATGGCTCTCACCTTATCCGGGTTAGGCTCGACCCCTGCCGGGGTTAGAAGGTGCCCAAGGAACTTTCCCCTGCTTGCCCCGAAGACACATTTTTGGGGGTTCAACCTCATCTTGAACTTTCGCAGAGTTGTGAACGTCTCCTCCAGGTCGAGCAAGTGCAAACTCACGCCCCTGCTCTTAATCATGAGGTCATCGATGTAGACCTCCAAGTTCCTCCTCCTTTGATCTTTGAACACCTGGTCCATCATCCGTTGGTACGTAGCCCCTGCGTTCCTTAGTACGAATGGCATCATTTTATAGCTGAAGCAGCCTTCCCTCGTGATGAAGGAAACATCCTTGACATCGGGGGGATGCATGCGGATCTGGTGATAACCTGAAAAAGTATCCAAAAAACTCATGATAGAAAAACCGACGGCTGAATTAACCAGCGCGTCGATCCGAGGCAGGGGTAGCAATCCTTAGGGCACGATTTATTTAATAAAGAAAAGTCTACACACAATCTCCACCTCTCATCACCCTTCTTTACCATTACCATATTTAAGACCCAGCCCGGATACTGGATCTCCGAAATGAAGCCCGCATCAAGAAGCTTCGTCACCTCCTCGCGGATGGGATCTTCTAGCTTTGTGGTGATGGCCCTCATCTTCTGGCAGATGGAATGTGTTTTGGGGTCCAGGTTCAGGCGGTGACAAGCCACATCAGCATCAATGCCCAACATGTCCGCCGCGCTCCAGGAAAAAATGTCAACATTCTTTTGGATGCACTCATGCATCCTCGCCTGGTCTTCTTGGCTCAAGCCCTCGCTGATCCTCTCCCTCTCCGCCTTCCCCGCCCTGCTGACCACCTCCATCTCCACAACTTCCTCCGCCGGCTCCAACCGAACGTGCTCCCCGCCGGCCCTTTCCTCCTCTCCTCCCAGCTCCTCCTCAACTTCTACCCTCTCAACCTCCATCGCCTCCAACAGACCTCCCACCGACAACTCCGCTTCTCCACCCCTCTGGGTCTCCCCCTCCACTTCTCCCTCTACTCCTTGCTCCTCCGCTGCCCCCCCCCATCGCCTCACTTAGGCTCGCTCCTCCTTCTCCCTCAGCTTCCTCTGCCCTTGCCATCTCCCTTTCCAGCTCCTCTGCTTCCTCCATCCAAGATATAGTGCTGACAGCAGTCACATAGTACTACCTCGCCACCCTTGGATCTCCCCGCATCCTGACCTGTACCCCTCCGCTATTGAACTTTAGGCACTGATGGAATGAGGAAGGGACGCAACGAAAGGCGATGATTAGAGGCCGTCCAAATATAGCAGTGTAACTGCTCGGAGCGTCCACGATGACGAACCGGCAATTCCTCGACACCCCTCCCAATGTCACATACAGTCCTACCCCTCCTTCTACCTCCTTCTGTTCCCCCGAGAACCAAATAGTGGTCCATCTGAGGCGAGCATCCTCTGAGCTTCCACATTCATCTCGTTAAAGGCTTTCTTGAAGATTACGTTCACAGAACTCCCATTGTCCCCCAGTATCCGGGAGACCGTGAAATTCTCTATCACTGTCTTGATCACCAAGGCATCGCAGAAAGGATCCTCGTAATCCGGCAAGTCATTCACAGAAAAAGTGATCTTCTCCTCCGGCGGGGGGGGGGGGGGGGGGGGGGGGGGGGGGGGGGGGGGGGGGGGGGGGGGGGGGGGTCTGGAAGGTCGAGGCGACGCTCCTTCGGTACATGGTTTGAAAACTCCTCTTGCGGGTAGCCTCGATCCCCACACCCTCGTGGATCACCCCGATCCCTCCTCGGGTCCCTACATCCTCACGGTCTTCGCATCTATCATCTCCTCCTCCTTCTGGCAGAACTTCCTCAATCCTCACGGGGGGTTCCTGCTGTGCTTGTCCCCTCGCTACCCTCATCTCTAGAAATTTCGGGCAGGTGGCAGTCGCGTGACCCACCTCTTGGTGAAAGTCACAGAAGGACAACGCCACCCTGTCCACTCTCCTACTCACCCCTCCTCGAATCCCTCTCCTTCCTCCTCTTCCTCTTACTATCTTCATTGCTTCCTGCTGCGGCCGGAGGGGGACCCTCTGCCCCTGCCTCCAAGCAGGCTGGTTGGTCTTCCTTTGCTCCCTGTAGTTATCCCTGCCCGGGAATCCACCACCTTGCTCTTGAGGGCGACCCTCTTGGGGCCTCCATCCCAACCTATTGTTCGACTCCCGCGGCCGCCAACCTTGCTGCCGCCCCTGATCTCGGGTTTCCTCTATCCTTCCCTCCTCCCTTCGCTCTCTCTGCCTCCCTGTTCCAGCCTCCTTTCCATCTTCTTTCGCCAACTTGGCTAACCTCCTCGCAAATGCCGGATTAGCTGACTCGATCTCAATTTCTTTTGTCGCCCTCTCCATCAGCTCCTCGAAGGAGAGGGGGGAACCCTCTTCAGCTCTATGCTAAAGAAACTGGGCCTCAACCCCAGTGTGAAGGCTTGCAACACCGTGTACCCCGGCATCTCCTACACCTGCAGAATTTCCTCCTGGAACCTGTCGACATAATGCCCCAGCGTCTCTTCCGACCGCTGCTTGATGGCGAACAGGCACTCCGCCGACTTCTTCCTATTCTTAGACATGGAGAACCTCAACAAGAAACCATGCCTCAGATCTTCGAAGCAGTAAATCGAGCTCACAGGTAACTGGTGGAACCAGTCCCTCGCCTTTTCCTTCAGCGTGATGGCAAAGAGCCTGAACTTGAATGCATCAAACATTTGTCTAATGGAAACAACATCTTCGAACCACTGCACGTACTGTGTAGGATCGTCTCTCCCGGTGTAGTATGACATGTCCGGCTCCCTAAATTCTTTCGGGACCAGAGCTGTAATGATGAGCTCACTGAAGGGGATCCCGCATACCACCTGCCGAGAAGGCTCCTCCCGCGACCTTGGTTCACTGGCTCTGTCGGCACTAGCTTGTCCCGAGAATAGTTCCCGCCTGGGTATATCCCTTTCCGCCGCTTCAGCCAAAATCTCCTTCCCGGGACGTTGCCTGGGGGCGTTCTCGCCTAACGGTGGAGCAGCCGCCAGCGGAACCTGCGGAGTCTCCCAGTCGCCTCTCGCCCAGAAGGCCAAGTGGATTGTTTGTATTATCTCCCTCCTGAAGTCCTCTAGCATTCCTAACGTCACCCCACTCTCCCGGGAGGGGGAACCTCCCGAGCCAGCTCCATCTCCTCCACCTCCAGCCATGAGACTTGACTTGAGATTTTCTAGCACCGACTGCCTTCCATGCTCAAGGCACCAGAACTGTTGATGCCAGAAGCTGTCCTCAGTAAGAGTTCGAAAATAAGATGTAGCTGACGCCTACTTCTCTCGACCCTCGACCCCTGACTGGTAGTAAAGGACCTAGAACTGACCTAATGCCTCGGCAGGGAGGTCCCACCTCTATCCCGGAAGATCTCTGAGAGCTTCCCCTCCAAAGCCAAAAGCTGGGCTCGAAGCTCCTCAGAAGACAGTTAGAGAATTTGGAGAAAGTGAAAAGCCTTGTCTCTGAAGAGCCCCTGTGGGTCTATTTATAGTCTTGGCTGGACTGAAGTTATTAAGATACCCTTGGCTTGTCTGCCCATAGCCAAATCCCGTTGTTATGAAATTCTAAATGCAGACCATGGGGGCACAGAGGTAATTCGCCCAAGGGCAACTAGGTAATTTCACCCCTGGCCCCCACCTGGCGAGAACCACATGTCGAGAGCCATCCCGCCTATCACTCGGCAGGAGCTGAAGAAGAAAGAGGATAAGAGGGTCCCCCAGACCGAGACCCTCTCGCCTCGCATGCGGCGCGAGCCTTCCCGCCGCCTCCAGGCGGAAGTGGGTCCCGACTGAGGCTTGATGAGATCATTTTCGCCTACCCAGGCGAGAGGCCTTCCTCTCCCAGGCCCTAGGTTAGTCCAATTCGAGTCCTTGAGGGGGACCTTGGTTCTACCTCCATCGAATATGGGGTTATACACATATATAATTTAATTAGGTGCCTTAAACACCTCAAAAACCCCCAATATTTTGGTGGGTGAACTTGGGGGATAGTATAAGGCTTTGGTAAAAATTTCACCTCATTTGGGTTTAATTTGATAGGGTATTTGTGCAGGCAAAGATTGACCCTTTTAGGTCAAATTAGGGCGAAAGTGCTCTAAGTGTTCATGAGTTAGCCAACCTCACCCAAAGGTGATGGTACCTGGAACTCTGCCTTCCTAGCACATAAAACACCCCCACCACTGATTTTGGGTGGAAGTTGAAAGGTGGAGCCCTAGAACTCTAGGGTTGGCTCTGTGTGTAGCACCTAGGGTTTGAAGGTCATGTGGTCATATGACCTTGAAATGACTTGAAATTTGATGGAGATGACTCTAGGGTGGTTAAGGTCCTCTGGTAAAAATCTTATTGGATTTAGAGGTTGTTAAACCCCTCAAAACTCTAACCCTAGTTTAGGGAACAAATCTTATAATTGTATGTTAGGCTATTAAAATTCTGTGAAAAGTTGTAAAACTTGGGTAGTGTAGTCATAGGGTAAGTATGAGTCTCTGGTAATTTTATTGGAAATTTTGGAAAAATAATTGTAGTACCTCCTTTGCAATAAATGGGTTAGACCTTGATAATCATTTGTTTATTATGATCTCATTGTTCACTGGAAAATTATGTAATTTAGGCAGATGAAGTTTTAGATCATTATTCTCAAACCTAAATTTTGTTATATTTTTTAGATGCATATTTCCTGTACTTACTTCACAAGCTTATAAGTATGGAAACATGTTCAATAATAGATTCAGAGCTCAATACTTGTTGGAAAATTGTGAAACTTAATCAGTGGTGTTCTTAGGTCAATATGCTCATGTGAAACTTTTATCACAATTTTTAGATGTATAATTTCTGTACTTATTTCATTAATTTATGAAAGTGGAATATTGTTCAAAATTAAAATTAGAGTTCATTATTCACTGGAAAATTAGGAAACTTGGCCTGGAGTGTTTATAGGTCATTATAGTCATGCTTTAATTTTCTCATAACTTCTGGAAGTTTATTTGCAGCACTTATTTCTTTAATTGATAGTTATGGATTTATATTCAAAATTTGATCACAGACCTAAACCTTTCTGGAAAAATGGGAGACTTTGAATTTACAGTAAAATAGCTTCCTTTTATTTATCATAACTTTGTGAAGCCGTTTGCATGACTGAAAAAGGTACTTCATATTAAAAACTAGGGCATTTGGATTTTTTAGGAAAATAAATAAAATATCAGTTAAATTAGAAAAATTATAAGTTTCTGGATTTGTCGCATATTTGACATAATAGTTACCCCATAATAATCTTAGGTCATGTGGAAGAGTATTTGGGGTGTCTCCCTTGTACATGTCATATAGCCCTTGGTCTGTGAATAGTAAGAAGAGGTAGTCTAGGCTAGCATGGAGAGTCAAATGTACCTAGGGTTAGCTCAACTGAAATATTAATAAAGGGCTGGTCACGGGTAGAAAACAATAATAATAAGTGCCTTGAGAAAGGGAGTTTTGGCCTTCAGCCCATCGTAGTTCCTAGTGCCCTCGAGAATCCTTCACCGGGTAGGCCCCGGGCATTCCAAGGTTAACCTTAAACCGTAAGGATAATGTGAACAAGTGCAACTCCTAATAATAACACCATCCTACACACACACGTTCACTTATCTTAGTTAAATTGTAAATGAATGGATAGTTTATACCCACGGTTGGTGGGCTTTCGTTATAGAGATAAGAGTACTTGATAGTACGGGGTGCTGTAGGCTCGGAACTTGGTGGACTTGGTAGTCTGGTGAGCTGGAGGATTGGAAATATATATATATATATATATATATATATATATATATATATATATATATATATATATATATATATATCATGTTGTATGTGCATAAATGTGGTGGGTCTTCGGTATTGGACGGTCGTTCGCACCGACATCAATACGTTGGCTCAGCGCGTGTGGATGTCACTTGGCCAAAGAAAGACTGGTGGATTTGCCAGCATTAGTACACAGGGGCTCCACTATGTGTTCTTAGTGTTGAGGCGTACGTAAGGGCTAGGCTAGGTAGTGTAAATACCAGTCTAGGAGTGTGGCGCCCCAGCCCACTGTCTCCATTTGCCACGACGGCAGGCTCCTAAGAGTTTAGCTAACTCCAAAACCGGGGAACTAAAGGTCTGTGTACATAGAGTCAGGTGCGTGTGTTGCATTTGTATGATTCATGGCATAACATAGCATAGCATAAATCATTGCATTTAAACCTGACACCTATAATATAAGTTGGTATGAGACATTTTATACGATAGGCCCTGCGAAATGACCTCTTGGTATATAGGGTTGATCCCTATAAATCAATGGTTACTTTTTGTTACTGTTCTTACTTTCTGTTCAGTTCTTTTATATTTACCTTACTGCTCAACACTTTAGTTTACTGTTATACTCCTGTTATGTTTTACTGTCTTACCTCTGTTAGTTTCGGAGCCATCTATTTGTTATTCACTCTGCCTTGTTGTCCTCCTCTTCACTCCTCTCCGCTCTGTGCCTAGGAGCCACTGGGAGAGGGGTGGGGGATTGTGGCTGAGTCTAGTTTGACTGACGGTCGGTGGACCACAACATTTTAGGTGCACCGGATGGGAGACAGGGAACAGCCCCAGGAGATGCAGCACTAGCGAAGTACGGTGCAAATGGAGGTGGGCCAACCTAGCTTGGGTGCACCAGCTTCTGGATCCGTGAGTGGTGACGCTTTGTTTTAGATTTGCTTTCGCAAGTGACTTGTAGTGAGGATATGATGTACCGGGCATAAGCCTGTTTTACTTTGTTTCGTTGTTTTCTCTTTTAGACCGTTATGATCTGGACATGTGACTGTGTTTTCCTCTTTATGTATTACATTGTGTACTTGGATGTGTTGAAACTTGTGAAGTAAAAGTGGGTGAATGGAAGGCTTGGGCAACCTATCCGCGCGGACTACGCGGACAGGGTTTGCGGACTGCTAAGTCGGCAGGGATGTTGCAGGCGGTTTGATCTGTGGCGGCCTGGGCAGTCTGTTCGCGCGGACTACGCGGACAACAGCAGCGGTCTGTCAGGCCGGGGATTACTCAGCAGGAAGTTGGTTCCCAGGAAGTAACCGGGCGGATAGAAATCCTATCCGCGGAGTCCGGCATGAAGCGGATTGATGAACTGGAGCTCGGCAGACCGGTTTGGCAGTTTCCTTGGTCTTGCTCTAGTGGAGCGGCAAGTAGAAGCCGCGGAGACCGCTGGTCAGTGCGGACAGAAGCTGGAGGTCGCCCGGTATGGCGGGCTAGATCCAGTGTCCGCCAGTAAGTGCGGACTGGCCCTCGTGGCCAGTGGATTGGACTTGGTGTGATCTGAACTAAGTCCAGGATGGCTCAGTCCGGGGAGATCGCGCAGTGGAGTACGGGCTACTTTCTCAGTCCTCCAAGCCTAGTAGAAGTGTTGTTGCCTTGTTTGCTATCTTGGGGGTATGCGGACTGGAGGATTGCCTGGGCAAGAGCGTGCGGACTGGAGCTGGTGTCCGCTGAGTTCGGTTTAGCCTTGTGATGAGGTTATGAACTCAGGAATCTGGACTGGAGTTTGCTGCGAAAGCAGACTGAATCGGCGTGTCTGTTGAGTCCGGCGGTGCCTTGGAGATCGAGGCAATGGACTCGGGAAGTGCGGACGGAAGCCGAGTGTTCGCTGAGTCCGGCAGGTGCCTTGATGGCAAGGCTGCGGGCTCGGGTTATGCGGACTGGTGCTGTGTCCGCGGATTGGCGGACATAGCTATTGTGGAGTCCGGATGTGGTGATCCTGGCTTGGCCTCTGGCGGCAAGGCGGGCTGGATATTGGAGTCCAGCCTTGGAGAAGCTGTGGCGGACTGGCTATCTGCACATGGGCGGCGAACTGGAATGTGTGTCCGCGGGCTGGCGGACACACTTGTTCTTGCTGCGGGATGTGGCGGTGTTCCTATCGGCTAGGGCGGTGACCATACTCATCATCGTGCCTATAAATAGGACCCATGTCACATCAGGAGTATGGAACCGGAACCGAAGTAAGTGAACAGTAATTGAGCTCGCGTAAGTTGCTGCGGTCTGGACTTTGGTGTCCGCGCGGTTTGAGAGTTGACCCGGTTTTGCTGTGCAGGTTGTGCGGATAGCGCTGGAAAGCCAGGACTTGGCTCTGATTGCGGTCAGGGACAGTGCGGACTCTGCGGTTAAGCAACAGGTGGTAAACAGCAGGTCGTGGATAGCGACCAGGCGGTCTCCTCTTTGGCAACTTGGTTCGGGGTTCAGGAAGTCGCCTGCTTCAGGCGGACTGTTCCATTCGGTGACGCAGCTTGTGCGGTCTGGCGGCTAGGCGACCTCGCGGTCAGGCATCCTGAAGATCGGCGGTGAAGAGCTAAGCATTGGAATAAGGGGTAGTCCGCGCGGCTTGGGTTGCGGTCTGGCGACCTGGCGGACTGAGCGGACTCCACAGCAGTAGACCGACGGCTTGGTGGTTTTGTCCGCGCGTCTTGTTCTTGTTTCTTGTCTTTGTAACTGTCTCTGTTCTCCTGGTTAGGTTGTTTGGTGAAGCATGTCTCACCATCTATGTCTCGCTGTAAAGAAGTTTGCTCTTGATCAATAAAGAAGCTTGTGCTGCATGTGTTGCTGGTTGTTACTGCTTTGTTGAGATAACCCCTGCTAACTCCACGATCCGGGAAAACTTTCAACAATATAAGTGGGGTGTTCTCCTCCGGTTTGTTGAGTGTCAACAGGGTATCCGAGGAGGCCTCTGCGGTTTTGTTGAATTTTAACATGGTATCAGAGGGAGGTTGTTGGAGTGGTCAAGCAGTGCTCAACGGAAGTAGTTGCTCTTATGTAGAGGAAACCAGTGGTAGAACCATGACAGTGGAGGATGCAAGTTGTCTTGGCATTGATCTCCTTACAGTGACGAACTTTGAAAGGTGGAAGTCTTGTATGAAGAGCTTTCTTCTTGGCGAGGACCTTTGGGAGGTTGTATCCAGAGCAGGAAGACAAGAGGATACTGCTGGCAATGCTGAAAAGATGAGAGCTTGGAAGGAGACAAATGTGAAAGCAGAGTCTATTCTCAAGCAGGTGATCTCATCGGAGCTCTTGGACCACATCAGTGGATGTCGGTCAGCTGCGGAGGTTTGGACTTCCCTTGATGGGTTGTTCAGGAAGGAGGTGAAAGTTGCTGCTGACGATGGTCCCTCTACTTCATATCAGGAAGAAAGGAGTGGTTCTCCTAGGCGTGATAGGAAGAGGAAGGAAGGACCACGGTGCTATAAATGCAAGCAGCATGGTCATCTTCGGAAGGAGTGCAAGGTTGTCTTGCTCTCGGCGAACGTTGCTCAGGTAGGGAGGAAGGAGAAGAACCTTGTTGGGTTATCAACAAGTTCTGGATCTGATCGGAGGAATGCCAGGGATAGTGCTGCTATCTGGCATGAAAGACTGGGGCATGTAGGGATGGACAAGCTGAAAACAATGGCGGAAAGAAGACTAGTAAGAGGCTTGCCTAGATTGTCATCCTATGTCGATGGTCGGGGGTGTGCGGGCTGTCAGGAAAGTGGAGCCTATCGCTTCATGGTTGATAAAGAACAATCCATATGTAAAGTACCATTGGCGGTTGTCCATTGTGCTCTGGTGGGACCGACCGTCACGGCCAGTCTTGGAGGCAGCAGGTTCATGCTGATATTGGTTGATGACTATTCTAGGTATACGTGGGTATACTTCATGAAGAAGAAGTCCAGCATGGTACGCTTGTTTGTGGAGTTCAAGAAGCTTGTGGAAGGCAAGCTTGGCCGGAGGATCAAGGTATTGAGGACAAGTATCGGTGGTGAGTTTGGCTCAATCGAGTTTTCACACATTTGCAGGAAGCAAGGGATCCGGAAGGAGCTTTCTTGTGGACATACTTCACAACAAGGTAGTATTGCAGCTCGGATGATTCGTTGGTTAACGGAGACCTGCAAGTGTTGGCTTCAGAGTAAAGGCGCTCCAAAGGCCCTTTGGGCGGAAGGGATGACATGTGCTGCTCATGTCATCAACCGGATGCCTCTTAGTCCGATCATAGTGAAGACTCCTTATGAGCTGATGTTCGGAGTGAATCCATCAGTGAAGCACCTTCGGGTGTTTGGATCTACCTGCTATATACACTCTCCGGGTGCTCTCATGACAAAGCTAGTCTTTGTTGGGTATGATGAGCAGAGAAGAAGATGGAGGTGTATGGATCCTGCGATGAAGAAACTCATAGTGTCGAGAGACATTGTCTTCGATGAGTTGATGCCGTTTTGGGGTAGCTCTCATGTGGAGCTAGATATAAGCAGGTCAGATGATGGGCTGAAGGAGGCTGCTGCTAAGGAAGTGGAGTTGCCTGAGTCACCAGGTACTCCAGGTTATTCTAGCTCCGGGGCAAAGGCGTCAGAGTCGAGAAGAAGGGGGAGCGATGCTCCAGGATCTTCTGGCTCGAAGGCAGAGGCTTCCGGTTCAGGAAGCATGGGAAGCGATGTTCCAGGCTGTTCTTGTTCAAGAGGAGAGTCTTCTGGCTCAGGTAGCAGGGGGAGCGTTGCTCCAGGTGCTCTTGGTTCTAGTGAGGAGGCGTCTTATTCAGGAAGCAAGGGGAGCATTGTTCCGGGTTTGCCCGGGAACAGAGCTGGTTCAGAAGCAGTGGAGGTGGTTAGCCATAATCAGGTTCTTCGGAAATCGAAGAGGATCAGTAAGCCACCAGCTCGATATAGCGAAGGGAACACGGCGGACTTGGTCCCGTGTTTCCTTGTTATCCCTCAAGTCGAGCAAGGTACTTCTGGCTGTGATGACCCCACTAGAATCAAGGAGGTGGTTGACACCAAGGATGAAGAGGTGACTTCACTCAGAGGTAATAAGGCTTGGGCTGTTGTGCCCAAGGAAGTTGGTGATTCTCCTATGATGCATGAGTGGAGGTTGAAGCTGAAGAAGGCAGAGGGAAGCATGGCTCCTTTTGGGAGATGCTGGAGGGCTCCCTCATGGTCCATGATATGCGGGGCGAGGACTATGTCTTGGACATATCTTCGTAGATGCTATCAGAGGGACCAGGTGCAAGGTTACGGGAGCTGCTGGAGTTATTCACCACTTCTCACTTCAAGGGGGAGTGTTGAAACTTGTGAAGTAAAAGTAGGTGAATGGAAGGCTTGGGCAACCTATCCGCGTGGACTACGCGGACAGGGTTTGCGGACTGCTAAGTCGGCAGGGATGTTGCAGGCGGTTTGCTCTGTGGTGGCCTGGGCGGTCTGTTCGCGCGGACTACGCGGACAGCAGTGGCGGTCTGTCAGGCCGGGGATTACTCAGCAGGCAGTTGGTTCCCAGGAAGTAACCGGGCGGATAGAAATCCTATCCGCGGAGTCCGGCATGAAGCGGACTGATGAACTGGAGCTCGGCAGACCGGTTTGGCAGTTGCCTTGGTCTTGCTCTAGTAGAGCGGCAAGTAGAAGCCGCGGAGACTGCTTGTCAGTGCGGATAGAAGCTGGAGGTCGCCCGGTATGGCGGGCTAGATCCAGTGTCCGCCAGTAAGTGCGGACTGGCCCTCGTGGCCAGCGGATTGGACTTGGTGTGATCTAAACCAAGTCCAGGATGGCTCAGTCCGGGGAGATCGCGCAGTGGAGCGCGGGCTGCTTTCTCAGTCCGCCAAGCCTAGTAGAAGTGTTGTTGCCTTGTTTGCTAGCTTGGGGGTATGCGGACTGGAGGATTGCCTGGGCAAGAGTGTGCGGACTGGAGCTGGAGTCCGCTGAGTTCGGTTTAGCCTTGTGATGAGGTTATGAACTCAGGAATGCGGACTGGAGTTTGCTGCGAAAGCAGACTGAATCGGCTTGTCCGCTGAGTCCGGCGGTGCCTTGGAGATCGAGGCAATGGACTCGGGAAGTGCGGACGGAAGCCGAGTGTCCGCTGAGTCCGGCAGGTGCCTAAGTGGTGATGGCAAGGCTGCGTGCTCGGGTTATGCAATGGGCTCGGGTACTGGTGCTGTGTCCGCGGATTGGCGGACATAGCTGTTGTGGAGTCCGGCTGTGGTGATCCTGGCTTGGCCTCTGGCGGCAAGGCAGGCTGGATATTGGAGTCTGGACTTGGAGAAGCTGGGGCAGACTGGCTATCTGCACATGGGCGGCGAACTGGAATGTGTGTCCGCGGGCTGGCGGACACAATTGTTCTTGCTGCGGGATGTGGCGGTGTTCCTATCGGCTAGGTCGGTGACCATACTCATCATCGTGCCTATAAATAGGACCCATGTCACATCAGGAGTATGGAACCGGAACCGAAGTCAGTGAACAGTAATTAAGCTCGCGTAAGTTGCTGCGGTCTAGACTTTGGTGTCCGCGCGGTTTGAGAGTTGACCCGGTTGTGCTGTGCAGGTTGTGCGGATAGCGCTGGAAAGCCAGGACTTGGCTCTGATTGAGGTCAGGGACAGTGCGGACTCTGCGGTTAAGCAACAGGCGGTAAACAGCAGGTCGTGGATAGCGAGCAGGCGGTCTCCTCTTTGGCAACTTGGTTCGGGGTTCAGGAAGTCGCCTGCTTCAGGCGGACTGTTCCATTCAGTGACGCAGCTTGTGCGGTCTGGCGGCTAGGCGACCTCGCGGTCAGGCGGCCTGCAGATCGGCAGTGAAGAGCTAAGCATTGGAATAAGGGGTAGTCCGCGCGGCTTGGGTTGTGGTCTGGCGACCTGGCGGACTGAGCGGACTCCACAGCAGTAGACCGGCGGCTTGGTGGTTTTGTCCGCACGGCTTCTTCTTGTTTCTTGTCTTTGTAACTGTCTCTGTTCTCCTGGTTGGGTTGTTTGGTGAAGCATGTCTCACCATCTATGTCTCGTCTTGTAAAGAAGTTTGCTCTTGATCAATAAAGAAGCTTGTGCTGCATGTGTTGCTGGTTGTTACTGCTTTGTTGAGATAACCCCTGCTAACTCCACGATCCGGGAAAACTTTCAACAATATAAGTGGGGTGTTCTCCTCCGGTTTGTTGAGTGTCAACAGGGTATCCGAGGAGGCCTCTGCGGTTTTGTTGAATTTTAACAGGATGTTTACTTCATTGTTATATACTTCATGTCGTTGGTGATCGAGATGGCCGGCAGAATCGGCGTTTCGTGGTGTCGACCTCCCTGGGGGATAGAGTCACCGCAAAATGGCGATTCTGGGCGTAAAACCCCGGAGTTGAAAAAAAAGAGGGTCTTACAATCGTCCCTTGGTGAAAAAATCGAGTCAGGGCAAAAAGTCGGTCCAGACAAAAAAAAAACGCCCTGGGCGAAAAAAAATCGTGCACGGGCAAAAAAATGCACTCTGGCGAAAAAAGCGCACCGGGGAGAAAAACCTGTGTTGGGACGAAAAAATCGGGCCCAGGTAAAAAATTCGCTTCTGGCCAAAAAATTCGCGTCCAGACAAAAAAATCGTGCACGGGCGAAAAAATCGCACCAGGACAGAAAAAAATCCACCCGGGCCAAAAAATCGCGCCCTGCCAAAAAAATCGGCAAAGGCGAAAAAATGCGCCCGGGCGAAAAAAAATAGTTCATGGGTGAAAAAAACCGCAGTCGGGCGAAAAAACACACCCGTGCGAAAAACCACGCGCCTGGGCGAAAAATGCCAGTCCGTGCAAAAAATGCCAGCCCGGGGGAAATATTCGCCCCGGGGGGAAAAATTCGCACCCGGGCGAAAAATTCGCTCCCGGGCGAAAAATTCGCGGCCGAGCGAAAAAAAATGTGCACAGGTAAAAAATTACGCCTGGACAAAACAATCGTGTCTGGACAAAAGAATCAAATTGGAGATTTTTTTTAAGAGATAAACGTTTTTGGGATGAGGAAGTGCTTTTCGAAAAGGTTAAAAAGTAGGTGACAAGTGAATTTTCCAAAAGATGAGAAAATGGAGTTTTCCGCGGTACCTTTTCCCACCAGTAGACAATCCAAACGTTTCTTAAGTGTGGTAGCGTTTTCCAAAAAACGAAAAGGAGTTAGAAAGCCCTCTCAAACAGACCCTTAGTCACCCTGATTCCCCAACTTGGCTCTAAACATAGTCACATTTACTTCAAATTCTACAACTTTGTTATATAGTCAGTAATTCAATTCTGATTCCCTTATTTGGTGCGAGACCTAGATATTCAATTCAGATTATTTAACTTCGCTGTAGAATTGTCATGTGGTTTAGATTCTCTGGTTATATTTCAAACATAGTCGTTCAATTTGAGTTCTCCAACTTTGATTTAGATGAATTTTTCAACTTCACTCTAGACTTACCAATCTGTTAATATTCTCTTACTTTGTAAACTTTGATACACACTTCAATTTCTCTAACTTGGCTATTTTGATGCGATTTTATGACTTGGTTTCAATCATGGCTCCATGCCTAATCATTAAGTTAGGATTCTCTGACATGACTTTAACATGGCTCAAGACAGTCATTAAGTTCAGATTCTCCTGCTTGGCTCCGGACGCAACATTTAGCTCAAATTCTTCCACTTTGCACAAAAGACAATATGTTCAAGTTTTCAAAGCTGGCTCGACACTTTTTCAAATAGGATTCTCCAACTTAGCTCCAGACAACCATTCAGTTCGGATTCTCTAAACTTGCTCCATACTTACTTATTTAGTTCAGATTCTCCAACTTGGCTATAGACTTTAGATTCAAATTCTACTACGCGTCTCCAAAGTCACTATATTTGGATTCTCTGAAAGCACAATTCAGTTCAAACTATATAACTTCGCAGTAAACCTGTTCAATTCAAATCCTCTAAGTTATACAAAGACAGCAATTCAACTTGTATTCTTCGATTGAGCTCCAAACTTAGCCATTCTGTTCAAGAATATACGACTTGGCTCCGAACTTACCCTTTCATTTCATATTCTCCAATTTCATCTCTAGCATCTATCAAAAGCTTAGCTAGCTGCTCAATGTAGTGCCACTATTCCACTACACAAATTCTACGGCAAGGATTTCAGTTTAAAACAATGGACGGCATAGATCAACAAAAAACCAAGCACGTGATCCAACGGACCAAAGCCAAATGTGAAAAGCAGCGCCTTAATCCTACGGCTAATCTATCACTTCTAGAATTAACAATAACGGCTATGTAATTAGGCAACGGCCTTCTTTTAATGTAACGGTTAGATTAGAGGAGTATATATATTAATGTAGGAAACAAATTATTAATTAACGAAGGAAATTAAGTAGTTTATCTTAGAATTAGCGTCAACGGGTGTTTCAGCCTTCTCCGGAACAGGGCCGCCGACGGTCCCTGAAGAAGGCTGTAACAATTGGAGCTCTTCGTTGAGTCTCCTACCTCTTCGATCAAGAAGATTGTAGGATGAACTTCTAAGAGTAAGGAGAAGGCCGACAAGAGGCCTAGCCACCAGGTACAACTCCGTGTTCGCCGAGTGGATCCACCAGATCAGACGAGCGGACCAAGGCGGCCTGCCCACACCAGAACATCATACGGGCGAACTCAGAATGGCCAGCTCGCTCCCTCCAAAGCTACGCGGGCGAGCAGCGCGAGCCGGCCCAACCAGCCCGCATCCGCCCGCGGTTCGTCAAACCGGATCGGGTTTTCGCCGGACCGAGCTCGGGCGGAGCTCGCCGTTCGTCGAGCCGGGCTCTGCGCTCGTCGAACAGAGCTCACTGTTCGTCGAGTGGGGCTCGGCGTTCGTCGAACGGAGTTCGGCGTTCGTCGAACGGAGCTCGGCGTTCTTCGAGCTGGCCTCCCGAGTTAGAATCCTGGATTCGTCGAACAAAGCTTGGTGAACTCAAGTATTCTAGAATTCCTTCTGTAGTACTAATAATCCCGGACCGCCCCGGGAGAGTGAAGGTATCAGAGGGCTACTCGCCCAGCTATTTTGTGAGACTTCGTTCAGGCTTTACCCCCGCTGGCGCCCTTCTGGCTTTGGGGTTGAGTGACGTTGCTCCACTCAACGCTCTCGACGCCCTCCTGGCTTTGGCGTTGAGTGACGTTGCTCCACTCAACGCTCTCAACGCCCTCCTGCCTTTGGGGTTTAGTGACGTTGCTCCACTCAACGCTCTCGGCGCCCTCCTGACTTTGGCTTTGAGTGACGTTGCTCCACTCAACGCTCTTGATGCCCTCCTGGCTTTGGCGTTGAGTGACGTTGCTCCACTCAACGCTCTCGGCGCCCTCATGGCTTTGGCGTTGAGTGACGTTGCTCCACTCAACGCTCTCGGCGCCTTCTGGCTTCGGCATTGAGTGATGTTGCTTCACTCAACGCTCTTGACGCCCTTCTGGCTTTGGTGTTGAGTGATGATGCTTCACTCACCCAGTCTCCTATGAGGTGTTTTTCTTTACCATTTTACCCTTGCTAGGGGTGCGAATAGCTTAATAGAACGGCGGAGTTACGCTGTTAGCATACCCAGTTGGGCTGCACATAGCTGTTCAAAATAGCGGAGGTTGGCTATTAGCAGTTCGTTTTCAGAAATCTATAAATAAGACCCAAGGGACACCTCAGAAGGCATGTTTATCAGTATTTAGATCTTCTTGCGCTTTCTGAGGTATGCTTAGCTCGACCATTGGCTAAGGAGGGGAAGCGCTCTAAGATCTTCTGGGTATGTGGCGGGACCTCCACGCCGAGCCCTTGGGTCAGTTTCCATTTTTTTTTGTTGTTTGGCTTGCAGGATAGAAGTAGGTGCGCGATCACCCCTTCCCCAAGGTGAACTCCACAAGAGACCGAATTTTCGGTTTCAACATTTCTGGTGCAGTGTGTAACACCCCAGTTTTGCAAGAGTTCAATCTGCTGTTCTGGAAAATTTTGGGTTCTCGGCAGGGCACACGGCCTGCGACACGGGCGTGTCGCAGGGCGTGTCGAGGCCGTGTCGACACTCGGCCCAAGTGTCGACACTTTGTGCTCGACAGAGTGTCGAGAGTGAGGCACACGGCCTGCGACACGGGCGTGTCGCAGGGCGTGTCGAGGCGCCGTGTCGACACTCGGCCCAAGTGTCGACACTTTGTGCTCGACAGAGTGTCGAGAGTGAGGACACGGCCTGCGACACGGGCGTGTCGCAGGGCGTGCGAGGCCGTGTCGACACTCGGCCCAAGTGTCGACACTTTGTGCTCGACAGGTGTTCGAGAGTGGGGCACACGGCCTGCGACACGGGCGTGTCCAGGGCGTGTCGAGGCCGTGTCGACACTCGCCCAAGTGTCGACACTTATTGCTCGACAGTGTGCGAGGACTGGGGCACACGGCTTGGGACACGGCGTGTGTCCCAGGCCGTGTCACCTCTCGGGTTGGTGTTGGGGCCGTGTCGTTGGAGCTACACGGCAGGCCACACGGCCGTGTCACTGGGGACCGGGCGTGTCGGATTGAACACGGGCGTGTCGGATGCCCGTGTCGTGATTCCAGGCGCGTCGATTTGAGACGGCGAATGAGGCACACGGCCCTGGACACGGGCGTGTGCCCAGGCCGGTGTTCGGCCAGATCTTTTATTTTCCAGGCGAATCACAGCCAGTCTTTTTTTGGTTTTGGGATCTAACGGTTCAGGCCATCTCCTGGACAGTTAAGTCCGACCCTAGGGTTACAGATCCTCATTTTCTTTCAAGTTCTCTCTTTCTTAGATCTTGAGAAAACCTAGAGCAAGGAGAAGAAGAAAACTCTTGGGCTGTAGGAAGGGTGTCGGAGCTCCGAATCGCGAGCCGAGTCCGGATCCGTGAAGCTTGGAGCATGCGAAGTGTTCCATACGGCTATTTTTGCCATGGCAAGGAAAGGAGTCGGAAGGTAACGACATCTCTCCTCTCGGTCTTTAGGATGCACGTTTTAGCATCATCTAGTTTCTTTTTCTCTAATTTTTGGGCACCAAACTCTCAAATGAGAGGGTTTTGGCTTGCCAAGTTTCAAGAGGAACTTCCGGGTCGATTGAGTCCGTCCCCGGCATATTTTGCATTAGAGATCGTTCGCTAGTGGCTAGTGGATTAGGCATGGTGGGTGAAGCCGTAGTCGCGACCGTTAGTCCGACACGGTGATGTTGCATACGAACTTAGGGATTCGTAGAGGTTTCCGATGCGGCAAGATGCCGTTTGTGTTGTGGTGGTGATTGTCCTGTTGCTTGAAAAGAGTACATGTAGTCGAACCCGGACAAGGTTAGCTCCTCGTGGTGGTAGATGGTTTCCTTGACAAGGTTAGCTCCAAATGAGAATGGAGATGGTTTCCTTGGTGGACAAGGTATTCTCCGCACGAGTTGGAGATGTTTTCTTGGTGCGCGGGAACGCTGCGGTACAAAGAGGGATTGCGATGTGTTTAGTCTTGGTTGTGTTGTGCCAAGGCGTGGCTATGTCTCCGTGGTCGGCTGGCTATCCCGTGACACGTGCGTCAATGTGTGGAGAGTGTCCCGGCGAGACTAGTCCCCTTCTGTGAGACTGACGAGAATGCCAAGCTTGGGGCAAGCCCGGGCAAAGAGGCCATGAGCGGGTGGGGTCCAGCAAGGCTTCTTAGAATCGGTCAGTCTGTGGTTGTTGGAATCCTGACATGAGACGTCAGAGCTTGCAGGCAAGCCCGGGGCTAAGCCCGACGAGGGGGTGGCCTTGCAAGCAAGATTTCCATGTGGCGGCCTGTGCGCCGTGTGTGAGGGAGTTGTGTTCCCTCAATGTTTGCGGCTTTATGCCAATTGGGATGACATGTGAGTACCCAAATGTTGTGATGTTGTGTGCTAGATGCATACGGTTTAGGGTACCTTGGGTGAAGCCCGGGTGTTGCATTCATGTTTGCATAATAGGCCCTTTCTTTATATGCTCAACCAGTAGAGAACATGTTTGTTGATGAGACATCCAAGCCTGTTTTAATGTTTTTCTATTTATAGAAATTTATATTGCATATGAAGTGCTGACTTGCAGGTTGGAGGGTTCCCCGGGGTCCGTTAGGGGCGGCCGGGAGGAGATGTGTTGTTACACAGTTGAGGTCAGCCTTTGCTGACCCACGTTACTAATAATTTTACAGGGCAAGGATCGCACGCAGGAGCTAGCACGCCGGCAAAAAGGCCTAAGCCCATGAAGTGTTTTCTCTTTTGTAGCACTACTTTGATGATGTATGTTTGAGACTATTTTTGTCCGACTTGCATGCCGAGGTAGACTAGGAGTGCTGAGCACATTCATGTTTGATTGTACTGTATACCCCCTTTTGGACATTTGATGTAAGGCCTTAAGGCCATTTGTTTACTCTTTTGGATTAGTGGATAACTTCTAGTTGTGCTTGGTTTTCCGCTGTGTTGTGCAAGTGTTTTGAGTTTGGGTAGCTATATCAACTTTTAATACTAAAGCTGTGGTGTTCGTATGTTGTGGGGCCCCGGCCGGACCCATATTATACGTCTATTACAGGGGAGGTGTTACAATTTGGTATCAGAGGGGAGGTTAGATTCAAGGTCAGTGCGTAGAGAAGTTATCCACATAAGAGTAACGCGGGACCATGAGTGTCCTTATGTTTTAGTCTTGAGATTGGAGACTAATCCCTTATTTCTTGTCTTCCTGAAGAGTGCAAGCAACGAGGCGGGCACTTCAAGAGCAAGGGATGATCTCTCGGCGAGCAGTGCTACTGCTCCAGGTCTTTTGGGCACGGGTGTAGACCCGGCCGACTTCTGCCGCATGCTTGCAGAAGCGATGGTGGCAGCTCAGGCTGCAGCAGCGGCTCAGGTGGCAGCCCCTGCCACACCAGATACGGCAACGGCCGTGCCAGGAGCAGAAGCCAGGCGAGTGGAGCTTTTGGCGGAGAGAGTAGTTGTTGGACATGGAGATCGACACATGAAGTACTTCCTGAGTTTCCATCCCCGTCCTTCAAGGGTATCGGAACGCCAACGGATGCGGAAGACTGGTGGGTTCGCATTCAAGAACTGTTAAGGGCGGCAGAGACGCCAGAGGAAAAGAAAGCTGAGTATGCGGCTTTCATGTTGGAAGGGGATGCCAAGTTATGGTGGGTGGCCCATAGCGGCCGCCAGTTTCCGGGACGCACCCCGTCAGTGGAAGAGTTTGGGGACGCTTTTCTTAAGAGGTATATCCCAGTTTCAACTCGGTTGGCCCTGCAGAGGCAGTTTCTGCATCTAATGCAGCGAGACAAGACAGTGGATGAGTACGTGCAAGAGTTCACCCAATTGGGTCGTTATGCGGGAACGACAATGGCTGATGATGTAGAGAGGGATAACCTCTTCTACCATGGTTTGAGGGAGAATCTGAGGCAGCCCCTCATCTCCATGAAGAGGGCGGGATTTAATGAGTTAGTTGAAGCCGCCAGGAGTTTGGAGAATGATTTGGAGCGAACCCAACGCCGTAAGGGTTTTACTCCCAAGCAAGGGGAAGGGAAGCCTTCCCAACTCATGAAAGTCTGATGGGAGTAGGTGGAGGAAGAAGCCTTCCACTTCCAGATCTGGTGAGAGGAGCAACTGGACGCCTGGGGGTTCCCACTCTAGGGGACCGCCGACGTGCTACAACTGCGGGAAGGTTGGGCACATAGCCCGTGCTTGTCAGCAAGGGGAGCGGGGCAAGAGTCAAAGCAGGAGCAGTCTGTGCGCTCGGCCCCAGTGCTGCAGAGAAAGGAAAGATGGCGGAGTCGAGCGCTTCTCGGTTCCAACCGGTGCAACCAAGGGCCTACAACCTTGGACAGCAAGAAGCGATCCGCCAGACGGATGTGGTGACAGGTATGAAGAGAATTTAAATTTAAATTTTGTGCTTCATCATTTTAGACTTTTGTGTAACGTCTATGTTGTAGGCTTCGTGTTAGTTTCCGGATACCCCGCTAGGGTATTGTTTGATACAGGAGCATCGCACTCCTTTCTTGCGGAGAGCTTCATCCGGAGAATAGGAGTTGAGTCTTTCTCGTCGGTGCAGAGCTGAAAGTGCGCATGCCCAATGGGTCATCTATGACCACCGGGGCTAAAGGGCGCATTTGTTGGGAGCTAGATGGAGTTGTCTTCGCTCTGGAAGCGGCAGTGTTACCTTAGTAGAGTTCGATGTCATTTTGGGTATGGACTGGCTTGCAGAGCAGCGCGCCAGTATTGACTGCCTTTCTAAGGTGGTGACCTTAAGGAGTAAAGGGCAAGCAGAAGTCAAGTTTGAGGGCCTTGGTGGAGTGGCCTGTTCCCTGATATCGGCCATGCAGTTGGTGCGGGCGGTTAACCAGGGTGGTGTAGCGCTTGTAGCGTTATTGGAGGTTCGTCTCTCCCAACTGTCGATTGAGGAAGTGCCTGTGGTGGCAGAGTTCAAGGATGTGTTTCCGGATGAACTTCCTGGTGCGCCTCCTCGGCGGGAGATCGACTTCTCGATCGAGTTAGTGCCGGAGGCTAGACCGGTGTCACGTCCTCCATTTAGGATGGCACCAAAGGAGTTAGCGGAACTTAAGGTTCAGTTACAGGAACTGTTGGAGCAAGGGTATATTAGACCCAGTTCTTCACCGTGGAGCGCACCGGTGTTGTTTGTGAAGAAGAAAGACGGTAGCATGCGCCTGTGCATAGACTACCGAGAGCTTAATAAGTTGACCGTCAAGAATAAGTATCTGATTCCTCGGATAGATGATTTATTTGACCAATTGGTGGGGTCGATGGTATATTCGAAGTTGGACTTGAAGTCAGGCTACTATCAGCTACGAATTCGGGATGAGGACATACCCAAACTGCTTTTGGGACAAGGTATGGACACTTTGAGTTTACGGTGATGCTGTTCGGGCTGACGAACGCACCATCGGTGTTCATGGATCTGATGAATCGGGTATTCCGGGAATACTTGGATTCTTTTGTGGTTGTTTTCATTGATGACATTTTGGTGTATTCCAAATCGGAAGTGGAGCATGAGACCCACTTGAGAATAGTTTTGCAAGTGTTGAGGGAGAATGAGTTGTATGCAAAATTCTCCAAATGCGAGTTCTGGTTAGAGAAGGTGGCATTTTTGGGCCACGTGATTAGTGGTGATGGGGTGGCAGTGGATCCAGCGAAAGTGGAGGCCATCAGAGATTGGCCGGTGTTGAGGACCGTGGCGGAAGTCCGAAGTTTTCTTGGACTAGCCGGTATTATAGGAGATTCGTGGAGAATTTCTCGAAGATAGCTCTACCCTCACCTCTCTCACTCGCAAAGACCATAAATTTGTGTGGACCCAAGAGTGCGGTCAAGCACTCGAGGCACTAAAGGAGAGGCTTATGATGGCTCCGATCTTGAGTTTACCGCAAGGGACAGATGGATTTCAAATTTTCAGTGACGCATCGGAATGCGGTTTGGGTTGCGTTTTGGTGCAACATGGGAAGGTGATAGCCTTGGGTCTAGACAGCTGAAACTCATGAGAGGAATTACCCCGTCCATGACTTGGAGTTGCGGCGGTAATCTTCGCGCTGAAAATTTGGCGACATTATGTTTATGGCGCAAGAGTGGAGATCTTCACGGACCATAAAAGCCTGAAGTATCTCTTAGAGTCAAAAGGACTTGAATATGCGGCAACGCAGATGGGTTGAGTTTCTTGGAGACTACGAAGTGGAGATTCAGTACACGCCGGGTAAAGCCAATGTGGTGGCGGATGCGTTGAGTAGAAAGTACTCGGGGCTAGGAAATTGGATCGAAGCTCATGATGAGCGGTTGGTACGGGAATGGGAGTCCCTTGGATTGGAAAGTGTTGCGAGAGGCGAGTCTAGCGTGGCTCGGTTGAACTGGATTGAAGTGCAAAACGACTTGTCCGATCGTATTCGGGAAGCGACTCGATTAGATGTGGAGTTTCAACCTTTTGTGTTGGAGGCTCAAATGGGCGAGAGCAGCACCTGGGAGATGATCGGGGGAATCTTGAGAAAGGATGGAAGGGTTTGTGTACCGCAGTTTGGCAATCTCCGTGAGGAGTTGATGTTCGTTTGAGGCTCACTTCTCAAAGTACTCCATTCACCCAGGCAGTACAAAGATGTACTTGGATATGAAGAAATCCTTTTGGTGGCCGGGGTTGAAGCGAGATGTGGCTTTGTATGTGAGTCGTTGCCAAACATGTGCCTTGGTGAAGGCCGAATGTCAGAAACCGGGTGGGTTCCTGAAGCCCCTTCCAATTCCTGAATGAAAATTTGAGGACATCTCCATGGACTTTGTGCATGGTTTGCCTAGATCGCAGCATGGGAATGATGCTATTTGGGTGATCGTGGATCGCCTAACCAAGGTGGCTCACTTCATCCCGAACCGGAAAGAGGACAGCGTGGAGAAGCTGGTGGAGTTGTATGTTCGCAACATTGTGCGACTGCACGGAATTCCTAAGAGCATAGTCAGTGATCGCGATGGACGGTTTACGTCCAAGGACTGGAGACTGGTTCAGAAGAACTTGGGCACGAAGCTAAAGTTTAGTACGGCGTTCCATCCTCAAACTGATGGGCAAACGGAGAGAACGAACCGTACTATGGAGGATATGCTGAGGATGTGCGTTCTTGATTTTGGCAAGAGGTGGGAGGATCACCTCTTCATGGTAGAATTTGCGTACAACAACAGTTTTCAAGCTAGCATAAAGATGGCGCCATACGAAGCTTTGTATGGGAGGCGGTGTCGAACGCCAATGTCTTGGGCAGAGGCGGGAGACACCAAACTTCTGGGAAAGGATGCGGTAGTTGACGCTTGTGAGATGGTACGGACCATCCAAGAGCGTATGAAGGTGGCACAAGACAGGCAAGCGAAATATTTTAATGCTCGTCACCGGAAGTTAGAATTTGCAGTTGGTGATTGGGTTTATCTGAAGGTCAAGCCGTTCAAATGCGTCTCGCAGATTCGCCGACTCAAGAAGTTGAGTCCAAGGTTTTTGGGGCCTTTTGAAATTGTTGAGCGGATAGGAGAAGCAGCCTATCGGTTGGCATTGTCCGCAGATTTGAGTGGATTACATGACGTCTTCCATGTCTCCGTGTTGAGGAAAGCCTTGGTGGAGGCTAGCGTGGTGATTGAGCCGGCATCAGTGCCGATTGAGGAAGACTTGAGGACGCGAGTCCTTCCAATCGCTATAGAAGATTCAGAGATTCGGCAGTTGCGGAATAAAGAAGTTAAACTTGTGAAAGTTCGTTGGGACAACTGCGGTCGTGAGGAGTTCTCGTGGGAGCGAGAACAGGCCATGCTAGAAGACTATCCAGAACTATTTTTTGTCAGGTACAATTTAAGTTTGTACCCTTTTGTTTTGTAATTTCGGGACGAAATTCAGTTAAGTGGGGGAGAGTTGTAACACCCCAGTTTTTGCAAGAGGTTCAATCTGCTGTTCTGGAAAATTTTTGGGTTCTGGCAGGAGGCACACGGCCTGCGACACGGGCGTGTCGCAGGGCGTGTCGAGGCCGTGTCGACACTCGGCCCAAGTGTCGACACTTTGTGCTCGACAGAGTGTCGAGAGTGAGGCACACGGCCTGCGACACGGGCATGTCGCAGGGCGTGTCGAGGCCGTGTCGACACTCGGCCCAAGTGTCGACACTTTGTGCTCGACAGAGTGTCGAGAGTGAGGCACACGGCCTGCGACACGGGCGTGTCGCAGGGCGTGTCGAGGCCGTGTCGACACTCGGCCCAAGTGTCGACACTTTGTGCTTGACAGAGTGTCGAGAGTGGGGCACACGGCCTGCGACACGGGCGTGTCGCAGGGTGTGTCGAGGCCGTGTCGACACTCGGCCCAAGTGTCGACACTTTTGCTCGACAGTGTGTCGAGACTGGGGCACATGGCTTGGGACACGGGCGTGTCCCAGGCCGTGTCACCTCTCGGGTTGGTGTTGGGGCCGTGTCGTTGGAGCTACACGGCAGGCCACACGGCCGTGTCACTGGGGACACGGGCGTGTCGGATTGAACACGGGCGTGTCGGATGCCCGTGTCTGATTCCAGGCGCGTCGATTTGAGACGGCGAATGAGGCACACGGCCCTGGACACGGGCGTGTGCCAGGCCGTGTTCGGCCCAGATCTTTTATTTTCCAGGCGAATCGCAGCCAGTCTTTTTCTGGTTTTGGGATCTAACGGTTCAGGCCATCTCCTGGACAGTTAAGTCCGACCCTAGGGTTACAGATCCTCATTTTCTTTCAAGTTCTCTCTTTCTTAGATCTTGAGAAAACCTAGAGTAAGGAGGAAGAAGAAGAACTCTTGGGCTGTAGGAAGGGTGTCGGAGCTCCGAATCGCGAGCCGAGTCCGGATCCGTGAAGCTTGGAGCATTGCGAAGTGTTCCATCCGGCTATTTTTGCCATGGCAAGGAAGAGGAGTCGGAAGGTAACGACATCTCTCCTCTCGGTCTTTAGGATGCACGTTTTAGCATCATCTAGTTTTCTTTTCTCTAATTTTTGGGCACCAAACTCTCAAATGAGAGGGGTTTTGGCTTGCCAAGTTTCAAGAGGAACTTCCGGGTCGATTGAGTCCGTCCCCGGCATATTTTGCATTAGAGATCCGCTTCGCTAGTGGATTAGGCATGGTGGGTGAAGCCGTAGTCGCGACCGTTAGTCCGACACGGTGATGTTGCATACGAACTTAGGGATTCGTAGAGGTTTCCGATGCGGCAAGATGCCGTTTGTGTTGTGGTGGTGATTGTCCCGTTTGCTTGAAAAGAGTACATGTAGTCGAACCCGGACAAGGTTAGCTCCTCGTGGTGGTAGATGGTTTCCTTGACAAGGTTAGCTCCAAATGAGAATGGAGATGGTTTCCTTGGTGGACAAGGTTAGCTCCGCACGAGTTGGAGATGTTTTCCTTGGTGCGCGGGAACGCTGCGGTACAAAGAGGGATTGCGATGTGTTTAGTCTTGTTGTGTTGTGCCAAGGCGTGGCTATGTCTCCGTGGTCGGCTGGCTATCCCGTGACACGTGCGTCATGTGTGGAGAGTGTCCCGGCGAGACTAGTCCCCTTCTGTGAGACTGACGAGAATGCCAAGCTTGGGGCAAGCCCGGGCAAAGAGGCCATGAGCGGGTGGGGTCCAGCAAGGCTTCTTAGAATCGGTCAGTCTGTGGTTGTTGGAATCCTGACATGAGACGTCAGAGCTTGCAGGCAAGCCCGGGGCTAAGCCCACGAGCGGGTGGGGCCTTGGCAAGATTTCCATGTGGCGGCCTGTGCGCCGTGTGAGGGAGTTGTGTCTCCCTCAATGTTTGCGGCTTTATGCCAATTGGGGAAATGTGAGTACCCAAATGTTGTGATGTTGTGCTAGATGCATACGGTTTAGGGTACCTTGGGTGAAGCCCGGGTGTTGCATTCATGTTGCATAATAGGCCCTTTCTTTATATGCTCAACCAGTAGAGAACATGTTTGTTGATTGAGACATCCAAGCCTGTTTTAATGTTTTTCTATTTATAGAAATTTATATTGCATATGAAGTGCTGACTTGCAGGTTGGAGGGTTCCCCGGGGTCCGTTAGGGGCGGCCGGGAGGAGATGTGTTGTTACACAGTTTGAGGTCAGCCTTTGCTGACCCACGTTACTAATAATTTTTACAGGGCAAGGATCGCACGCAGGAGCTAGCACGCCGGCCAAAAGGCCTAAGCCCATGAAGTGTTTTCTCTTTTGTAGCACTACTTTGATGATGTATGTTTGAGACTATTTTTGTCCGACTTGCATGCCGAGGTAGACTAGGAGTGCTGAGCACATTCATGTTTGATTGTACTGTATACCCCCCTTTTGGACATTGATGTAAGGCCTTAAGGCCATTTGTTTACTCTTTTGGATTAGTGGATAACTTCTAGTTGTGCTTGGTTTTCCGCTGTGTTGTGCAAGTGTTTTGAGTTTGGGTAGCTATATCAACTTTTAATACTAAAGCTGTGGTGTTCGTATGTTGTGGGGGCCCCGGCCGGACCCATATTATACGTCTATTACAGGGAGGTGTTACACAGTGAGCGTGGAAAGTGGTCAGCACAAAAAATCTTCAACATGCTAGATGGCAAGAGGAGAAGGACAAGGCCCGGACAGGTCCGACTCGGCGTCCCCGCCACCTCTGGCCACGGTCGGGATGTTCGAAGACTTCAGGAAGGAGGTACTCAGCCTCGTCAAGTTCGCACTCGGTGCACGGGCCGAGTGCTCGACTCCAGATGTCCCAATTCCTGCCGCCGCGTCTCTTGGCGAGGACGCTCCCGGCAGGCGAGCGGGGAAGGAGGTCGCCGAAGAAGGAAGGTGATGCGAGATCCCCAGGCGCGTGCTCTTCCCCGGCTCGGCAAGCGGAGGCCGGTTCTGCGAGATGGGTGCGCGAGATCCTTCAGCTCGCCCAACATGGGGAGGAAGCCCATTCAGCGAGCTGGTTTCCTCCGCCCCAGTTCCGGAAGGGTTCAGGGAACCCAAAATGTCTTACTACACCGGGAAGGGAAACCCGGTTCAGCACGTACAGTGGTTCGAGGACGTGGTTTCAATCCGACAGATGTCGGATGGCTTCAAGTGTCGGCTCTTCACCATCACCCTCAAAGAGAAGGCGAGGGAGTGATTCCACCAGTTGTCGGCCAGCTTCATTTACTACTTCGAAGACCTGCGTCGGGGGTTCATGTTGAGATTCACCACCTCCAAGAGGAGGAAGAAGTTGGAGTCCCCGTTCCACATCAAGAAGGGGGTGAATGAGACTTTGGGGAGTTACATTGACTGGTTTCAAGAAGAGGTCACCCAAGTCCAGGAGATGTCAGGCCATAGCCTGATGATGGCCTTCACCCTAGAGCTGCAACAAGGATTCTTCAGAATGGAGTTGAAGAAAATACCACACATCTACTACGAAGAGCTGATGGAGAGGGCTGCAAGAGAGGTTGACGTGGAGGCGTCGAATCCGGAGTTTGCCCGGAAGCTGGACAGGTGGGCCACAAAGGAGGAGAAGGAGCTGAGAGGCGGCAGAGGGCAGGAGGAAAGGAGATTCGAACCCCGGCAGAGGGAACAACGGCAACTTCAGGGGCTGCAGTAGCCCAGGTGGGGGCGTCAGGAGTCGGACCGTCGGTTGGGCTGGAGGCCCGAGTGGCAGGACCATGGGGCCACGGAGAGGTTACCAGGGAAGGGACCACCACCAGGGGGCCAGGATCAGTTCCACCCCCCAGGTTGGAGGCAAGAGCAAAGACCTCACCTCCCCGATCAAAATCAGGATATGGCCATAGCCATGGGGGAGAGGAGGAGAGCGGCGTGAAGGAGGAGTAGAGAAGTCAGGGTGGAGCTGCCCTACTGCGACTTCCACCAAGAGGAAGGGCACGTCACAGCCACGTGCCCAGTGATCCTCGAGATGAGAGGAAACAGGGAGCAGTATCAGCAGCAGGGCCGCCAGCAGTTAAGGATTGAGGTCCTGCCTCGGGCAGAGGAGGATTGATGAAAAGATCGGGCAGACGTCGGGACCCGGGGAGGGATCAGAGTGAACCACAGGGGGGGATTGAGGCCTACCGGAAGGAGAGCCTCCACACCATGTATCGCCGGAGCATTGGCTCCACATCCCAGACCCCACCCCCAGAGGAGAAGATTACCTTCTCAAGGAAGGATATGCCAGATTGTTGAAGCCAAAATTTGACTTCGACAAAAGTTCGAAAAATAGTGGCGTAGCCAACACCTACTCGTCCCAAGCTCCGACCTCCGACTGGTCGTGAAGGACTAGAAACCGACCCAAAGCCTCAGCAGGGAGGTCCCACCGCTTACCCAAAAGATCTACCGAGAGCTTCCCCTCCAAAGCCAAAAGCTGGGCTTGGAGCTCCTCAGAAAGCACAGAAAAATCCTCTCAAGTCCCGGGCCAAAATCCGTGTGCGCTTCTAAAGAACCCCTATGAGCCTATTTATAGTTTTCTGAGTTGGATCTGGCAATATCCATACTGAGCTGTCCTGAAATTACCAGAGTACCCCTGGTTGGGTCTGCCAACACCCAAACTCCGCTGTTCTGAGGAGCTATACGCAGACTACCAAGGGCAAAAGGGTAAAATTACCTGGGGTAGAAGAGTAAAATCCCCTTGGGGGTAGAAATGTGAAAACAACCTCCTTTCTGTGCGGCGAGTTGGGGAACACCTGGCGGGGAGACGGGCCTTCCTGCTCGTCTCGCTGATATCCTTTGTTATGAGGTCTTCTCGTGGTTAAAGATCTTCTCGCCCCCCTAGGAGGGGCGTCTCGCCTACTGCAGAGGACACTTTCTTGCCACCTACGAGTGGACCCCATGGTACCACTCGCCCATCAATTCCTCTCGCCTGCTTCGATTATTTGCGCCTTGAGGACCTCTCGCGAGCCCGAGGTTGTAAAACATCCCCGCTCTTTTCAAGATTATTCTAAGCTCGAAAAGAACATCCAATCGAGGCTCGGCATTAAAACGTATTTTTTGACGCATTTATGAGAGAATCTTCTATGAGTCTCCCCACCAAAACCTATAAATATTGGATTCTTATCCCGAATAGAGGTTGCCCCTTTGCACACTTCCTACTTCCTTGCAGCAGACTGTTCATCATGTCTCACAACCAGAGCTTTCGCGACCGCATTGCCAAAGTGCGCCGACAGAACAAGGCCGTCGTGGCCGCTTATACTTCAACTCTAGTTCGCCCTCTACCCACTTTACCATCCTCTCCATCTCGCCTGAAGAGGGTAGACACAGGTGACCCCTCCTCTGCCGAGGATTCGTCTCGCGCAGTCCAGGAGACCTGCCCCTCTCCTCCTCCTGCATCTCCCAAAGAGAAAGAGGTGAGCTCTTGCTTCTACCCCTATTCTTCTATATTTGTATCTACCTTCTTAAATGTTTGTCTCTTCAGGGAGCTCCCGCAGCTACACAGCAACCGGAAAGCCCGCGAGATGACTCCGCCGTCCACCGCGAAGATTCTGACTCGCAACCCCCTTCCACTCCTCCAACTACTCCTCCACGCGAGAGGAGAGACGATCCCTCCCAGGCTGCCGGGACTTCCCGTCCTCCTGGTGAGAAACCTTCCCTCTCGCTTCTCTGCCCCACTCGTTACTCTCACACACTCCTGTGGGAGCCTCTCTCACCTTCCCCTCTACTCCTTCCGCAGGCGTCCAGACCGGCTCGCCTGCTGAGGAGCACCTTGGACAACCTTCCGTCTCGCATCTTCCTCCCCTTGACGGGATTGAAGACTACCTTGGCGACCCTGCGAACCCGGCGGAAATGAGGCGTAAGACTGCCGAGTTGTTCCAAAAACACGCGCACCTCATCCATTCGCTGACGTTGGATAAGCAGGTGGCAGATCAGTGCATCGAATGGCTGGAGAACGAGTGTGCTCGCCTATCTTCCGAGGAAGATACCGAGTTAGATGTCGATGGAACCAATCCTGACGCCATCATCAGCGAGGTCGATATGCAGCTTCGTCTCGCTCGCCGTGGGCTGGAGTCCGTTCGCGCGTTCCACTCGCGTAGTAGGCCACCCTGCGCGGGTGCTCGTGGTGGCTGCTGGCAATGGCACCCGTACTGAAGGCCGTCTGTCTCGCCCCTTCTCCTTCATTTTCTATTTGAATGATGTAATAATAATTAAATAATGTTGTGTTGCCGACTTGGCGACTTTGTCAGAAAACTTGTTGTCCGCCATATGTGGGATGGTGTTTTTGAACATTCATTACTTCTATGTTAATTTCATTTTTCTTTTAATTTCTTTAATTAATCACCTTGTGATTGCGACGGGCCGCGCCGATCGAGGTTTAGGAGAGGGAGAGAGAGAACCTACTGCCGACTCTTCCCCTTGCTCTGTACGTTTTGCCGCCCATCAATCATTGCCCTGTATCCATTATAAATACTTCCGGCCCTGGATCAGAAGGATACCCGCACTCTTCACTCCTGCCGCACCCAAGCTCTTGCCCCTTCGCTTATTTCGTCTTGCCGCACCTTCTCGCGCTTTTTCTCCCACAACCCTCTCGCCGATCTTCCTTCTTACTCCTCCTTTCTCCCTCTGTCTCACCTAAAACTGCCTCGCCAAGGATGTGTAAGAAAAGAGTTTAGGAAGACGAGGGGCGCAGCCGCTGCGGGAAGCGGTTCACAGACCATGACTTCCCACTCGGCCGGCTTTCTGAGGAAGATTACCGCGACTTTGTCCGCGAGTACCTGGGGGAGGGGATCGAGTTGCGTCCCCCCAAAGTTGGCAAGTCCATCATGTTGGATCCCTAGTTTGATTTGGGCTACGTTCACTAACTTAGCATCATGTGACCCACAATGTATAGCCAGGGTCATAGTTGTGTCCTAGAGTCTAGGTAAAATCCTCAGAGTCAACATCATATGGATCAGTTATCAACAAGTCTGCCAGAGACTCAAGACTTAGAAGATTTCAGGACTCTGTAAAGTGAGTTCGACGTTTATCAAACTCAGGTCGCCGATTGTCGTGCTCAGCTCGACGATCTCAGAGTAAATTCTCGGAGCTGAGCTCGACGAACTTGGTACTCAGGTCGACGAAAACTTGGACACTACAACAATACTTCAAGTTCAGAAAACATCAAGATATTCTAAGTTCTTAGTATCAGACTTTGGTCGACGAACTTAGTTCTTAGCTCGACGAACTCTATTCTTTGGTCGACGAATCTTTGGACTACTACGACATTCTGTCAAGACTATGTTCTCAAGTCTCAACTCGACGAACTCAGTTCTCTGCCCGACGAATTCTGGATTATCTACTTCAACAACTTAGAACCAGAAGACTTGTGTCGACACTGAGAGTATAGTCGACACCAACTGAGTCGACACTAAAAGAACTTGTGTCGACACCCACATCATCAGTCGACACTTTGGAAAGGTTGTGTCGACACCACACAGAATATTTGACAACTCCAGAAACTCAGCTCGACGAACTTCAGACACAGAATAGGCAAAAGAGACAGCAGTTCAGTTTCCAGCTCGACGATAATGGAACTCAGCTCGACGAACAGAAGTCATCTCGTCGACGAACACAACATCTCAGCTCGACGAACTGTGGACTCAGTTCGACGACTTCTGTCAACTATTCGACGATTCCAGACTAAGTCATTTCCAGCCCTGTCCCCATGATTACTGCAATAATTCCTGAGTAATCAATGCTCTAACATTCTCTGAATATAACCGTTACAGTAGCATTGATTAGGATATTCTACAGGATTATTGCTTGCCATTTTTCCACGGGACAGTTGGGGAAATTATTCAATGCTGCTTATTCTCTAGGCCATCAATATTGAATGAAGAAGGAATTCAAAATTCGAAAGACCAATTTCCTCAGGAAATATAAAAAGAGATTTTTCTCCCTTTCCTGATAGCACATGAGACAGATAGAAAGAAAATCAAAAAATATCCAGAGAGAAGATTACTGAATCAGACAAGAAAAACTCAACCTGTCTGCTCTCAGTCTAACACAAGATTTCTGATACTGAAGAAGAAGAACAATCATTCAAATATCAAGAGTCTTCATTCTTCAAACTCTCCAGGACACTTCACAGGACAACAAATCTTCCATCTGTCAAAGAAGTTCCTGAAGATCTCTCTGATCAAGGCTGAAAGCTTGAAGGCCTATCACCCTGTGCAAAGCTCCAGTTCTCCTGAACTCTTCTACATCTCAAGGGGAGCTTTGACAACATCACTGAATCCACATAGTCTTCTCATTGTGATTGAGAAAAGAAGACTTTCATCACTCTCTCATCCCCATCTCTGTAAAGGGTTGTCATCTCCCTTCAAAAGTGATTCCTGGTTGCAAGTCACCTGATCAAAAGACTTGAGGATTTGGTTTTTGAGCACCTGATCAAAAGCTCATTGGTGTCAAGCACCTGATCAAAAACCTGAGTGGATTCCTACCAGGGTGGTAGAAGAGTGGATGTACCCAGATTAGGGTGTAACACCTCCCCTGTAATGAACGTATAATATGGGTCCGGTCGGGGCCCCACAACATACGGACGCCACAGCTTTAGTATTAAAAGTTGATATAGCTACCCACACTCAAAACTCTTTGCACAGCACAGCGGAAACAAAACAGGACTAGAAGTTATCCACCACTAAAGAGTAAAACAAATGGCCTTAAGGCCTTACAACAAGTGTCCAAAAGCAAATAATACATCATTCATGAATGTGCTTAGCACTCCTAGTCTACCTCGGCATGCAAGCCGGACAACATGAGTCTCAAACATATAACATCTCATAAGTAGATCTACAAAAGATTAACACTTCATGAGGCTTAGGCCTTTCTGGCCGTCGAGCTAGCTCCTGCATGCGGTCCTTGCCCTGTAAAATTTATTAGTAACGTGGGTCAGCAAAGGCTGACCTCAAACTGTGTAACAACACATCTCCTGCCGGCCACCCCTAACGGACCCCGGGGAACCCCACCAACCTGCAAGTTAGCACTTTGTATGCAATAATCATAAGCAAGGAAAGCAACTACAGAAACAGGCTTGGATGTCACATACATCATACATGTTCTCTACTGGTTGAGCATAATATAAAAGGGCCTACTTATGCAATCATGTATGCAATAACCTAGGTTTCACCCAAGACACCCTATCGCGTATGCATCTAGCACATCATCACATCATATGGGTACTCATCGACTCCCCACTGGCATAAAGCCGCAAACAAAGGGGGTAACACCATTCCCACCAACGGCACACAGGCCGCCTCATGGAACTCTTGCAAGGCCCCACCCGCTCAAGGTCTTAGACCCGGGCTTGCCTACAAGCTCTGACGTCTCATGTCAGGATTCCAACAAACACAAAACTGACCGATTCTAAGAAGCCTCGCTGGACCCCACCCGCTCATGGCCTCATTGCCTGGGCTTGCCCCCATGCTTGGCATTCTCGTCAGTCTCATAGAAGGGGACTAGTCTCGCCGGGACACTCTCCGCACATGATGTGAACATCACGGGATAGCCAGCCGACCACGGAGACATAGCCACGCCTTGGCACAACACAAACCAAGACAAATCCACCCTAGTCCCTCATTTGTACTGCAGCGTTCCCGCGCACCAAGGAAACTATCTCCAACTAATGCGGAGCTAACCTTGTCCACCAAGGAAAACATCTACCGCCACGAGGAGCTAACCTTGCCCGGTTCCAACTACACGTACTCACTCGAGAAAAAGGGGAAAACATCACCACATCGCAAACGACGTCTTGCCGCAACGGAAACTCTACGAATCCTTAACGTTCGTATGCAACATCACCGAGTCGGACTAACGGTCGCGACTACGGCTTCACCCACCATGCCTAAACCACTAACGGAGCGGATCTCTAATGCAAAATATGTCGGGGACGGACTCAATCAACCCGTAGGTTCCTCTTGAATCTTGGCAAACCAAAACCCCTCTTATTTGAGAGTTTGGTGCCCGAAAACTAGAAAGAAGAATAAATGATGCTAAGACATGCATCCTAAGACCGAGAGGAGAAGTGTTGTTACCTTCCGACTCCTCTTCCTTGCCATGGCAAAATAGCCGGATGAAAAGCTTCGCAACGATCTAGCCTCCACGGATCTGGACTCGGCTTGCGATTTGGAGCACCACAACCTCTCCTATAGCCCAAACCCTCCTTCTCCTTCTTCCTTGCTCTCACTTCTCTCTTGATCTATAGTAAGAGAAAGTTTGGAGAATAATGGGGGTTTTCAACCCTATTGTCGGACTTAACTCCTAAAGGAATGATCTGAACCATCAGATCCTAAAACCAGGGGAAGAAACGACCACGATCCGACTGGAAAATAAAAGACCTGGGCCGAACACGGCCTGGCACATGCCCGTGTCCAGGGCCGTGTGCCTCATTCGCCGTCTCAAATCGACGCGCCTAGAACAGCACACGGGCATCGGACACGCCCGTGTTCAATCCGCCACGCCCGTGTCCCCAGTGACACGACCGTGTGGCCGGCCGTGTGCCTCTATCGACACGGCCCCGAAACCAACCCGAGAAGTGACACGGCCTGGGACACGCCCGTGTCACAAGCCGTGTGCCAAGTCTCGACACTCGTCGACAGCCTTTGTGTCGACACCAGGGAAAAACGTCGAGCGAAGATCTTCGACCAAGTGGGACACGCCCTGTGACACGCCCGTGTCACAGGCCGTGTGCACCAGTCTCGACACTCGACACTCGACACTCGTCGACTGAACATCGTCGACTGAAGATCGTCGACAGACCCACACGGCCTTGGACACGCCCGTGTCCTGGGTCGTGTGCCTTGTCTCGACACACTGCCGAGCGGAGGTGTCGACACCCCGGGCCGAGTGTCGACATGGCCTCGACACGCCCTGCGACACGCCCGTGTCGCAGGCCGTGTGCCCTAGTCTCGACACATTGTCGAGCGAAAGTGTCGACACCGCGGGCCGAGTGTCGACACGGGTTCGACACGCCCTGCGATACGCCCGTGTCGCAGGCCGTGTGCCCCCTGCCAGAAACCAAAAAAATTTCCAGAAACGCAAATCGGCCCTCTCTCAAAACTGGGGTGTTACAACTCTCCCCCCCTTAACAGAATTTCGTCCCGAAATTACAAAACAAAAGGGTACAAAAACGTAACTTATACCTGAAATGAAGAGTTCTGGATACTCTTCTAGCATGTCCTGTTCTCGCTCCCAAGTGAACTCGTCTCGACCGCAGTTGTCCCATCGAACTTTCACGAGTTTAACCTCTTTATTCCGCAACTGCTGAGTCTCCGAATCCTCTATAGCAATTGGAAGTACTCGCATCCTCAAGTCTTCCTCAATCGGCACCGATGCTGGCTCAATCACCACATTAGCCTCCACCAAGGCTTTCCTCAAAACGGAGACGTGGAAGACGTCATGCATTCCACTCAGCTCCGCGGACAACGCCAACCGATAGGCTGCTTCTCCCACCCGTTCAACAACCTCAAAAGGCCCAAAAAACCTTGGACTCAACTTCTTGAGTCGGCGAATCCGTGAGACGCCTTTGAACGGCTTGATTTTCAAATAGACTCAATCACATACCGCAAACTCCAACTTCTGGTGATGAGCATTAAAGTATTTTGCTTGTCGGTCTTGCGCCACCTTCATACGCTCTTGTATGGTCCGTACCATCTCACAAGCGTCAACTACCACCTCCTTTCCCAAAATTTTGGTGTCTCCCGCCTCTGCCCAAGACATCGGTGTTCGACACCGTCTCCCATACAAAGCTTCATATGACGCCATTTTTATACTTGCTTGAAAACTGTTGTTGTACGTGAATTCCACTATGAAGAGGTGATCCTCCCACTTCTTGCCGAAGTCAAGAACGCACATTCTCAACATATCCTCCATAGTACGGTTTGTTCTTTCAGTTTGCCCATCAGTTTGAGGATGGAACGCCATACTAAACTTTAGCTTCGTGCCCAAACTCTTTTGAACTAGTCTACAGTCCTTGGACGTAAACCGTCCATCTCGATCGCTGACTATACTCTTTGGAATCCCATGCAGTCGCACAATGTTGTGAACATACAACTCCACCAGCTTCTCCACGCTGTCCTCTTTCCGATTTGGGAAGAAGTGGGTCACCTTGGTTAAGCGGTCCACGATCACCCAAATAGCATCATTACCCTGCTGCGATCTAGGCAAACCATGTACAAAGTCCATGGAGATGTCATCAAATTTCCATTCAGGGATTGGAAGGGGCTTCAGGAACCCGCCCGGCTTCTGACATTCGGCCTTCACCAAGGCACAAGTCTGGCAACGATTCACATACAAAGCTACGTCCCGCTTCAGCCCCGGCCAGCAAAAGGATTTCTTCATATCCAAGTACATCTTTGTACTGCCCTGTGAATGGAGTACTTTGTGAAGTGAGCCTCAAACATCAACTCCTCACGGAGTTTGCCGAACTGCGGTATACAAACCCTTCTGTTCTTCCTCATAATCCCATCACTCATCTCTCAGGCACTACTCTCGCCCGCTTGAGCCTCCAACACAAATGGTTGAAACTCCACATCCA
Source organism: Platanthera guangdongensis (assembly GCA_039583875.1). Lineage (NCBI taxonomy): Eukaryota > Viridiplantae > Streptophyta > Magnoliopsida > Asparagales > Orchidaceae > Platanthera > Platanthera guangdongensis. Next base: position 73,690,730 of record CM077147.1, read on the forward strand.
ACCGAGTCGCTTCCCGAATGCGATCGGTCAAGTCGTTCTGCACTTCAATCCAGTTCAACCGAGCCATGCTGGACTCGCCTCTCGTAATGCATTCCAAACCAAGGGACTCCCATTCCCGTACCAACTGCTCATCATGAGCTTCGATCCAATTCCCTTGCCCCGAGTACTTTCTACTCAAGGCATCCGCCACCACATTGGCTTTACCTGGCGTATACTGAATCGCCACTTCGTAGTCTGCAAGAAACTCAACCCACCTGCGTTGCCGCATGTTCAAGTCCTTTTGATCCAAGAGATACTTCAGGCTTTTGTGATCCGTGAAGATCTCCACCTTTGCACCATAAACATAATGCCGCCATATTTTCAACGCAAAAATTACCGCCGCCAACTCTAGGTCATGGACGGGGTAATTCCTCTCATGAGGCTTCAGCTGTCTAGACCCAAAAGCTATCACCTTGCCATGTTGCACCAAAACACAACCCAAACCGCATCCCGATGCGTCACTGAAGATCTGAAATCCCTCGGTCCCTTGCGGTAGACTTAGGATTGGAGCCGTCATTAGTCTCTCCTTCAGTGCCTCAAATGCTTGATTACACTCTTGAGTCCACAAAAACTTATGATCTTTACGTGCGAGTGAGGTGAGGGGTAGAGCTATCCGCGAGAAATTCTCCACGAATCTCCTATAATACCCGGCTAGTCCAAGAAAACTTCGGACTTCCGCCATGGTCCTCAAGACTGTCCAATCTCTGATGGCCTCCACTTTTGTTGGATCTACTGCCACCCCATCCCCACTAATCACGTGGCCCAAAAATTCCACCTTCTCTAACCAGAACTCGCACTTGGAGAATTTTGCATACAATTGATTCTCCCTCAACACTTGCAAGACCACTCTCAAGTGGGTCTCATGTTCCACTTCCGATTTGGAATACACCAAAATGTCATCAATGAAGACAACCACAAAAGAATCCAAGTATTCCCGAAATACTAGATCCATAAGATCCATGAACACAGATGGTGCGTTCGTCAGCCCGAACGGCATCACCGTAAACTCAAAGTGCCCATACCTTGTACCAAAGGCCGTCTTGGGGATGTCCTCATCCTGAATTCATAGCTGATAATAGCCTGACTTCAAGTCCAATTTTGATTACACCACTGACCCTACCAATTGGTCGAACAAGTCATCTATCCGAGGAATCAGATACTTATTCTTGACGGTCAATTTATTCAACTCTCGGTAGTCTATGCATAACCGCATGTTACCGTCCTTCTTCTTTACAAACAACACTGGCGCACTCCACGGTGAAGAACTGGGTCTGATATACCCTTGCTCCAACAATTCCTGTAACTGTACCTTAAGTTCAGCCAACTCCTTTGGTGCCATCCTAAACGGAGGACGTGACACCGGCCTAGCCTCCGGCACTAACTCGATGGAGAAATCGATCTCCCTCCGAGGAGGCGCTCCAGGAAGTTCATCCAGGAACACATCCTTGAACTCTGCCACAACGGGCACTTCCCCAAAAGATAGCTGGGAGAGACGAACCTCCAATAACGCTACAAGCGCTACACCACCCTGGTTAACCGCCCGCATCAACTGCATGGCCAAAATCAGGGAACATGCCACTCCACAAAGGCCCTCAAATCTGACCTCCGCCTGCCCTTTGCTCTTTAGGGTCACTACCTTAGATAGGCAGTCAATACTAGCGCGCTGCTCTGCAAGCCAGTCCATGCCCAAAATGACATCGAACTCAACCAATGGTAAAATCGCTGCTACCAAAATGAAGTCAACTCCGTCCAGCTCCCAACAAATGCGCCCTTTTGCCCCGGTGGTCATGGATGACCCATTGGGCATGCGCACTTTCAACTCCGCGTCCGCCGAGATAGACTCAACTCCTATTCTCCAGATGAAGCTCTCCGCAAGAAAAGAGTGCGATGCTCCCGTATCAAATAATACCCTAGTGGGGTATCCGGAAACTAACACGAAGCCTACAACATAGACATCACACAAAAGTCTAAAAGTATGAAGCACAAAATTTAAACTTAAATTTTCTTCATACCTGTCACCACATCAGTATGGCGGATCGCTTCTTGCTGTCCAAGGTTGTATGCCCTTGGTTACATCGGTTGGAACCGAGAAGCGCTCGACTCCGCCATCTTCCCCTTCTCTGCAGCACTGGGGCCGGAGCGCACAGACTGCTCCTACCTAGCCTCTTGCCCCGCTCCTCCTTGGGGACAACCACGAGCTATGTGCCCCACCTTACCACAGTTGAAACACGTCGGCGGTCCCCTAGAGTGAGAACCTCCAGGCGCCCAATTGCTTCTCTCACCGGATCTGGGAGTGTGAGGCTTCTTCCTCCACCTACTCCCTTCAGACTTTCCATGAGATTGGGAAGGCTTCCCTTCCCCTTGCTTGGGAGTAAAACCCTTACGGCGTTGGGTTCGCTCCAAATCACTTTCCAAAATTCTGGCAGCCTCAACTAGTTCATTGAATCCCGCCCTCTTCATGGAGATGAGGGGTTGTCTCAAATTCTCCCTCAGCCCCTGGTAGAAGAGGTTATCCCTTTCTACATCATCTGCCATCGTCGTTCCCGCATAATGACCCAAACGGGTGAACTCCTGCACATACTCATCCACTGTCTTGTCTCGCTGCATTAAGTGCAGAAACTGCCTCTGAAGTGCCAATCGTGTAGAGACTGGAATATACCTCTTAAGAAACGCATCCCCAAACTCCTCCACTGATGGGATGCGTCCCGGGAACTGGCGGCCGCTATGGCTCACCCACCATAACTTGGCGTCTCCTTCCAACATGAAAGCCGCATACTCAGCTTTCTTTTCCTCTGGCGTCTCTGCCGCCCTCAAAAGCTCTTGAATACGAACCCACCAGTCCTCCGCATCTGTTGGCGTACCAACTCCCTTGAATGACGGGGGATGGAAACTCAGTAAATACTTCATGTGTCGGTCTCCATGTCCGACAACTACCCTTTCCGCCAAAGGCTCCACTCGCCTGGCCTCTCCGCCTGGCACGGCCGTCGCCGTGTCCGGTGTAGCAGGGGTTGCTACCTGAGCTGCCGCTGCAGCTTGGGCGGCCACCATCGCTTCCGCAAGCATACGGCAGAAGTCGGTCGGGTTTACACACGTGCCCAAAAGACCTGGAGTAGTAGCACTGCTCACCGAAAGCTCTTCTCTTGCTCTCGATGTTCCCGCCTCGTTGCTTGCACTCTTTAAGAAACAAGAAACAAGGAATCAGTCTCAAATCTCAAGACTTAAACATATGGACACTCATGGTCCCGCGTTACTCTTATGTGGATAACTTCTCTACGCATCGACCTTGAATCTAACCTCCCTCTGATACCAAATTGTAACACCTCCCCTGTAATGAACGTATAATATGGGTCCGGCCGGGGCCCCACAATATACGAATGCCACAATTTTAGTATTAAAAGTTGATATAGCTATCCACACTCAAAACTCTTTGCACAACACAGTGGAAACAAAACAGGACTAGAAGTTATCCACCACTAAAGAGTAAAACAAATGGCCTTAAGGCCTTACAACAAGTGTCCAAAAGCAAATAATACATCAGTCATGAATGTGCTTAGCACTCCTAGTCTACCTCGGCATGCAAGCCGGACAACATGAGTCTCAAACATATAACATCTCATAAGTAGAGCTACAAAAGATGAACACTTCATGAGGCTTAGGCCTTTCTGGCCGGCGAGCTAGCTCCTGCATGCGGTCCTTGCCCTGTAAAATTTATTAGTAACGTGGGTCAGCAAAGGCTGATCTCAAACTGTGTAACAACACATCTCCTCCCGGCCGCCCCTAACGGACCTCGGGGTACCCCACCAACCTGCAAGTTATCACTTTGTATGCAATAATCATAAGCAAGGAAAGCAACTATAGAAACAGGCTTGGATGTCACATACATCATACATGTTCTCTACTGGTTGAGCATAATATAAAAGGGCCTACTTATGCAATCATGTATGCAATAACCTGGGTTTCACCCAAGGCACCCTATCGCGTATGCATCTAGCACATCATCACATCATATGGGTACTCATCGACTCCCCACTGTCATAAAGCCGCAAACAAAGGGGGTAACACCATTCCCCCCAACGGCACACAGGCCGCCTCATGGAACTCTTGCAAGGCCCCACCCGCTCAAGGTATTAGACCCGGGCTTGCCTACAACCTCTGACGTCTCATGTCAGGATTCCAACAAACACAAAACTGACTGATTCTAAGAAGCCTCGCCGGACCCCACCCGCTCATGGCCTCATTGCCCGAGCTTGCCCCCATGCTTGGCATTCTCATCAGTCTCACAGAAGCGGACTAGTCTCGCTGGGACACTCTCCGCACATGACGTGAACGTCACGGGATAGCCAGCCGACCACGGAGACATAGCCACGCCTTGGTACAACACAAACCAAGACAAATCCACCCTAGTCCCTCATTTGTACTGCAGCGTTCCCGCGCACCAAGGAAACTATCTCCAACTCATGCGGAGCTAACCTTGTCCACCAAGGAAAACATCTACCGCCACGAGGAGCTAACCTTGCCCGGTTCCAACTACACGTACTCACTCGAGAAAAAGGAGAAAACATCACCACATCGCAAACGGCGTCTTGCCGCAATGGAAACTCTACGAATTCTTAACGTTCGTATGCAACATCACCGAGTCGGACTAACGGTCGCGACTACGGCTTCACCCACCATGCCTAATCCACTAACAGAGTGGATCTCTAATGCAAAATATGTCGGGGACAGACTCAATCAACCCGGAGGTTCCTCTTGAACCTTGGCAAACCAAAACCCCTCTTATTTGAGAGTTTGGTGCCCGAAAACTAGAAAAAAGAATAAATGATGCTAAGACATGCATCCTAAGACCGAGAGGAGAAGTGTCGTTACCTTCCGACTCCTCTTCCTTGCCATGGCAAAATAGCCGGATGAAAAGCTTCGCAACGATCTATCCTCCACGGATCTGGACTCGGCTCGCGATTTGGAGCACCGCAACCTCTCCTACAGCCCAAACCCTCCTTCTCCTTCTTCCTTGCTCTCACTTCTCTCCAGATCTATAGTAAGAGAAAGTTTGGAGAAGAATGGGGGTTTTCAACCCTATTGTCGGACTTAACTCCTAAAGGAATGATCTGAACCATCAGATCCTAAAACCAGGGGAAGAAATGGTCATGATCTGACAGGAAAATAAAAGACTTGGGCCGAACACGGCCTAGCACACGCCCGTGTCCAGGGCCGTGTGCCTCATTCGCCGTCTCAAATCGACGCGCCTGGAACAGCACACGGGCATCGGACATTCCCGTGTTCAATCTGATACGCACGTGTCCCCAGTGACACGGCCGTGTGGCCGGCCATCTGCCTCTGTCGACACGGCCCCGAAACCAACCCGAGAAGTGACACGGCCTGGGACACGCCCGTGTCCCAAGCCGTGTGCCAAGTCTCGACACTCGTCGACAGCCTTTGTGTCGACACCGCGGAAAAATGTCGAGCGAAGATCGTCGACCAAGTGGGACACGCCCTGTGACACGCCCATGTCACAGGCCGTGTGCCCTAATCTCGACACTCAACACTCGACACTCGACACTCGTCTTGTGAACATCGTCGACTGAAGATCGTCGACAGACCCACACGGCCTTGGACACGCCCGTGTCCTAGGCCGTGTGCCTTGTCTCGACACACTGCCGAGCGGAGGTGTCGACACGCCGGGCCGAGTGTCGACACGGCCTCGACACGCCCTACGACACGCCCGTGTCGCAGGTCGTGTGCCATAGTCTCGACACATTGTCGAGTGAAAGTGTCGACACCGCAGGCCGAGTGTCGACATGGGCTCGACACGCCCTGCGACCCGCCCGTGTCGCAGGTCGTGTGCCCCCTGCCAGAAACCAAAAAAATTTCCAGAAACGCAAATCGACCCTCTCTCAAAACTGGGGTGTTATATAGGGGACCACTATAAAATTTCTTGTGTCGTCTGGTTGCCCCTTTTCCTTTTGTTCTTGTTGTGCTTGTGTTTTTAGGATTACTGTGTGCTTATTTACTTTAGTTTAATTCTACACCTTTTAATTACAGCAAAAGCTGTAATAGTTTTATAAGGACCTACAAATACTCTATTCACCCCCCCCCCCCCTCTAGAGTATATTAGATCTAACACATCACTTTCAATTGGTATCAAAGCAGGTTCCTTTTGTTGTACAAGCTAAACCTTGAACCAAAGATCCTTTGTTAGATCTAAACCTTATTTCATTTTCATTTAAATTATAAACACATCCATAGCACCGAATAAGGATTATGCAAGCACCAGACCTCCAGTTTGCAACCTTAATAGGTTTGCCATCTGGAAGGCAAGAATCAAGTTGTACATGAACTCTATTGATGAAGACATCTACAACTCTATTTTGACAGGTCCCCCACATGCATCTACATCTACAACATCTTCCAACAATAATGCAGTCCCACCACCTGAGTGGACTGAAGCCCAGAAGAAAGCAAAGATTGTTGATGCCAAAGCCATGAACATATTGGCTCAGACTATGTCAGATGACATCTTTCAGAAGGTAGCTGAGTGCACCTCTGCAAAAACAATCTGGGATTCACTCAATCAAATGGTTGTTGGCTCAGCAGATGAGAGGAAAGATAGAAGATCAAACCTCATCACACAATATGAAAACTTCAAGAAGGACGAGGCAGAAACACTTGAAGTGATGTACAACAGGCTTAGCTCCATCATCAGTGAGCTAAGGACCTTAGATAAAGAAATCACCTTGATTGAAGTGAAGGACAAGATCCTAATGTGCTTCCCAAGCTCATGGGAGACCAGGATCTGGCCAAGCAAAGAGGGCAGAAGCTTGAATGAGATTTCAATTGAATCTCTCCTGGGAAAGCTCAAATCTTATGAGCAGCTAATCAAGTCCAGAGAAGCAGTGGAACACAGGACTCCTCCTCCAACAAGGAAAGAACAATCCATTGCATTCAATGCTGCTGAAGAAACTGAAGCCCCAATAGTCAATGAAGAGCTAATGAGTCTCTTTGCCAAGAGATTCTTCAAAATGGTAAGAAAAGACTTCACAAGGAAGCCATCCAGAAATAACAGTTAGCCAAGGTATGACAAAACCCCCACTAAAGAGGTAGTGTGTTTTGGGTGCAGGAAACCAGGACATTTCATGTCTGAATGTCCTGAAAATCAAAAGAAGAAAAGAAGAAGAGAGAAGGAATCAAGAAGCAAGCACTACAGCAAGCCCTCTTCCAGCAAGCACAAAAAGAAGGACAAAGGATTTGTGGCTGAAACATGGAGTGACATAGAAGATGAATCCACATCTTCCAGCTCCAGTAAAGAAGAAGAGGAGGCCAAGGCAAAGGAGGTTTGCCTCATGGAAATTATTGGGTACTTTGGAAAATGTGTACCAGATTTGAAGAAGCCTAACCCTACTCAATGATATGCATCAAGGTGTATTTGATGTTGTTCTGAGTTTATATGTGCAGGTTAAGTAAATGCAGGAATGCAGAAAAATTTCTAAGTCCATGTGTCGACACCAGGAGAAGCTGTGTCGACACTTATGAAGGCCTATGTCGACACTGGAGAAAGGTTGTGTCGACACTTGGAGTTAATTGTGTCGACACTTGGAAAGGCTGTGTCGACACCAGAAGAAACTGTGTCGACATGCAGAGGCAGTGTCAACACACAGTGAAGCATTGTCGACATCAACTGTGTCGACACCAAGAGGCAGTGTCGACACACATGAATACTTAGTCGACATCAACTCTGTCGACACCAAGAGGCAGTGTCGACACACAGAAGACCTTATCGACATCAACTGTGTCGACACATAGGACTTGTGTCGACACACAGGAAAGTTTCAACTATGTTAAAGAAGAGAAGTGATTGCGTCGACACACAGAATCAGTGTCGACGCATTCTACAGAAGGCTGTGTCGAGAAGCATTAACAACAACAAAGGAGATGTGTCGACACCACCAAGGCTTGTGTCGACACTTAGTTCACTTGTGTCGACACTTAGTCTACTTGTGTCGACACATGATGAAGATCAGTCTCGACACTTTCAGACAAAGACAGTATTTCAAAAAGTGACTCGATGACTTGACAGCTGTCATTTCTAACTAGTCTACTGCAACTGTCAAAGCTGTCAGAAGTTTGTTAGAAATCGGATCAGCCGGTTACCATGGAGAAAAATTATATAAAGTCATTCTCCTTCAACAGAAGATTATATAGAAAAGAAAGTGAACTGAGAGAAGTAATAATACAGAAGATTTTCGTCAGAAGATTTAAGAAGAAGTTGGAGAGAGAGAGCTCCATCTACTGAAGTGCAGTTCCTGAACCAGGATGGCAAGAAAGATTCAGATTAAGATCTGAGTCACAAGTCAGAAGCTGATTGATGATCAACTTCTCAAGAGTTCAACCCTACTGAGTTCAAATTCAAGAAGATTTGAAGAAAGCTAAGAGAGGTTGTTCTCTGCCATCAGATTGTTCCAAGAACTGATCAAGAAGCCATCCATCCATTCTCTCTCTACCAGGTGGTGGTAAAATACATTTGTTAAATCAATTTTCTGTAGGATCTATTCTAGATCTGAGCTATAAGCCTGTGTTATAAAGGCTGAGTTGTAGGAGATTTAGATCTCTGAGTGGTAGGCCTTGTTGAAGGCTGAGGTAGGGCTGTGTGTCTGAGTTGTAGGAGATTGTATCTCTGAGTTGTAGGCCTTGTGTAGGCTGAGGTAGGGCAGATTGCCTGAGCTGTAGGAGCCTTGTTGGGTTCTGAGTTGTAAGATCTGAGGATCTAAGGTGAAGAGCAGAAGTTATGCCGAATCTAGTACACTGCTAGATAGGCGAAGGGGGAAAGTGGATGTACCCAGACCTTGGGGAACCACTATAAAAACTGTGTGCACTCTGTGATTGAATGTTGCTGTGAATGCTGTGCTGTGTTAGCTGTAGAATTTGCAGTTTCTTATTATTTAACTAAATAGATTTTCTGCCTTAAAAAAGGAATTACACCTATTAACCCCCCCCCCCCCCCCCCGCTAGGTGGTTAGGCACTAATTCTTTCAAGTGGTATCAGACGGAGGTTACTCAAAGAAGGACTTAACGGTCTGAGTTAGATCCTTAAGGCAGATTCAAGATCAAGAAAATGGGTTCAGGAAAAAATCATAAGGAACTAGGTTCTATGAAATTACCCATATGTAGGAAGGAGATATTTGGAATATGGAAAGAAAGGGTCAGGCTATTTATGGAGGCTTCTGATCCAAGGATCTGCATTACAGTAAAGGAAGGTCCTTATATTTCTATGAAGATTTCAGTTCTAGATGCAAACCAAATAATTCCCAAGGATTTTTCAGAGATGACTAAGGATGAGATCATCCTGGAAAATATGGATAAAAGAGCCCAGAATATCATAGTAAGTGTCATAGATGATGCAACTTTTCAAAATTTGATTCACTGCAAGACCTCCAAGGAAATGTGGGATACTTTGATAGTCTACATGAAGGGTTCTGAAGAAGTCAGACAAGATAGAAAGTCTATGTTGAACCAGGAATATGAGAGTTTCAGATAAGGAAAGTCTGACAATATAACTGAGTGTTATAAAAAGTTCTATAGAATAGTAAACGAGCTGATGTCCTATGGAAGAATCTTCAGTACATATGAACTGAATGATAAATTCCTAAGATCCTTGACAAAGGATTGGGACACTAAGATTTGTGTCATTAGGGAAGTGGCCAAACTTGCAGATATCTCACCTCCAACTTTGTTTGGAAAATTGCTGTCATATGAGATGCAGTTGATGGCTAGGAAAGAGGAAGAGAAAAGTGCAAAAGGGGAGCATAGAGAAAAGTCTGTGGCCTTCAAGGTTGAATCCACTAGGAAGAATAGGAGGATGTCTCCATCACCTCCTAAGATAGTTGCTGAAATTGCTTCAGATAATTCAGACAACCAAAGTTCAAACAGCAGTGACTCAGATGAAGACTTTGCTTCCTTCACAAGGCAATTTCAGAGATTCCTGAAGAAGAAGCAGTGGAAGTCTAAGCCTTCCACATCTCAGCCTAAGGATGATTATTATCAAAAGAGGAAGTCCTCTAGGAAGGAAAGGAGCAGGTCTAAGCCAAGCAAATCTACAACATCAAAGATAGTTTGCTACTACTGTAATAGGCCTAGACATGTTGTGGCTGAGTGTCCAGACAAAAGAAAAGAGTCTGCTGATAAAAAGAAGATTCAACACCAGAGCATGAAGGAGAAATCCTTTGTTGCTAAGAAGGAGAAGAGCTTGACAGACCAATCATCTTCAGAGTCAGAATCTGAAGCTGAGGCATACATTGGTCTATATGCAGCAGATGAAGAAGAAGAGTTTCTGCAAGTGCTGAACTCTATCTATGAACAAGAAGACCATCAGTGCAAGGGACTGATGGCTGTGTCAGAAGAAGACAAGTGTCAGGATCAGCCTGGTCCTAGTAAGGTACAATTTTTTTCTAGAAATTCAGATTGTAGTACTGAGTCAGAGTCAGCAACATCTGCATCAAGTGATGTGGATGAGTCTGAGTCTGAAGGTGATATTCATCAGCTGATAGATGAATATGGGGACTTGTTGCAGGCACTAAAGAAAAGCAAAAACCTGGCCAAAACTCTGGCTAAGGAAATTGCAGATCTTAAGATGGCTGCATCTGATTCAGAGAAGTTGCTGGATCAAAAGTTGAATGTGTAACACCTCCCCTGTAATGACCGTATAATATGGGTCCGGCCGGGGCCCCACAACATACGGACGCCACAACTTTAGTATTATAAGTTGATATAGCTACTCACACTCAAAATACTTTGCACAACGCAGTGGAAACATAAGCAAGACTAGAAGTTATCCACTACAAGAAGTGTAATAACAATGGCCTTATGGCCTTACAACAAGTGTCCAAAGTCAAATAATACAACAGTCAAGAAAGTGCATAGCACTCCTAGTCTACCTCGGCATGCAAGCCGGACAACATGAATCTCAAACATACAACATCATTTAAGTAGAGCCACAAAATAGAAAAGCACTTCATGAGGCTTAGGCCTTTCTGGCTGGCGAGCTAGCTCCTGCATGCGATCCTTGCCCTGTAAAATTTATTAGTAACGCAGGTCAGCAAAGGCTGACCTCAAACTTTGTAACAACACATCTCCTCCCAGCCGCCCCTAACAGACGCCGGGGTACCCCTCCAACCTGTAAGATAGCACTTCGTATGCAATAATCATAAGCAAGAAAAGCATCTACCGAAACAGGCTTGGATGTCACACACATCATACATGTTCTCTACTGGTTGAGCATATAATAAAAAGGGCCTACTTATGCAATCATGTATGCAACAACCCGGGTTTCACCCAAGGCACCCTATCTCGCATGCATCTAACACATCATCATATCATATGGGTACTCATCGATTCCCCATTGGCATAAAGCCGCAAACAAAGGGGTAACTCCATTCCCCCCAACGACACACAGGCCGCCACATGGAACTCTTGCAAAGGCCCCACCCGCTCAAGGTCTTAGACCCGAGCTTGCCTACAAGCTCTGACGTCTCATGTCAGGATTCCAACAAACACAAAACTGACCGATTCTAAGAAGCCTTGCCGGACCCCACCCGCTCATGGCCTCATTGCCCAGGCTTGCCCCCATGCTTGACATTCTCGTCAGTCTCATAGAAGGGGACTAGTCTCGTCGGGACACTCTTCACACATGATATGAACATCACGGGATAGCCAGCCGACCACGGAGACATAGCCACACCTTGGCACATCACAAACCAAGACAATTCCACCCTAGTCCCTCATTTGTACTGCAGCGTTCCCGCGCACCAAGGAAACCATCTACAACTCATGCGGAGCTAACCTTGTCCACCAAGGAAACCATCTACCGCCACGAGGAGCTAACCTTGTCCGGTTCCGACTACACGTACTCACTCGAGAAAAAGGGGAAAACATCACCACATCACAAACGGCATCTTACCGCAACGGAATCTCTACGAATCCTTAAAGTTCATATGCAACATCACCGAGTCGGACTAACGGTCGCGACTACGGCTTCACCCACCATGCCTAATCCACTAATGGAGCGGATCTCTAATGCAAATCATGTCGGGGACGGACTCAATCGACCCGGAGGTTCCTCTTGAACCTTGGCAACCCAAAACCCCTCTCATTTGAGTGTTTGGTGCCCAAAACTAGAAAAGAAATGATGCTAAAGACATGCATCCTAAGACCGAGAGTAGAAGTGTCATTACCTCCCGACTCCTCTTCCTTGCCATGGCAAAATAGCCTGATGAAAACCTTCGCAACGACCTAGCCTCTACGGATCTGGACTCGGCTCGCGATTTGGAGCACTGAAGCCTCTCCTACAGCCCAAACCTTCCTTCACTTTCTTCCCTGCTCTCCCTTCTCTCTAGAATGTAGTTAGAGAAAAGCTTGAAGAAGAATGAGGGTTTACAACCCTATTCTCGGACTTAACTCCCCAAGAGCAGTCCTGAACCATCTACCTCAACACGCCTGGGCTCCAGGTCGTGTTCACTGCCTCGACGTTTCGTCGAGCGAAGATCGTCGAACAAGCGGGACACGCCCTGTGACACGCCTGTGTCACAGGCCGTGTGCCCCTCCCTCGACACTCGTCGAGTGAAACTCATCGAGCAAAGTTCGTCGACTGACTGACACGGCCTTGGACACGCCCGTGTCCTAGGCCGTGTGCCTTGTCTCGACACATCGTCGAGCGAAAATCGTCGACTCCCGGTCCGATCGTCGACACGGCCCCGACACGCCCTGAGACACTCCCGTGTCTCAGGCCGTGTTCTCTGCTCGACGATCGTCGACTCCCAAAAATCGTCGACTTCATGACTAAAACGTCGACTGGAGCCTGACACGCCCTGGGACACGCCCGTGTCCCAGGCCGTGTGCCCCCTGCCAGAAACCAAAAATTTGCCAGAAACACAAATCGACCCTCTCTCAAATTCTGGGGTGTTACAGAATGAGATAGCCAGACTGAAAAACATTGCTGTTATTTAGATGGGTACTATCACATTTAAAAATGATCAGATTAAAAGTCTAAATAATAGACTTCAGAACGAAAAAGATATTGTAGCTAGTTTTTCTAAACCAAAATCTGTATTACCCTTGATTGATGAGTTTGTGTCTCAAAAAGGTAAGGCTGGGTTAGGGTTTAAGAAAACTGCATGGACTGCTAAGTTCAATTCTAGAGGCAAAGCCCCAGCACAAAACAACAGACCTGCTGCAAATAATTCAGCTAAAGTTGTACCTAAACAAAGGTATAATAAGTTTGAGTGCTGGTGCTGTGGCAAGATATGCCACTTTGCCTTAGATTGTTGGCATAATATCAATGTCAAGGAGAGTGGCAGTTTTCCTGTCAGAAAAGCTGCAGGCAGATTTGTTAAAGTTCAGACTAACTTGCACCAAGGCCGCAAAAGTTATTTGGGTTTTAAGGTTAAGTAATCTGTGTTGCAGGTGAGTCCAAGTTGTCATGCCCCTATATGATACTTGGACAGTGGATGTTCCAGGCATATGACTGGAACAAGGGGATTGCTGAAGGACTACTCACCTATGCAGAATGGGCCTAAAGTAATCTTTGGTGGTTCTGAAAAGGGAGTCATCAAAGGTTTTGGTAACATTTCTAATAACTCAGTTACAATCACTCAAGTGGCCTATGTAACGGGTTTGAAACACAACCTAATTAGCATAAGTCAGCTGAGTGATTTAGGTTATGACATTTCATTCATCAAGAATGGTTGTCATATCAAAAGGTCAAGTGATCAAAAGGTCATATTGATAGGATATAGAAAAAGAAATGTGTACTGTCTTAACTTTGAGTGTGAGAACAATGTTTCTCCTATTTGTCTTGTAGCTGATGAGAGAGCCTCTCATTGTGTCAAATGGCACAAGAGGCTGGCTCATCTTAACTACAAGACTATTGGCCAACTCTTTAGCATAGAGTTAGTGAGGAATGTTCCTCAAGTTAAGTGTATAAAGGATGGGATATGCTCAGCTTGTCAAAAAGGCAAGCAGACCAAATCCTCCTTTCATAGCCTTGAAAACAAGGATTCAATGAGGTGTCTATACTCTTGCATATGGATCTATTTGGTCCTATGCCAGTTCATAGTCTAGGTAGGAAGGTCTACACATTTATGGTGGTAGATGACTATTCTAGATATTCATGGGTGTTTTTTCTAAGACAAAAATCTGAAACCCCAAGTGTTTTATATAGTTTTGTTAAACAAATTCAGAATGAGCTGGACAGTACAGTGGTCAAAATCAGAAGTGACCATGACACTGAATTTCAATTTGAGAATATGACAAGACTGTGTGAAGAATTTGAGATTTTTCAAGAATTCTCCTCACCTAGAACACCACAGCAAAATGGTATTGCTGAAAGGAAGAATAGAACACTGATTGAGGCTGGTAGAACTCTATTGAGTGACACTTCTCTCCCAGAATATTTCTGGGCTGAGGCAGTAAACACTGCATATCATGTGATCAATAGGGCTACTATCACCAAGAGCCACAAAAAGACTCCCTATGAGATTATGAAGGGCAGAAAACCAAACTTATCCTATTTTAGGATCTTTGGTTGCAAGTGATATGTACTTAACAATGGCAAGTCTTATCTAACTAAGTTTGCTGTCAAATCCCAAGATAAGATATTTGTTGGTTACAACAACAATAGTAAGGCTTAAAGGGTGATGAATTATAAATATACGTATTTTTGTGTACATTAATTTAGTCGTTTTCATTTCTGTTCGTCATTTTTACATGTTTTTGCTTAATAAATTTCTCCTTTTTTGTAAATAATTTGCTGACTTGGTTTATTTTTATGTTTCAGAAAATATCAAAAATCTTCCACAAAAAAGTCAAGTCACGCCCGTGACTTACTGGTCACGCCCGTGACAAGGGCGTGACATTGCAAAAACCGTGAAATCAGCAGTTTTCGAGAAGAAAAGCTTGACACGCCCGGGGTCACGCCCGTGTCACCCGACACGGGGCGTGACCCAACCCGTGTCCACCCGCTCGACATTTTCAGCTTGACGTTCGTCGACCCCTCGACACGCTTTCATTTTATTGCTTTCATTTACTGCTTTCTTTTTTGCTTTCCTCGCAAGCCTTCCCCATTCCGATGAGTGGCTAACCGTTCTTAGCCCTCGGTATCGAAGAGCATTGGGACAAATAAAATAGCTTAAAATAATTAAAGGTCCCTTCTTTCTAATTAATTAAAAGTACTTAAGGTTTGCCTAGGGTTTACGACGCGTAGGACCACATAATCGATGTGTGGACCCTATTTCCGTAGTCCATATGCTAGCTAGCCGAGAGGCCGTGCATATGGACCGACCACCCCTTGGCAAAGAGAGTTCCGCACTAACCCTCGAGAGAGGAGGCGCGCCAACTCTACCGGATTGGGTTCCCCACCCAATAGCGGGGTTCTTAGCGTAATGCGGGCGTTAAGAAGAATCCTTCGTCGGACTAACGTTCGGTCGAATAGTCTTAGCGTTCAGGTGAGCGATAGCCCTATAGCTAGGTGAGCTCATTCTAGTGGAACCTCCACGGCTAAGTCTCCGCCTTAATTAATTAGAAATTTAGGAGCTCTTTTTATTAAAAGTCTATTTTGGTTCAAATATTTTTCGGTGCCATCGAGCTAAGCTCTTCATCGGCTCCACCTTAAAGCTTTATTTTTATTGCTTTCATTTTATGTTTTTTGTCTTTTTATTATATATAAAATATTACCCGACAAGTAATTATCGGTAAAATAATAGTCCCCTCCAGGGAAGAGTAGAAATAATCGAACCGACCCCGAGAACAATACGACCTCGATATTCCACTCGGAATATCATGTACTACTCGCGATAGGTGCACTTGCCTCCTTTCGTTAAAACTCGATCGCATCTTTTTATATCCAAATAAATAAATATGCGCGTCCCGTTTTCTAAATAAAATCCAATACGCTTTTCTAATTAAATAAAACCGCCGGGTCGCCGTGTGGACCGTAATCTTTTTGGAGTTTTAACCGCATTAAGTTTTCGGACTTGATGCGAATGAATCAATCATAGGGTCTACAACTTGATTACTCAAGTTGTAGAAGAGTCTGTACATGTTGTCTTTGATGAAACAAGACTTATTAATAGTGAGTTTTCAAGTAGTTCTTGCAGTTCTACATGTATAAATGAGAGAATGGACAAGCTTACCATTACAGAAGATTCAACTGCAAATCAGGAAGTGGAAAATGGTGGTTGCTATCCAGGGGGAGTACAAGACTCTCCAGATGCTGATGAAAACCAAGAGGTGCAGCATAATGAAGAGACTGGAGGTGTTTAACCTGAAGATAGACTACCTCCAGCTATTAGACACTTAAAGGTTCATCTAGCAAATCAGATAATTAGTGATCCAAGACAAGGAGTACAAACAAGGAGCAAGAATCTGAACACAGTCCTTTGCTCTAGCTTCTTATCTCAAGTGGAACCCAAGAAATTTGAAGAAGCTGTTCTAGACCCACATTGGATTGATTCCATGCAAGAGGAGCTGAATCAGTTCAGAAGGTGCAAGGTCTGGAAGTTAGTTCCTAAACCAAAAGACCACAACATCATTGGAACAAAGTGGATCTTTAGGAACAAACTGGATGAGAGTGGGATCATTGTGAAGAATAAAGCAAGACTTGTAGCAAAAGGATACAGGCATGAAGAGGGTATTGATTTTGATCAAACATTTCCCCAATAGCAAGACTGGAAGCAATTAGGATGTTCCTTGATTATGCTACATATCAAGGATTCAAGGTATTCCAAATGGATGTAAAATCAGCATTCCTAAATGGAAATCTAAAAGAAGAAGTACTCTATGTAGAGCAGCCCTCAGGTTTTGTTGATCTTCTCAAACCTGATTATGTTTATAAACTTAGGAAAGCTTTGTATGGGTTGAAACAAGCCCCAAGGGCTTGGTACGAAACCATGTCTAATTTCCTCATTGAGAATAAATTCTCAAGGGGGAAAATAGACAAGACTCTATTCCTTAGGGAATCCAAAGGAAAGATAATCCTAGTCCAAATATATGTTGATGACATAATATTTGGGTCTACTGAAAGTAACTTTTGTAGAAAGTTTGCAAAACTTATGCAAGGGAAATTTGAAATGAGCAGTATGGGAGAACTTAAGTTCTTCTTGGGTCTTCAAGTAAGACAGACTGAAGATGGCTTGTCCATATCCCAGTCTAAGTTCACCCTGGAGTTAATTAAGAAGTATGGTATGGAATCGTCCACTACCATGAGAACTCCTATGGGGACACGTGTATCTCTTAGCAAAGATGATGCAAGGAAACCTGTAGATGAAACTTTGTATAGAGGAACAGTTGGCTCCCTCCTATATCTGACTGCTAGTAGACCAAATATCATGTATGCTACATGTGTCTGTGCTAGGTACCAATCCTGCCCTAAAGAATCTCATCTGATTGCAGTCAAAAGGATTTTGAGATATCTTAAGGGCACACCTAATCTAGGCCTTTGGTACCATAGGAATGGAGATTTTCTACTGACAGGCTATTCAGATGCAGACTTTGCAGGTTGCAAAGAAGATAGAAAAAGTACTATAGTAACCTGTCAATTTCTAGGAGGAAGATTGGTGTCTTGGAGTAGTAAGAAGAAGACAAGTGTGGCAATTTCCACAACTGAGTCTGAATATGTGGCAGCAGGAAGTTGTTGTGTATAGCTGTTGTGGATTCAGCACCAGCTAGAAGACTGGTATTCAAGTAAGTAGAACATCTTTGCTTTGTGATTCTACAAGTGCTATATCAATTGCTAATAATCCTGTTTCACATAGTAGGACTAAGTATATAGAAATTAGATACCATTTTCTTAGAGAACATGTAGAGAAAGAGAGCATCTCACTAGAATTTGTCAAAATAGATTATCAAATTGCAGATATGTTTACTAAGCCTCTAGATGAAACTAAATTCAATAAGTTTAAAATTGAATTAGGAATGTTGAACATAGATTAGTTTAACAAAATTGGCTAAGTAAAATTGTGTCGACACAAGAGTTGTCTGTGTCGACACATAGAAGTCGTGTCGACATTCCAGGGAAATGATGTCGACACATCTAGAAAATTGGTGTCGACACTTCAGAGAAATAGTGTCGACACATCCAGGAGTGGTGTCGACACATCCAGAGATGGTGTCGACACTTAGGATCAACACAGATTTCGTCGAGTGGAGAATCGACTGATCGTCGAGCGCAAAGGAATAAGTGTCGACACATAGAAGTCAACACTTATGTCGAGACATTAGCAGTCTATGTCGACACTTTTCAACAGTGTCGACACATTAAGAGAATTATGACGTGCCTTTTCACCTTCGTTTTTAGAAAGGTATAAATAGGTCAACAACATTGTCTGTCGACACGCTCTCCATAGTTTCGAGACCAAATCTTTGTGTTGACAAATTCTTTCATCTAAATTCAAGATTTCTCTCGACCCTAATGTCGCCCAAGCTTGAAGACAATGTCAATGAAGGATATGAGCTGGTACGCAACGCCTTTGACCATGCAGAACATGAAATTAAAGCTGTAGTAACCCTAATTGCTGAGAATGGGTTGGAGTTTATAGTTTCTGAACCAACTAATATTTGGAAGAAAGAAACACTAGAATTCTTTGGTGCTGCTACCCTAGATCAAACTGGACTCAAAATTAGATCCACAGTCCATGGAGTAAAGGTGAAAATCACCCAGAAGAGTTTAAGGAAAGTTCTTCACCTACCAAGAGCACAAGAGGAAGAAGATGTACTCGCATCTAAGCTAAGGGAAGCACTTCAATGGTGTGGACTGGATTCCACCATAAAGATTGGCTCAGCTTTGAACAGGAAAGGCATGAATATGCAAGGGAAGTTCTTGTTTGAAGTTGTAGGAAAAGTGATTCTATGTAAGCCAGGGGGCATGATAGGATCTCTGCCTATATGTTCACCCTTATGACCAGAATCATCTACAGACTAAATACTGATTGGTCAGCAGTAATATTTGAGAAGATTAAGGAAAGTATGAAGAAGCCAAATCTGGGAAGAATTGTGAGCTTGTATTTAGCAGCAACAATACCAGAAGTAATGGACCAGTCAGCTGGGACTAAGATAAATCACATGAGAAGGATGGACATCAGGATTATATCCAGATGGGATAGGGTTCTAACTAAGGATATGTCTGATGGGGAGAGGCAAGAGGTTCCTGAAAAATCTCCAGCACAAGAAATTCCTGCACAAGACCCTACAGATGGTGCACAAGTGCAGGGGGAGCCTCATATTGAGGAAGAGCCAACCCACTTGGACAGTGAAATGGCTACAAAAACAATTCTTGAGGTAATTCAAGAGGTTAATCAATCCATTCTTAATGATAAGGATGAGACTCTAACTAAATTTTTGATTGATGTTGACCAGCCAGCACAACTACACAGTCAAGCTCAAGATGTAATCTTAGAGGATACATCAGCAGTTGCTGATGCTCCAGAGATAAGAGAATCTCCAGTCCCTACTCAACAAGAATTCACCCTTGAAGAGTTGTTTCCATATATAGTACAAACTGACTTTGAGAGGGAGAAAGCAGATTTTGAGGGGGAGCAAGTTAACCTTGAGGAGGAGCAAGCTAACCTTGAGGGGGAGCAAGTAGGATTTCAGGGGGAGAATGTAAGAACTGAGAAGGAGCAAAGGACTCAGGGAAATCAACCTAGGACTGAACAGGTATTGCCTCCTAGTCCTAAAGATAGAGTTGATATAGCTAGTTCCTCAGCATCTGAGAATGAAGAAGCTACAAGAGCTAAGAAGAGGAAGCTAATGGTCTTCAAAAGGAGAAGCCAAAGCTACAAGAAGGCATTACAAACTGCTGCTTCTCTGCCTGCCCTAGCAACAGATTACAGCTCCTTATTAATCTCATTACAAGTAAAGTTAGATGAGCAAAGGATTACCATGGAGAAGTATATGGATGAGACCCACAAAGATCTATAACTCTCCTTGGCACAAGATATTAAATCAATAAGATTTGAAGTTAATCAAAATGAGAAGGAGATGACTGATTGTTTTCACAAAGGAGGCAATGCAGTGGTTTTACTAGCCACACATCAAGAGAAAATCAAGACTCAAGTTGATTATATGGCTGTCAAGCAAGGCTATGTCCTAGAGAATCAGATTAGAATGAATGATAATCTGACTGCATCACATAATGTGATTGTTACTGAAATGAAGAATATTACTACTGCCCAAACTGCAGCAAGGACTCAAGCCAAAGCAGATTTTGATAAGCAATTACAGGAAGGATTAGCTGTTGTTCAAACAGCTATTACAGATTCCCAAAAGACTATTTCTGCATAGCTGCTGAAGTTAAAATCTTTTTATAAAGATGGTGTCAATTTTCTGGATGTACAAATCAGATTTCAAAAAAATGATCTCAGGGATCATGTTGCCGGAGAAGTCATAAAGGGGGAGAGAGTATTAGTCAAAGATGGATCTGATCATGCTAAATGGATATCTAATAGCATCAGAGCCACACTTGGATATCCACCCCTCTGTTATGATGACAATGTTGCTGAGTCTGGAATACACCCTGCTTATTTTGGAGGTGAACAACCTAAAGTTGCTCAAGTAATTTATCCTCCAACATATTTTGAGATGATACATCAAGAAGTGCAGTCTATGTACAGTCCTCCAGAGGGTAATCAAAATATTATCCTTGAGAAAGTAGACATGTCAGTGCTAGAGGAAGTTTTGAACAAAGAGCAAGAAACTCTTTTGTCTAAGAAAAGATTCAGAAAACAGGCAGAGTTGAAGCCTGATTTTGAGCAGTGGAGTCCTACTTCTAGGAATATTATACTGACTGCTTGGAAAGCTGTAAAAGTCAAGACCCAAGAGAGGGGCAAATGGTACTCTGAGCAAGAATGGAGAAAGCCTGAAGCCAGGCAAGAAGCAATTGTTCAGTTTAGAAGAAAGGCTAAAGCTGGGAAGCTACCTCCTAATGCTCATGAGCCTAGCAAATATTTTCCTAAGCCTTTTCATTATTTTGAAAGACAAAGAATAAGGGCTGAAGAGCAAAAGAAGAAAGATATAAAGGGCAAGAAGCCAGCTGATGACACTGATGCTCCTGTACAAGCCAAGATCAAATCAGGCAAAGGAATTGTCATCAAGGAGCCAGAGCAGCATTAGAATAGATTTACTTGATTTTATAACATTGTAAACCTTAGTGTTTAAAATCTATGTAAACTTTTATTAAAGAAACTTTTGAAGTTGAAGCAAAACATGATTAATGCTTATTCTGTTAGCATTATTATTCTTTGATGATTGTTTATATATGTTTTGTTTAGTAGTTACCCTGTCATATAATGCTGTTATACATCAAAATGTGTATTTGTTATGAATGGTGTATATCATTGACTAAAGGTTATAAATTCTCCAAATAGGGTGAGATTGTTGGGTACTTTGGAAAATTTGTACCAGATTTGAAGAAGCCGCACCCTATTCAATGATATGCATGAAGGTGTATTTGATGTTGTTTTGAGTTTATATGTGCAGGTTAAGTAAATGCAGGAATGCAGAAAAATTTCTATGTTCATGTGTCGACACCAGGAGAAGTTGTGTCGACACTTATGAAGGCCTGTGTCGACACTGGAGAAAAGCTGTGTCGACACTTAGAGTTAATTGTGTCGACACTTGGAAAGGCTGTGTCGACACCAGAAGAAACTGTGTCGACATGCAGAGGCAGTGTCGACACACAGTGAAGCATTGTCGACATCAACTCTATCGACACCAAGAGGCAGTGTCGACATACAGGAATACTTAGTCGACATCAACTGTGTCGACACCAAGAGGCAGTGTCGACACACAGAAGACCTTGTCGACATCAACTGTGTCGACACACAGGACTTGTGTCAACACACAGCAAAGTTTCAACTATATTAAAGAAGAGAAGTGATTGTGTCGACACACAGAATCAGTGTCGACACATTCTACAGAAGGCTGTGTCGATAAGCATTAACAACAACAAAATAAATGTGTCGACACCACCAAGGCGTGTGTCGACACTTACTTCACTTGTGTCGACACTTAGTGTACTTGTGTCGACACATGATGAAGATCAGTCTCGACACTTTCAGACAGAGACAGTATTTCAAGAAATGACTGGATGACTTGATAGCTGCCATTTCTAACCGGTCTACTGCAACTGTCAAAGCTGTCAGAAGTTTGTTAGAAACCAGATCAGCCGGTTACCATGGAGAAAGTCTATATAAAGGCATTCTCCTTCAACAGAAGATTATATAGAAAAGAAAGTGAACTGAGAGAAGTGATAATACAGAAAATTTTCTTCAGAAGATCTAAGAAGAAGTTGGAGAGAGAGAGATCCATCTACTGAAGTGCAGTTGCTGAACCAGGCTGCCAAGAAAGATTCAGATTGAGATCTGAATCACAAGTCAGAAGCTGATTGAAGATCAACTTCTCAAGAGTTCAACCCTACTGAGCTCAGATTCAAGAAGCTTTGAAGAAAGCTAAGAGAGGTTGTTCTCTGCCATCAGATTCTTCCAAGAACTGATCAAGAAGCCATCCATCCATTCTCTCTCTACCAGGGTGGTGGTAAAATACATTTGTTAAATCAATTTTCTGTAGGATCTATTCTAAATCTGAGCTGTAAGCCTATGTTATAAAGGCTGAGTTGTAGGAGATTTAGATCTCTGAGTGGTAGGCCTTATTGAAGGCTGAGGTAGGGCTGTGTGCCTTAGTTGTAGGAGATTGTATCTTTGAGTTGTAGGCCTTGTGTAGGCTGAGGTAGGGCAGATTGCCTGAGCTGTAGGAGCCTTGTTGGGTTCTGAGTTGTAAGATCTAAGGATCTGAGGTGAAGAGCAGAAGTTAGGCCAAATCTAGTACACTGCTAGATAGGCGAAGGGGGAAAGTGGATGTACCCAGACCTTGGGGAACCACTATAAAAAACTATGTGCACCCTGTGATTGAATGTTGCTGTGAATGCTGTGCTGTGTTAGATGTAGAATTTGCAGTTTCTTATTATTTAACTAAACATATTTTCTGCCTTAAAAAAAGGAATTACACCTATTCACCCCCCCCCCTCTAGGTGGTTATGCACTAATTCTTTCAAAAATTGATGCAAGCAGTAACAGATCAGATACAGATGAATTTGATATTGAAGAAAACCTGTCAGCTGAAGATCAGGTAATAGCATCTTATGATTTTGAATCTGATGAATTTAAATTTGAATTTAAAAACCTATGCTTAGATTTGATAAGCTCTGAGAAAGAAATCAAACTTCTCAGAGATAAATTGAATGATCTAGATAAAATCACTTCTGAAAATGCAACTCTATCAAGTGAACTGAAATCTGCAAATGAACAAATTACTTTTCTGAAATCAAAACTTAGCAAAGCTAAGATATTAGAAGAATCATTAAATGGCAGAAGTTTGAAATTGCTAGATATAACCAGCACAGTAAATGCTAGAACAAATAACTGCAGATTAGGATTAGGAGCCACATCCAGTGAACCAACCCTAATCAAAAGGAATCATCTGTCAAAACCTGTAAATTTTATCTCTGATAAAGGAAAGAAAAAACACTGAACAAGTAAATAAGGTTAATAAAATTCTAGAGCAAATTGAAGCTAAGGACAAAATTAAAAACCAGAAGAATGATAAAAATAACAATGTTCAGCAGTTATCGTCAAACCCAGATCGACGATATAGGAACAGATCGTCGAACTCAGAACGACGATCTCTGAACGCAAACTTTAATAATAATCATTCGTCTAACTGCGATCGACAAACTTTGTATGGTTCGTCGAGCAGAGGTCGACGAACATGGGGCACAGAAAATGAATATGTTCATTCTCTGGGCAGAGATCGACGATCTCAACCCAATTCGTCGAACTCTGGTCGACGAACTTATAGAAATTCGTCGAACCCAGAAAGACTTGACCAAAATTTTAACTATAACTACAACTTAAATAATTCTAGAAAAGCCTTTAATCCTCTAGCTGACTGGGTTATACCACCTAGAAGATACCACCCTCTAGGATATAAATCTCAACCAGAATTTTTAGTTATTTCCAGCTTTTTATATCGACAAAAGAAAGGACTCAAGGTAACTTGAATCAAAAATATTTAACTGCTTTCATTATAGGAGAAGAGCTGTCCAGGAGTGAAACAGTCATGGTACCTGGACAGTGGATGCTCCAAACACATGACAGGTGGCAAGGATAATCTCACCAATTACAAGTCCAAGCTAGGGCCAAAGGTGATCTTTGGTGATTCAAAAAGTGGCCAATCTGAAGGATATGGAGCAGTGAAGATTGGAGCAGTTATATTCAAGAAAGTAACATATGTAAGAGGACTCAAACATAACCTCATCTCAATAAGTCAACTTTGTGATGAAGGTTATCAGGTAACTTTTAACTCTAGCTCTTGAATTATTTCATCTAAAGGAAACAAACCTGTTTTAATTGGAAATAGACAAGGCAACATATACTTGGTTGATTTTCTATCTGCCACTTCTAATATATGTTTACTTAATTTAACTACTAACCAGAATGATTTATGGCATAAAAGACTAGGTCATGAAAATCTGAAAAACATAGCTAGGCTATCTAAAGACAACATTGTTAGAGGTCTACCTCCTGGTCCCTATAAGAAGGAAGGCCTTTGCAGGGCTTGTCAATTAGGCAAGCAAACTAAATCTAGTTTCAAATCCATTAATAAAAGTGATTCACCTAGGATTTTGTATTTGCTACACATGGATCTTTTTGGACCCATAGCTGTACAAAGCCTAGGAGGGAAATCCTATACCTTAGTCATTGTGGATGACTTCTCAAGGTTCACTTGGGTATTATTTCTGAGATCTAAGTAAGATACCTTCAAGGTTCTTACAGATTTTCTCAGGACCATACAGATTGAGTTCTCTACTCATGTTGCATTGATCATAAGTGATCATAGCATAGAGTTTGAGTCTCTTCTTATGCATGAGTTCTATGAGAAGGAAGGTATCAGACATTGCTTCTCAGCTCCTAAATCTCCTCAACAAAATGGGGTAGCTGAAAGGAAAAAATAGGACACTCATTGAAGCTGCAAGTACATTGCTTCCTGATGCATACATGTCACTAACCTTTTGGGCAGAGGTTGTACACACTGCAAACTATGTCCTGAATAGAAGCTTAATTCACAAACTAAAGAACAGGACTCCCTATGAATTGCTTAAAGGGAAGAAATGTAAAATTAACTATTTTAAAGTATTTGGTTGTATCTGTTATATACATAATAACAATAAGAAATATATTAGAAAGTTTGAGGCTAAGGCTGAAGTGAGAATTTTTATAGGATATTCCCAAGTAAGCAAAGCCTATAGGGTCTTTAATAAATCATCACAGAAAATTGAGGAATCAATTCATGTAAGCTTTGATGAGACTAACATGTATTGCAAGGAGAAAGAAGTTTCTACCAGTAACTCTTTGCAGGTACCTGACTTGTGTGAGAAGTTGGATGACCTAAACCTTACCCAAGAGGTTCCAATTCATCCCTCTCCACAAGTTAATGAAGATAGTGAAGAAGAAAGCATTGAAGGGATTGACTCTCCTCCAACAGCCAACATAATTCCACAAGACGAATTGGTTTCAAATACTGTTGCACAATCAACTCCACCCACTGATATTGTCACACTTGGGGATCACCCCAGATCTCAAGTGATTGGAGACATATCAGCAGGTGTACAGACAAGGCATCAACTCAATCAAGATGTGATGCATGCATGTTTTCTCTCTCAGATTGAACCTCAATCCATTCATGATGCAGAGCAAGATCTCCACTAGATCATTGCAATGCAGGAGGAATTAAATCAGTTTGATAGATGTAGACTTTGGGATTTGGTTCCAAGACCACAAAACTACCCAGTTATTGGAACTAAATGGGTACATAGAAATAAGCTTGATGCCCAAGGAGTTATTGTGAGAAACAAGGCTGGGCTTGTTGCTCAAGGCTACAAGCAAGTGGAAGGAATAGATTATGTTGATGCGCGAAAATGGCACCGGGGCAGCTAAT
The DNA here is from genome assembly GCA_039583875.1 of Platanthera guangdongensis. Classification (NCBI taxonomy): domain Eukaryota; kingdom Viridiplantae; phylum Streptophyta; class Magnoliopsida; order Asparagales; family Orchidaceae; genus Platanthera; species Platanthera guangdongensis. The sequence goes on from CM077147.1 coordinate 73,716,800, forward strand.
ACGGAGGGGGTGTTCGGTCTCACAGGCTAGGAGAGGAGGAAGACGAAGGTTGCGGGGATAGAGGAGAAGAGGGAAGCTTCTGAGTGCTCGAGAGTGGAGCAAGCAGCTTGTCAAGGAGGTTGCGGGGATAGAGGAGAGGGTGCTGAGAGCAGAGGAGAAGCTTGATCAACAGAGAAGGTTGATCAAGAGAGGAGGAGGTTGATCAGGAGCTGTCGAGTAGACGGTTAATATGACGGTTGTGCTTGCAGGTTGGTGCCGAGAAGAGCTGAGCTGATCTAGGAAGAAGAGAAAGAGAAGGGGCCGCTAGCAGCGGCATCATCAGACTTCGCCCGCCGCAGCTTGAATGGTACTCTTGCGACGGACTTTCCGTTTATTAAGAGCGAGTATTACAAGCTTGCTAATACTGCTTTACAACAAATCAATAAAGGGGTACAAAAGGAAGCTGGCGGCTAAGGAGGAGGAGAATGTCAGAGGAGGCTGCACGGACTGAAGAGCGAAGCTGGCAGGCCATGCGGTTAAGCAAAGGAAGCAGACCGCACGGATTGGAGATCCAGGTCGGCAGGCCGCGCGACTAAAGGTACTGAGACGGGTGCGGTCTGAGAAACGGAGTCCGTAGGAGGGCTGGCTGGCTGACTTCGGGCGTGAGCACCTTGGCGATGACGAGACATCCCGCACGTCCCCCCCCCCCCATGTAAGGGCCATGGGGGGCTATTTATAGGCCCGAGGAGGTAACGGCTTGCGGTGACGTTACCCCCGGTGAGACGGTAACTTGTGCGAGATGGAGACGGAGTCCGCCGAGTCTGCACTTGACCGCGCGGACTGGGACTTGGTACTAAAGCCGGAGCTGCTGACGGCAGAATGGGAGACTCAGTGGCGGACTGCGATGCGGGTTCGTGGAGTCCGTCACTGCTGAGCTGGGACTATTCGCCTACTATTGGGGTGGCAGATGTTGTAAGCTATGTGGCGGACTGCAAGGAGAATCTGCGAAGTCCGCCACTGCTGAACTGAGAGCTGCAAGGGGATGCGAGCTGGAGAGTGCCCGCGGAGTCCTGCGAGTCCGTACGAGGGTATGCGAACTGGGACTACTTTCTGGAGGATCTGCTGAGTGGCGGACTGGAAGGAGTCCTCCACCACTGACTGAGTACGCAAGGATGCTGCAGACTGAGGGAGAAGCTGCTACTACTAGCGGAGCCTGCGACAGGCCTGCAGACTGAGGAGGAGTTTACACTGCTGCTGTCGAGAAGCTGGTGCTGGCGAAGGGAAGGGCGGACTGCATAGAGAGTCCGCCGAGTCCGCGGCTGCTGCAAGGCTGAGTCCGCTTACATTGGAGAAGGAGAGCCTGGCTGTTGAGGCTGTTGTGGTTCAGCGATGAAGGCAGGCTGAAAGTCTTGATTGCACTTCGAGTCCGCCCAGCTCGCGAGGAACTTGGACTGCTGTTGGTCTTGGCGGGTAGCCGGAGTTGGAGTCCGCGCTCTGTAGGTGGGCTGGAGGAATCGGCTGCCCGTGTTGCTGGGTGAAGGGATATGCGACCTGTTGCCGGCCTAGGCGGATAGGAAGTTGAGTCCGTCCGAGAGGGTCCTGCGGAAACAAACTCGCAGTTAAGCTAAAAAAAGGGGGCGGCCTGCAGAGGCGGACTGCGGAAGTAGTCCGCGGATCCTGCCGACTAAGGAAAGGTGCGCGGCCTGGGGGGTCAGACCGCTGAGACCGCGCAGGCCGCGCGGCTTGAGCGGACAGAGAATTATGTCTGCCCAACCTAGGACATCACGGCCTCCAGGAGGAAACCTGGGCAGGCCGCGATGAGCGAGCTGGATCCCTTGGGAGGGATCGTCGATTTCGGGCTTAACATAATCCCCGCACTTTTTTAAGTTCTGAATAGAACTTCGAAAAATTTGGAGACCCACGAAAATCGTGATCCACCCCAACAGAAAGAGAAGGGGGGCAAGGAGAGACGGAACCTAAAGCCTCTCCTTAGGAGTTTGGTGTTGCCTGGTTGTTTTCCTGCAAGAGGAAAGTTAGGGTAGGCATGTATGGGCGGTACATCGAGTGTGTACCTGAGTTTGCTTTTGCAAAACGAAGAAGGTGTGTCTTCCACTAAGTTCTGCAAAATGAAAGTGAGAGGAAAACATAAAGGCATAATAACTTGCAAGTACTTGATGGAGGCTTGCAATCACCTGTTATCCTCTGCAAAAAAGGAAGGATGAAGAGTATACAAGAGAGAAGAATGAACTGCAAGTACCTGGAAGGAACTTGCAAGTCTTTGCTGGTTTCTGCAAAAGAAGAGTTAAAGGTATGCACAATATATGAAAGTAACTTGCAAGTACCTGTAAAGAAACTTGCAAGTATCAGATGATCTCTGCAAAATGAGAGTTAGGAACAGGTATTGTATATAAAAAATAAGCTGCAAGTACCTGGAAGGGGCTTGCAGGCGTATGCTAACCACTGCAAAGAGAAGAGTGAGCAGCAGACATATAATAATGAATTAAACTGCAAGTACCTGGATCAGGCTTGAAGGTGTCTGCTAACCACTGCAAAGAGAAGAGTTAGAAGCAAACAATATATATGAAAGGAGCTTGCAAGTACCTGTGGAGAAGGCTTGCAAGTGTTTGCTAATTTCTACAAGGAGAAGAGTTAGAAGCAAACAATATATATGAAAAAAGCTTGCAAGTACCTGTGGAAAAGGCTTGCAAGTATTTGCTAATCTCTGCAAGGAGAATAGTTAGAAGCAAACATGTATATGAAAAAGCTTGCAAGTACCTGTGGAGAAGGCTTGCAAGTGTTAATTGTTGATGAGATGAGGCCGATATGACCAAATAGTAAGGAAAATGCCTGATGAACTCTTTATCATGAAGCCCAGATCAATAAATCGAGCGTTAACTATTGATATGGCTGTATGGACATGATCAGATTAGCAGAGAAGTAACTTGGCGAATTCTGCCAATCTTAACTAGATTGCAATAGCAGGGCTTGATGATCGAGGAGAATAAGATTCTTTGATCAATGTTTGATATCATTAGATTTTGATAAGAGTAATCAATAGCTCTGTGAACCATTATCTGATAGCACTTGAGCAAGCGATGCATATAGGATGAGCATAAGTAAATGCCGAAAATCCTTTTGGTAGGTCAGATTTAACCTGTTCACCTATGAAAGAAGGCAATTGACAAAAAAGTAGGTCTATACTCGGAGATGACTAAAGAAGGCTAAATACTGCCACAGCTGTTCCCCGTGGGCCTTATGCATCGCTTGCTTGAGAAAATCATCCCGAGTATAATCCTACTTAAAGCGGGCTGGCCGCGCATCCTCTAGGAGGGCACAAAAGAGAAAAGCAAGGGGAAAAATCCTGAGAAGGATCGCTAGATGCACTGCTCTCTTGCCTCGGGTACAATCATCATTGATCAATGAGACTAGTTGTGCCAAGTGGCCTATTGCTTGTCTGTGGATTGATCAGTGGAGTTGTGGGAACCTGCGAAGGCACAGATCGAGAGTACCAGAGAGTGTTCGGCCATCACAGTTGTGAGATGATCAAAGAGACAAGGCTACGCTTGATCGCCATTACTTGTCAAGCAAAGATCATCGTAACTGTAATGTATCCTTTGCGAAGCACAGCAGAGCTAACACATGGGGCTCCCCTAGCACACACTCTGTGTCAGATGCCGGCTAGGATCCAAAGTATGAAGCCCATCATCATAGATTGAACGGCTCCCACTACACATATGGGTATACTCCCGCCATATGTGGTCGAAGCGGTCGTGCTAGAGAACAAACTACGGAGGGAGCATTCCAGACTCGGTGATATCTCATTGGTGTAGTGATCTCTTCGGCAAAGAGAAAAATAAAGGAGGAAGAATCAAAAGAAGGGAACTGTGCCAGTATAAGATCCCTGATAAAAGCTTTATTGAAAAGCAAGAAGCAGCACTTAGGAGTGCTTTAAAATGAAAATGTTTGAAAAGTAAGAGTAAGAGTAACCGATCACGGTCGTGAACAAATTTGGAGAACTATGAAGTCCTTTGTTGGTTCAGAACAATCTTCCAAGCACACCCTCGTCATCGGGATTGAAACATTCGACGGTGTTGTTAACAATGAGGAGAGGAGGTTCTTCGACTAGAATCACTCCTTTTGAGGAGCAAGGAACATCTGCAACTTCTTTTCCCTTTGAAGTTGATGGATCAGGGCGATCTTCTTTAGAAAGCAGGTCACGCATCTTGCCCTGTCAGAGCATCCTTTGCACAAGCTGGTGGAGTGCTCGGCAATACTCGGTCAAGTGACCTGAATCTTTGTGGAACTCGCAGTAAGGCTCTGAGTCTCTATACCTTTGATCGGCTGGTCGGTAGGGCTTCTTATAGTTTGCCCTGTCTTTCATGATTTGGCTTACTTCTTGCATGGCATCGTCGAGATCAGACTCATGCAAGTCAATGTCTTGCTGCTGATGAACTGCTGCTGTTTGCGAAGACGGAGCTAGTGGTAGTAATGGGTCTTGAGCACGTTCACGGCTCGGGAAGGAGTATCGAAGGCGTTGAAACCTTCTCTCCTTTCTTGAGTGAGATGGGAAATAATTGCGAGGAGACCTCGGAGGTTGTTTGTGAAAAGGATCTTTCTCTGATAAGAGCTTGGAGACGAAGCCTGGGTTGCTTTTTTCGCCTCGGATGTACGAGTTGGCCAAGGCAATCAATTCTTGGTATGTTATCGGCGCTCGGACATTGGCTTCAAACTTGAGAGACCCTTCACGAAGATCGTGGATAAGAGCCACTATGTACATTTCTTGATCAGCAATTTCGATGTCCAAAATCTCTCTTTGTAATCGATCAACAAACTGAGACCAAGTTTCATCACTGCGCTGCTTTATCTCAAAGAGGGCTTCAGGACCGCCCTTTCTCTTGGTGGAGGTAGAGAATCTGAGAAGAAACTCCCTCCGCAGATTAGCAAAGGAAGTGATGGAGTGAGGACGGAGGTCATAGAACCAGTCCCTTACTTGCCCATCAAAGGTTGTGACAAGGAGCTTGCACTTAGTTGCATCTGACAGAGTCTTGAGAGCAATGGCTGACTCAAAAGCTTGCAGATGCTTTACTGGATCAGTCTCCCCGGTGTAGATGGGTAACCGGGGCTCTCTGAAGTTTGCTAGAGTAGGCTCATGGCGAACATTCTCTATGAATGGTGAAGCTTCTTCTTGATCTCCTACAGCATAAGGAAAAAATGGAGCATAAGCTGCAGCTGCAAAAGAAGCAGGAGGATAAAAAGGAAAAGTTGCTGCAGGAGGGGCAAATGCAGGAGCTGCAGGGTAGGGATGACTTCCCTGAAAGTTGAGAAATCTAGCAGGACTTCCCCGAGTTGCTTCCCGGAATAAGTTTTGGCGAGCAGCAAATTCTTCATCTTGAGGTCGCAGAGGAGCTGCAGGATCTTGCGGGAAGGTTGTTGTATAAGGAGGATAGACTGACGGGCAAGGTGGAGGATAAGCTCGCTGGTGCTCCAAAGTTGATGCTGGATTGATTGGAGCAGCTGAAGCAACTGGGGCTGTTGTAGGATGAGAGTCTAGTCGTTGTGTGATTGCAGCGAGCATCTGGTTGATTGCTTGAAACTGCTGAGCATTCTCACAGCGCGATTGCTCAAAGGCCTCCCAGAGAGGATCATCTCTAGGACTTGGAGCAAAGTTCTCGGCTGATTGGTGATCTGACATGGCTAACTGTCGCTGTTCACCGTCTAATGGAATCTGAAGGTCGCGTGTTAACTGTTGATGCGCGAAAACGGCACCGGGGCCGCTAACACGGAGGGGGTGTTCGGTCTCACAGGCTAGGAGAGGAGGAAGACGAAGGTTACGGGGATAGAGGAGAAGAGGGAAGCTTCTGAGTGCTCGAGAGTGGAGCAAGCATCTTATCAAGGAGTTTGCAGGGATAGAGGAGAGGGTGCTGAGAGCAGAGGAGAAGCTTGATCAAAAGAGAAGGTTGATCAAGAGAGGAGGAGGTTGATCAGGAGCTGTCGAGCAGACGGTTAATATGACGATTGTGCTTGCAGGTTGGTGCCGAGAAGAGTTGAGCTGAGCTAGGAAGAAGGGAAAGAGAAGGGGCCACTAGCAGCGGCAACAACAGACTTCGCCCGCCGCGGCTTGAATGCCACTCTTGCGACGGGCTTTCCTTTTATTAATAGTGAGAGTTACAAGATTGTTAATACTCCTTTACAACAAATCAATAAAGGGGTACAAAAGGAAGCTAGCGGCTAAGGAGGAGGAGAATGCCAGAGGAGGCCGCGCGGACTGAAGAGCGACGCTGGCAGGCCGCGCGGTTAAGCAAAGGAAGCAGACCGCACGGACTGGAGATCCAGGTCGGCAGGTGGCGACTAAAGGCGCTGAGACGGGTGCGGTCTGAGAAACGGAGTCCGCAGGAGGGCTGGCTGGCTGACTTAGGGCGTGATCACCTTGGCGATGACGAGACCTCCCGCGCGTCCCCCCCCCCCCATGTGAGAGGTATGGGGGGCTATTTATAGGCCCGAGGACGTAACGGCTTGCGGTGACGTTACCCCCGGTGAGACGGTAACTTATGCGAGATGGAGACGGAGTCCGCCGAGTCCGCACTAGACCGCGCGGACTGGGACTTGGTACTGAAGTCGGAGCTGCTGACGGCAGAATGGGAGACTCAGTGGTGGACTACGACGCGGGTTCGCGGAGTCCGTCACTGCTGAGCTGGGACTGTCAACCTACTGCTGGGGTGGCGGATGCTAGATGCTATGTGGCGGACTGCGAGGAGAATCCGCGGAGTTCGCCACTGCTGAACTGAGAGCTATAAGGGGATGTGAGCTGGAGAGTGCACGCGGAGTCCGGCGAGTCCATATGAGGGTACGCGGACTGGGACTGCTTTCTGGAGGATCTGCTGAGTGGCAGACTGGAAGGAGTCCGCCACCACTGACTGAGTCCGCAAGGAGGCTGCGGACTGAGGGAGAAGATGCTACTACTGGCGGAGCCTGCGATAGGCATGTGGACTGAGGAGGAGTTGACCCTGCTGCTGCCGAGAAGATGGTGCTGGCGAAGGGAAGGGAGGACTGCATAGAGAGTCCGCCGAGTCTGCGGCTGCTGCAAGGCTGAGTCCGCTTACGTTGGAGAAGGAGAGCCTAACTGTTGAGGTTATTGTGGTTCAGCGATGAAGGCGGGCTGGAAGTCTTGATTGCACTTTGAGTCCGTCCAGCTCACGAGGAACTTGGACTACTGTTGGTCTTGGCGGGTAGCCGGAGTTGGAGTTCGCGCTCTGTAGGCGGGCTGGAGGAATCGGCTGCCCGTGTTGCTGGGTGAAGGGATATGCGACCTGTTGCTGGCCTGGGCGGATAGGAAGTTGAGTCCGGCAGAGAGGGTCCTGCGGAAACAACCTCGCGGTTAAGCTAAAAAAAGGGGGGCGGCCTGCAGAGGCGGACTGCGGAAGCAGTCCGCGGATCCTGTCGACCGAGGAAAGGTGCGTGGCCTGGGGGGTCAGACCACTGAGACCGCGCAGGCCGCGCGGCCTGAGCGGACAGAGAATTCTGTCCGTCCAACCTAGGAAATCACGGCCTCCAGGAGGAACCCGAGGCAGGCCGCGATGAGCGAGCTGGCTCCCTTGGGAGGGATCGCCGATTTCGGGGTTAACAGATTATGATCAAACCTTTGCTCCTGTTGCAAGGTTAGAAGCCATAAGAATATTCCTAGCCTATGCAACCTACAAGAAATTCAAAGTCTACCAAATGGATGTGAAGAGTGTATTCTTGAATGGAGTATTTAAAGAAGAGGTTTATCTTGAACAACCTCCAGATTTTGTCTCTCCAACTCATCCTTTGTATGTATTCAAGTTGCATAAAGCCCTCTATGGTCTAAAGCAAGCTCCAAGAGCTTGGTATGAGACCTTAGCAAGCTTTTTATTAGAGCATAAATTCATTAGAGGCATAGTAGATAAAACACTTTTCACTAGACATCATAAGGACCAAATCTTATTAGTACAAATATATATGGATGACATCATCTTTGAGTCTACTGATTCAAAATTGTGCAAGAGGTTTTCTGACCACATGCATTCCAAATTTGAAATGAGTAGCATGGGTGAGCTTTCCTATTTCCTTGATCTCCAAGTAAAACAGCTCCCTCATGGCATCTTCATCTCCCAAGCTAAATATGCTAAAGAGCTAATAAAGAAGTTTGGGATGGTTGATGCCTCAGCAAAGAAGACACCTATGGCTATAAATGTTGTGATTGACTCTGATGCATCAGGGAAACCTGTAGATCAGAAACTATATAGGGGCATTGTTGGGTCCCTACTATATCTCACAGTTAGCAGACCTGATATCATGTTTGCTACATGCCTTTGTGCTAGGTTCCAAGTGAACCCTAAAGAATCTCACCTTATTTTCCTAAAAAGAATTTTGAGATATATAAAGGGTTGTCCTAGTCTAGGCCTATGGTATCCCACAGAATCAGAATTTGAGTTAACTGGATACTCAGATGCTGATTTTGCTGGATGCAGGGTGGACAGAAAAAGTACCTCAGGAACTTGCTAGTTCCTTGGTATGGGATTAGTGTCCTGGTTTTGTAAAAAGCAATCCTCTGTGTCAACCTCCACTACTGAGGCAGAATACATTGCAGCTGGTAGCTGTTGCTCACAGATGCTATGGATACAAAATCAACTACTAGACTATGGTCTCAACTTAAATAATTCAACTCTACTTTGTGATAACACAAGTGCTATAGCCATAGCACAGAATCCAGTCCATCACAGTAGGACAAAGCATATAGACATTAGGCATCATTTCATTAGAGAGTGTGTCGACAAAAATAAAATTAATCTTGTCTATATCTACACTGATTTACAAAGAGCTGATATATTCACCAAACCTCTGGATGAGAAAAATCATGTATTCTTTATAAATCGGCTTGGAATGATAAATGAAGAAGATTTAGTTTAAGTTTTGTCTGCACTCGACGAATTTTCCAAAGTTTGTCAAACGGAGTTCAACAAACCAGGGAGAGTTTGAGAGATCTTCGTCGAATAGAGGTCAACGAACTCTCTGTGTGTGAAATAATTTTCGTTGATCGGAGATCGACGTACTTGCTTCAGAAGATATTCGTCGAACGGCGCTCGACGAATTGTTTTCACTTCTTCAGGATGAGCTCGACGAATTATTTACCTCTAAATCATTTCGTCGAACGCAGTTCGAAGAATTGTTTTTATTTTCGTGGAACGGAGTTTGTCGATTCATATTATGGAAAACCTTATATCTAGGTTTTCTTCGACCTCCGTCCCGCGCTTTCTGTTCTCTTGCACTTGATCATCGTTTCTCTCTTTTGCAGGTGATTCCATGGCGATTCCAGCAGGAGCTCTAGCCGCTATGAAGTTTGACACTGGATTTGATGTCGACTTCAAATCGTTCCAGCACTCGGATCCAATCTTTATATATATTCTGGAACATCTGGAAGAACAGAATCTGAAGAACTTGATGACTACAAGGATAAAGTTGGCAGGAACAGAAATTAGAGGATGAGTCTATACTTCATCCACTTCTGAAGAAAATACTATGACAGTATCAATCGCGGGTAACACTGGTTCCTTAACTCCCGTAGTTTTAACTAAAATCTTTGGTTTGACAAATGGAGAAGAGAAATTAGAAATTGATTCTGAAGAGTTTGATATAATGCTAAATCTGATGGGTTATGCTGGTGACAACACAAATAAATTGTTAAAGAAACATCTGTCTGTAGCATACAAGTTTCGGGCAGACATTGTTGAGAAGGTCTTGCTTGGCAAGCATACTGCCCATGATTACATCACAAGGAATCAGTTCTTGGTTATGTGTGCAGTGATAAATAAGAAGGAAGTGGATTGTGCTCAGATCCTCTTTGATCTGATAAACAAGAAAAATAATAAGAAAGAAGTGTGTTTTGGAAGGATCCTAGGGATCTTCCTAAAGGAGAATGCTGCTGAATCCCTGGTCTCCCAGACCATATTCATTAATGCCAGCAAAAGGCTTACTTGTGCCTTGTTTTCCAGGTTGGAGAGGACCATACCTAAGCCATCCAAGGCTTCTACCTCTTTCACCCCAACTTCTGAAGGCACCAGAGTTGTTAAAGCCACTCCCCAACCTACTGAAGAGATTCATCCAACACCACCATCTCTTCAAGCCCACCTTCCAGCAACACAAATCCATCCCTCTCCCATACCTCCATCATCCCCTACTAACCTTCCTATTCCACTAGAGTCTGCACATGCTTCACCAGTACCAACTCCTCCATCATCTCCACTTCCTCCTCATTTATGCTCCATACCATTTTTCAACATACCACCATCACCTCCCAATTCCACTTTTCCTCCACACACCAACATGGAAGATGCCACACATCCATCCCCATCAACATCTACCATCCCTCAACATGCATCCCCTCCAGATGTTCACATACCAGATGCTCCACCTCCTATCCCTCCCACAGTTCCCACTTCTACACCTTCTGCAACACCATCTACCACTCCACCATTGGACACCTCAACAATTGCTTCTCTCATTTCCCTCCTCACTCCCCTTCTCAAAACACTAATATCAGAGGCCATTACACCTCTTGCTACTTCAATTACTACCCTATCTGCACAGATCACTGCCCTCACTACTGCCACATCTTCAGTCAGGGGCCTGGCTTCAGGTCTTACTGAAACCATGCAGGGGGAGATGTCTGATGATGAAGCTGCAGTAGTTCCAGTAGTAGCAGATCCAGCAACAGAAGCAGCAACAGTAGCAGTAGATTGTACAGAGTATATTGATACAGATGATATTGATTTTATTAATTTTATTGATACAGATGACATGGACTTGGAAGAGTCAGTCTCTGAGAAAGTAACTACTGGTGGTGATTTCATCATTAATCCCACAGTTGATTTAGAGAATTTATTGAAGAATTTTAAATTTGCAGTTTTAAGATGTCTTACAGCAGAACATACTACTAAGCCATCCTTGTCTATTGTACCATATACATCCCCAGTAAGTCCACAAGTTGCAAAGCAACTTAGTGATAGTTTTGTTGTTCCTGAGCCCATAATTATTCTAGCTCCTTCAGTAATTTCTTCTGCTCCTAGTTATGTCATGGATGACTCTCCATTGCCAGATCTGGATGATGTGATCTTGGCTGACATTCAACAAGAGGAAAAGGCAGCTGCTGAAAGAACTATCAGAGTTGATGACACTCCATCTTCTTCTATGGCTTCTCCTCCAGTTCCTGTTGATATTCCTACTCAAGCTCCTTCTCAACCTGATAAGCCTATCATTTCTACTGAGGAACTGAAGGCTCTAAATGCTTTATATGATAATCCTCAAAGATCTGATGATGAGTATAGTGATGATGAGGATGATGATGATGAATCTGATGAAGAATCAAAGAGGAAGCCAGTATCCAAGAAAAGAAAAGCTCCTCCTCCTCCTGCTCCTAAGCCTAATCCAAAAAATGACACTCTTTATTACATTCTTCAAAATATAACACCATATAAAGGGATGTCAGCTTGGATGTGGCTATCCAAGAATCAGCAAAAGGAGAGGAAGAAAAGAAGAAGATACTCTCCTCCTCCAGTTTAAAGATACAGAAAAGATCCACCTCCTCAACCTCCTCCAGCTATTGGTGCTTCAGGTTCTTGTTCTCAAAGATCTGCCCCTATTCAAACATATCAAAGACATCAAGGGAGATCACATGAAAGCAACCAGCACAGGCAATATTCTTCAGGAAAGCAACATCAGCATCAACAACAACAATCCACTGAAAATCAACCAGCTGAAGGCTCTAAAAGACCATCCTCTCCTCCTGTTCCTTTTGAAGATCCTGAAACAACTACTACTGCTAGAATGGCCAGGTTCCAGGAACTTGTAGGCCTTTCTCTGATTGACAAGGCCAAAGCTGAAGGAAAGGATCCCTCTGAACATACTACCATGTCAAAGTACAGGAAAGAGGAACTTAAGAGATTTGATAAAGCTAACAAGATTTTTAATGTAGATGACTACATGATGTTGCACCCAGAAGCAGTTGTCCCCCGGGCTACATCTCTGAAGATTATAGGGGCTGCTGATATGACCATGACCAGTGTGCATGCTTCAGATCCTAAGAGAGAAATAATATTCACAAAGCCAGGAGACAAGAGTAAGGATTCAATACCAAAGGAAAAGAAGCAGAAGAAGTGATTTTGAACTATCTTTATCTTTCTGCATTATTTATAACTGCTTTATATTTTCTGAACAAAACTCATGTATATATATATATATCTTATGCATGTGTTATCTATCTCTGCCAGATATATGTTTTTTCTACTTTGTTTATTTTCTGTTTAAGTCTGAGTCTGTGGTTAGTAACCTCACCCAAATAGGGGGAGATTGTTGGATCCCTAGTTTGATTTGGGCTAGGTTCACTAACTTAGGATCATGTGACTCACAATGTATAGCCAGGGTCATAGTTGTGTCCTAGAGTCTAGGCAAAGTCCTTAGAGTCAACATCACATGGACCAGCTATCAACAAGACTGCCAGAGACTCAAGACTTAGAAGATTTCAAGACTTTGTAAAGTGAGTTCGACGTTCGTCGAACTCAGGTCGACAATTGTCGTGCTCAGCTCGACGATCTCAGAGTAAATTCTCTGAGCTGAGCTCGACGAACTTGGTACTCAGGTCGACGAAATCTTGGATAACTACAACAACACTTCAAGTTCAGAAAACATCAAGATATTCTAAGTCCTTAGTATCAGACTTTGGTCGACAAACTTAGGTCTCAGCTCGACGAACTCTATTCTTTGGTCGATGAATCTTTGGACTAATACAGCATTTTGTCAAGACTATGTTCTCTAGTCTCAGCTCAACGAACTCAGTCCTCTGCCCGATGAATTCTGGATTATCTACTTCAACAACTTAGAACCAGAAGACTTGTGTTGACACTCAGAGTATAGGCGACACCAACTGAGTCGACACTAGAAGAACTTATGTCAACACCCAGATCATCAGTCGACACTTTGGAAAGGTTGTGTCAACACCACACAGAATATTTGACAACTCTAGAAACTCAGCTCGACGAACTTCAGACATAGAATAGGCAAAAGAGACAGCAGTTCAGTTTCCAGCTCGACGATCATGGAACTCAGCTCGACGAACAGAAGTCGTCTGGTCGACGAACACAACATCTCAGCTCAACGAACTGTGGACTCAATTCAACGACTTCTGTCAACTGTTCGACGATTCCAGACTAAGTCATTTCCATCCCTGTCCCAATGATTACTGCGATAATTCTTGAGTAATCAATGCTCTAACATTCTCTGAATATAACCGTTAGAGGAGCATTGATTAGGATATTCTCCAGGATTATTGCTTGTCATTTTCCCATGGGACAGTTGGGGAAATTATTCAATGTTGCTTATTCTCTAGGCCATCAACATTGAATGAAGAAGGAATTCAAAATTCGAATGACCAATTTCCTCAGGAAATATAAAAAGGGATTTTTCTCTCTTTCCCGATAGCACATGAGACAGATAGAAAGAAAGTCAAAAAATATCCAGAGAGAAGATTACTGAATCAGACAAGAAAAACTCAACCCGTCTGCTCTCAGTCTGACACAAGATTTCTGACACTGAAGAAGAAGAACAATCATTCAAATATCAAGAGTCTTCATTCTTCAAACTCTCCAGGACATTTCACAGGACAACAAATCTTCCATCTGTCAAAGAAGTTCCTGAAGATATATCTGATCAAGGCTGAAATCTTGAAGGCCTATCACCCTGTGCAAAGCTCCAATTCTCCTGAACTCTTCTACATCTCAGGGGGAGCTTTGACAACATCACTGAATCCACATAGCCTTCTCATTGTGATTGAGAAAAGAAGACTTTCATCACTCTCTCATCCCCACCTCTGTAAAGGGTTGTCATCTCCCTTCAAAAGTGATTCCTGGTTACAAGTCACCTGATCAAAAGACTTGAGGATTTGGTTTTTGAGCACCTGATCAAAAGCTCATTGGTGTCAGCCACCTGATCAAAAACATGAGTGGATTCCTACCAGGGTGGTAGAAGAGTGGATGTACCCAGGTTGGGGAACCATTATAAAATTTCTTGTGTCGTCTGGTTGCCCCTTTTCTTTTTGTTCTTGCTGTGCTTGTGTTTTTAGGACTGCTGTGTGCTTATTTACTTTAGTTTAATTCTGCGCCTTTTAATTACAACAAAAGCTGTAATAGTTTTATAAGGACCTACAAATACTCTATTCAGCCCCCCTAGACTATATTAGATCTAACACATCACTTTCACATCAACACCTATTATCAAGGAGAGCTCGCTTTCCCCGTCTCGCACTTTGAGGCGGGGTTAAGGTTGCCTCTATGGCCTGAGGTAAAATATGTATCCAAGTACTGCGGCGGCGTCCCGGTGCAGTTCAACCCGAACGCCATTTCGGTGTTGATCGCCTTCGCATGCTACATGTGTCGGGAGCGCATTGAGTTCAACTTGACGGTCTTCCGCAAACTCTTCATTTATCACGTCAATGTTGATGACGACTCGTACTTCGCCGGGCAAGGGCCGAGCCGCGCTCGGGGTACTGCGGAACCAAGGACCAAGAACTAGACCTCTCCCCCACAGGCGAGCCTTCGGATCTGCCAGCTAATGGGAGCCTGCATAGCGGGTCTACCTGGGGCCGAGCCGCGCTCGGGGTAGTGCAGAACCAAGGACCAAGAACCAGACCTCTCCCCCACAGGCGAGCCTTCGGGCCTGCCAGCTAATGAGAGCCTGCGCAGCGGGTCTACCTGTGGCCGAGCCGCGCTCGGGGTATTGCAGAACCAAGGACCAAGAACCAGACCTCTCCCCCACAGGCGAGCCTTCAGACCTGCCAGCTAATGAGAGCCTGCGCAGCGGGTTTACCTGGAGCCGAGCCGCGCTCGGGGTAGTGTAGAACCAAGGAATAAGAACCAGACCTCTCCTCCACAGGCGAGCCTTCGGACCTGCCAGCTAATGAGATCCTGCGCAGCGGGTCTACCTGGGGCCAAGCCACGCTCGGGGTAGTATAGAACCAAGGACCAAGAACCAGACCTCTCCCCCACAGGCGAGTCTTCGGACCTGCCAGCTAATGAGAGCCTGCGTAGCGGGTCTACCTGGGGTCGAGCCATGCTCGGGGTAGTGTAGAACCAAGGAACAAGAACCTGACCTCTCTCCCACAAGAGAGCCTTCGGATCTGCCAGCTAATGAGAGCCTGCACAGCGGGTCTACCTGGGGCCGAGCCGTGCTCGTGGTAGTCCAGAACCAACGAACAAGAACCAGACCTCTCCCCCACAGGCGAGCCTTCGGACCTGCCAGCTATTGAGAGCCTGTGCAGCGGGTCTACCTGGGGCCGAGCAGCGCTCGGGGTAGCGTATAACCAAGGAACAAGAACCAGACCTCTCCCCTACAGGAGAGCCTTCGGACCTGCCAGCTAATGAGAGCCTGCACAACGGGTCTACTTGGGGCCGAGCCGTGCTCGGGGTAGTGCAGAACCAAGGAACAAGAACCAGGCTCTCTCCCATAGGCGAGCCTTCGGACCTGCCAGCTAATGAGAGCCTGCGCAGCGGGTCTACCTTGGGCCGAGCACCGCTCGGGGTAGTGCAGAACCAAGGAACAAGAACCAGACCTCTCCCCCACAGGCGAGCCTTCGGACCTGCCAGCAAATGAGAGCCTGCGCAGCGGGTCTACCTAGGGTCAAGCCGCGCTCGGGGTAGTGTAGAACCAAGAAACAAGAACCAGACCTCTCCCCCCACATGCGAGCCTTCGGACCTGCCAGCTAATGACAGCCTGCGCAGCGGGTCTACCTGGGGTCGAGCTGCGCTCAGGGTAGTGCAGAACCAAGGACCAAGAACCAGACCTCTCCCCCACAAGCGAGCCTTCGAACCTGCCAGCTAATGAGAGTCTGCGCAGCAGGTCAACCTGTGGCTGAGCCGCGCTCGGGGTAGTGCAGAACCAAGGACCAAGAACCAGTCCTCTCCCCTACAGCAGAGCCTTCGGACCTGCCAGCTAATGATAGTCTGCGCAGCGGGTCTACCTGGGGCCGAGCTGCGCGTGGGGTAGTGTAGAAACAAGGACCAAGAACCAGACCTCTCCCCCACAGGCGAGCCTTCGGACCTGCCAGCTAATGAGAGCCTGCGCAGTAGGTCTACCTGGGGCCAAGCCGCGCTCGGGGTAGTGCAGAACCAAGGACCAGAACCAGACCTCTCCCCCACAGGCGAGCCTTCGGACCTGCCAGCTAATGAGAGCCTGCGCAGCGGGTCTACGTGGGGCCGAGCTGCGCTCGGGGTAGTGCAGAAGGAAACATCTTTCTGCCATTAGAATTTCATAGTAGATAAAGACAAGAAGTAATTTGAGAAATCTATTCTAATGAACTTGATTTGAATATATAACTTTTGACCTCCATTCTCATGGGCAGAAGCGCTTCAAGTCATCACCACTCCAGGTGTGGCTCATGGTCCTACCCTCTACATCCTGGATGTGGTAACCTCCTATTCTCAGGACCTTCTCAACAATATAATGCCCCAACCAATTTGGGTTGAGCTTGCCCACAGGAGCGGACCTACCCATAGCATCAACTTTCTTTAGCACCAGATCTCCTTCTGCAAATTGTTTGATCCTGATATGCTTGTCGAAGTACCTTGCCATCTGTCGATTGACCTCTTCCTGCCTTATAGCTGCTATGTTGCGTAGCGCTTCTACCATATCCAGTGAGAGGCGTAAGCCTCCTTCATTTTCTAGCCTCCAAGCCTCGTCTCCATCACCCGCAGCCACAACTCGTGGAGATCGGACCTCAAATTCCACAGGCAGGACCGCCTCACATCCATGGGAAAGTTTGAAGGGGGTCTCGTCGGTGGCCGTGTTCGGGGCTGTCTGCAAGGCCCACAAAACTAAGGGGAGTTGTTCCACCCAGCTCCCCCTCAAGTTCTCCACCTTCTTCTTGAGCAGGTTCACGATGATTTTGTTAGCCGCCTCCACCTAATCGTTGCTCCGGGGGTGGTGGACGGAGGCAAACCTGAGGTCGATGCCCAGCTGGGTGCAGAAACTTGTAAACTCCTCACTTGCAAATTGAGGACCATTGTCCGTGACAATGGCCTGAGGCAGCCCGTGCCTGCAGATGATCTCTCACCAAACGAAGTTCCTGATGACTTGGGAGGTGACTTTGGCCAGCGCCTTAACCTCCAGCCACTTCGAGAAGTAGTCGATCATAACCAGGAGGAACCTCCTTTGCCCACTAGCTAGAGGGAAAGGCCCAACTAAATCCATCCCCCAGATAGCGAACGGTCACAGTGTCGTGATGCTTCGGAGCCTCTGAGCTGCCTGGAGCTGGAGGGGGGCATAGAGCTGGCATTTTTGTGACCTCCTCGAAAACTCCGTGGAATCCTTCCTTAGGGTGGGCCAGAAGTACCCCTGCCTGACCACCCTTTCCTCCAACATCCTACCTCCGGAATGGCTTCCACATTCCCCCAAGTGCACCTCCTCAAGAATTCGTCGGGTCTCCTCTTCGGTCACACATCGCGCCAGAAGGCCCGAAAGCATCTTTCGATGCAAGCTTCCTTCATGTATGAGATAATGGGTTGCCTTATGCCGAAAGTTCTTTGCCTCCTTGATCCCCTTAGGGAGGTTGCTTGCGACAAAGAAGGTTACAAAGGGATCCACCCATGAGGGTCACTGATCCACTTCCATGAGCTCCCCTTCTTCGATCGCTGGATGGAACAGATCAGTAAAGGTACCCCCTCCCCGAGGTCCAAACTTGGCCAACCGATCGGCGGTTGTACTCTCTTCTCTAGGAACGTGCTGGATGGAGAATGTCCGGAACCTCCTGATGATTTCCCTTACCTTAGACAAGTACTTCATGAGGGTGGGTTCCCGAGCTTCGAACTCTCCTCGAATCTGCGATTCCACCACCAATGAGTCCGTAAAAGCCTCCACATCCTGGATCTTAAGCTCTCTTGCCAAAGGAAGGCCGGCTATCACAGCCTCGTACTGTGCCTGGTTGTTAGTTGCAAGAAAGTGCAAGACCACCGCCTGCTCTATGGTGACCCCTTGAGGACTTGTCAAGACCTCCCCCGCTCCGAGGGAGTGCTTTCCCGAGGATCCATCAACCGTCATCTTTCATGCCTCCTGCGGTCGCGACTCCTCGGCCCTGACCTCCACAACGTAGTCTGCCAAGAAGTCGACCACTATGTTGGAACACCCTATTACTGATTTGGGCAAGGATCACTATGTCCTTTAGGAAATTTTTTTTGACCTCCTTGTATAGATCTAAAGGTCAATTAGATTGAGTCTAAGGGTTAGTATTTAGGTTTGAAAGCTGCCCTCAAGACCCTCAAGACCAGATATTTCAGTTCAGGAGACTAAGTCATTTCATCGAGCTCAGGTCGACGAATCGTCGAACTCCATTCGACGATATCTGAGCTCACTTCGACGAATCGTCGAACTCCATTCGACGATCTCTGAGCTTACTTCAACGAGTCATCGAACTCCATTCGACGATCTTCGAGCTCAGATCGACGTTCCTGTCTCTAGTTTGTTTCCCTATCTCTGAGCTCAGTTCAATGATAGTTGAGCTCAGGTCGACGTTTTTCTGGAGAGGTCGACGTTTTTCAAGATTCAAATTCAGACAGTTATGCAATTATTCCCAGCATTTATTTCAAGGATCTTGTATCCGTTTCAATTAATCTGGAGCAAGTTTCAAGGGAATTTTGAAGGAATGTTTTATTGGACTTTCCTCCAGAAGACAAAATGCAGTTAAGGAAGTCATTTATGACAGGCTAACGGCTATCTTGGGCAGAGAATTATTCTATTCAGATCTACGGAATAAAAGTTTATTCATTCTGCTGGTTAATCATAACAATACCCACAACTATAAGAAAGAGAGAAAAAAGTTGCAGATATTCACAGACAGAATTCTTACAAGAACACACATCACTGAAGGAGATCAATATACTGAAATTTCCAGATCCCTTTTGATTCCAGTGTTCAAAGGCCTTATCATTCAAGACTCCAGACACCACACATTTCAGCTGCTGCTGGAATCATCTTTTGCTGGAGATCAAATCTTCTGAAGGCCTATCACCCTATTACAAAGTTTCACTTCCTGAACAACTCAAGAACTCAGGGGGAGCTTTGACAACATCCACTATCTTCTCTCTGATTGTTGACAGAGAAGATCATCTCACCTCCCTCTCTCTCTCTCTCTCTCTCTCTCTCTCTCTCTCTCTCTGCTGTAAAGGGTTTATCAAACTCCATTCAAAAGTTTGTGTTGGTTTCTGAGACCTTGTCAAAACTCAGTGGTGGCAAGACACCTGATCAAAAAATCTGGTTTGGTTTTTGAGTACCTTATCAAAAGCTCATTGGTGCCCAGGACACCTGATCAACTCATCCTGTAGTGGATTCCTACCTAGGGTGGTAGAAGAGTAGATGTACCCAGATTGATTGGGGAACCACTATAGCTCCTTGTGTCATCTGGTTGCTCATTTATTTTGTTTTCTGTCTGTGGTTTGTGATTGTTCTCTGATTGCTTTGTAATTAGATAGTTGTTGTGTTTGATGTATTTCATTTGCTTCCCTGTTCACTTAGGAATACAACAAGAGTTGTAAAAAGTTTTTAGCAAGCACCATACTCTATTCACCCCCCCCCCCCCCCCACCTCCCCCCCCCCCTCTAGAGTGTATCAGATCTAACCTGCACTTTCAATTGGTATATGCCCATTTCCATCCCATCTCCAACTTCAATCCCTTCTCCAACTCCAACATCAACTGAAGAAATTTTTCATCCACTACATCACTACCCACACATGGACATTGATATATCATCTCATATTCCATCATTCACTCTTCTAGATGATTCCTATATTTATGATTCTCCTTCATCCCCTCTTGAGCCACCATCATCATCCACTTCTTATCAACAGTTACTTCAGGACATCATTGCTCAACCATCATTCACACCATCCATCTCCACTCCATTATCTTCCATCTCCACAATTCCAATATCTCAACCATCACTTCCACCATTCACAGTTTCTCCAACAACATCTCCTGCTGCTCCAACTTTCATCCCTACCTCATCCATCCCTACCCCTACTCAAGTCCCTCTTGAGCAAGTAGACCTTCTAGCTATTGCAGACAAGCTATATGAGCTGATAGCTCCAAGGCTATCACTACTGTTGGAGACCTCTTTGGCTCCACTTCTGCAAACTGTTCAGGAGTTGTCTGTCAGGCTATCCTCTATTCTTCCTCCTCAGGCAATCCCCTCTACTGGGTGCCTTGATCCAGTTATCACTGAATCTAGGCAGGGGGAGATGCCTTATGAAGCTGAGAGATTGCCTGCTGCAGTAACTTCAGTCCAAGCTCCAGTTGCTCTAGTTGCACCAGTTGCAGTCATTACAGTGGACCTCAGGTCACTGCTGTCAATATTTGATTCTGTATACTTCAGCTGCCTTCCAAACCAGCATACTGAAGATCATACTAAGGCCATTGTGCCTATTTCCAGCTGTGACCCCAGCTTAATAAGTTCTTATATAAATTCCTTCAATGCTGTGTACAGTGCTCCTTCTGTTTCTATTGCTCCTACTACTGCTGTTGATGTTTCATTTAGTTTTGATGTTGCTGTTTCAGTTTTTGAAGATATGCATATGACAAAGGCAATTGATTTTGAGCCTGTTGTATCTGAGCATATTGGTTCTGAAATTTTTGTATCTGAACCTGCTGCTGTAGTTCCTTCTGCTAGTGTTGTTTCTGCTCCAATTCCTGTTGCTGGTGTTGCTCCTGTTGCTGTTCCTGCTGCCATTTCTTCTGCTCAGTCTCAACAACAGAAAGAATATATCAAAAGGATTGATGCAGTGTATGATAATCCACAAAGTTCAAACAGTGATCAGTTTAGAACCGACTCTGATGATTCCTCTGCAACAATTGCAAGGAAAAGGAAAGCAAGAAGCAAGGTCATGAAAAGAGTTCCCCCAGAGAAGGTTAAAGATACAAATGATATTCCATATTATATATTGCATGATTGCCCTATTACAGAACCATGGATGCAGTACTCCAGAAATCAGCTGAAAGCCATGAAGAAGAAAAGGAAGTATGACAAAGGATCATCTCATTTCAATCCTCCTCCTTCACCTGATGTAGGTACAAGTGAAAGTTCTGCCTTTAAATCTACTGCTAGAAGCCAAAGTTCATATCGATTTCAAGGAAGATCTCAGTACAGAGGAAATCAGTCTAGAGGTTACCAGTCCAGAAGATGACAGTACAGAGGAAATCAAAGAGAACTCAAAGTGTATTCTAAAGGATATTCCAGACAACATCCTTATCAAAGGGAAGGACAAGGTCCCTCTAACACTACTTCTGGTCCTTTCCCTTATAAGCTAAAATATCTAGTCTCTTCCAGAGCTCCTCCTGATAATTCTTCAAACAGATATGAACCTCCCGTTCCATTTGAAGACCCAAAAAATAATCCCACTTCATGGACTGCCAGAATGAAAGAGTTGGCTGCATCAGACCAAATCAAGAAGGCTAGAGAACAAGGAAAAGATACATCTAGTTTCACTACTCTATCAGATCAGAGAAAGAAAGAACTTGAGAGATACTCTTTCAGCAAATTCTTTGATTCAGAAAGTTATATGAAGCTGCACCCAGAAGCTGTAGTCCCCGGGCCAAAACATCAAACTTCTCTAGGTGCAGTTGATGACAGAAGATCCAAGAAAGAAGCTCTTAATCCTAACAGAGAAATAGTTCTCATAAAGGGCAAGGAAAAGGAATGATTTTTTAAGCTGACAGTAATACTTATTTCTGACTATCTGTGATTATATATGTGCTTCTGCAATGTTTTTTTTTGTTATATTTCTGCATTGTATGTTTTTATTTTTCCAATGTCTGTAAATAGTAATCCTAACCCAAATAGGGGAAGATTGTTGGAACACCCTATTACTGATTTGGGAAAGGATCACTATGTCCTTTAGGAAATTTGTTTTGACCTCCTTGTATAGATCTAAAGGTCAATTAGATTGAGTCTAAGGGTTAGTGTTTAGGTTTGAAAGCTGCCCTCAAGACCCTCAAGACCAGATATTTCAGTTCAGGAGACTAAGTCATTTCGTCGAGCTCAGGTCGACGAATCGTCGAACTCCATTCGATGATCTCTGAGCTCACTTCGATGAATCGTCGAACTCCATTCGACGATCTATGAGCTTACTTCAACGAGTCGTCGAACTCCATTCGACGATCTTCGAGCTCAGATCGACGTTCTTGTCTCTAGTTTGTTTCCCTATCTCTGAGCTCAGTTCAACGATAGTTGAGCTCAGGTCGACGTTTTTCTGGAGAGATCGACGTTTTTCAAGATTCAAATTCAGACAGTTATGAAATTATTCCCAGCATTTATTTCAAGGATCTTGTAGCCGTTTCAATTAATCTAGAGCAAGTTTCAAGGAAATTTTAAAGGAATGCTTTGTTGGACTTTCCTCCAAAAGATAAATGCAATTAAGGAAGTCATTTATGACATGCTAACGACTATCTTGGGCAGAGAATTATTCTATTTAGATCTAAGGAATAAAAGTTTATTCATTCTGCTGGTTAATCATAACAATACCCACAACAACAAGAAAGAGAGAAAAAAGTTGCAGATATTCACAGACAGAATTCTTACAAGAACACACATCATTGAAGGAGATCAATATACTGAAATTTCCAGATCCCTTTTGATTCCAGTGTTCAAAGGCCTTATCATTCAAGACTCCAGACACCACACATTTCAGGTGCTGATGGAATCATCTTTTGCTGGAGATCAAATCTTCTAAAGGCCTATCACCCTATTGCAAAGCTTCACTTCCTGAACAACTCAAGAACTCAGGGGGAGCTTTGACAACATCCACTATCTTCTCTCTGATTGTTGACAGAGAAGATCATCTCACCTCCCTCTCTCTCTCTCTCTCTACTGTAAAGGGTTTATCAAACTCCCTTCAAAAGTTTGTGTTAGTTTCTGAGACCTTGTCAAAACTCAGTGGTGGCAAGACACCTGATAAAAAATCTGGTTTTGTTTTTGAGTACCTTATCAAAAGCTCATTAGTGCCCAGGATACCTGATCAACTCATCCTGCAGTGGATTCCTACCTAGGGTGATAGAAGAGTGGATGTACCCAGATTGATTGGGGAACCACTATAGCTCCTTGTGTCATCTGGTTGCTCATTTCTTTTGTTTTCTGGCTGTTGTTTGTGATTGTTCTGTGATTGTTTTGTAATTAGATAGTTGATGTGTTTGCTGTATTTCATTTGCTTCTCTGTTCACTTAGGAATACAACAAGAGTTGTAAAAAGTTTTTAGCAAGCACCATACTCTATTCACCCCCCCCCCCTCTAGAGTATATCAGATCTAACCTGCACTTTCACACTACTTGTACCTTGATGGAGAGCCTTAGTACGAACGAGATATCGAATTCACTCAACTCGATAGACCACTTGGTCAGTCTATCCGAGTGCTCCACTCCTTCAAAAATCTTACGGATGGGATGATCTGTCACCACCCTAATGTAATGCACTTGGAAATATGGTCGGAGCTTCCTGGCCGAAACGGTCAGGGTGTATACCAGCTTTTCTAAGATAGGGTAGCGAAGCTCCGCCTTCTTTAGGATCCTGCTTACATAGTAGATTGGCAGATGCTTCCTACCTTCCTCCCTAACCAGAACAGAGCTCACCGCCTCTGCTCCCACTCCAAGATACAAGGCCAAGTCATCCCCCTCCTTCAGGATATGAAGTAGAGGAGCCAGGGAGAGCTGCTTCTTCAGCCCTTAAAAAGCTTCTTCGCATTCGGCGGTCCACTCGAACCTTTGGTTACCCCGCAGCACCTTGAAGAATGATGAGCATTTCTCTCCCGACCTAGAGAGGAATCTACTTAGGCCGGCCAGCTTGCCTGTCAAGCGTCGGACCTCCTTAGCATTGCGTGGTGACTCTAGCTATAGGATGGCCTTCACCTTATCTAGGTTGGGTTCTACCCCCTCTAGGGTCAGAAGATGCCCCAGGAACTTCCCACGACTTGCCCCAAAAATGCTCTTTAAGGTGTTTAGCCTCATCTTGAACCTCTGCAAGGTGGCGAACGTCTCCTACAGGTCTCGGAGATGCGAGTCCACACATTTACTCTTGACCATCAAGTCATCAACATAGACCTACAGGTTCCTCCCCCTCTGGCCCTAGAAGACTCGATCCATCATGTGTTGGTATGTAGCCCCTATGTTTTTCAACCCAAAGGGCATCATCTTATAACTGAAGCATCCCTCCCTTATGATGAAGGAGACATCCTTGACGTCGGGAGGGTGCATTCAGATCTGATGGTAACCTGAAAAAGCATCCAAAAAACTCATAATTGAAAAACCAACGGCTGAATCAACCAGCGCGTTGATTTGAGGCAGGGGGTATAAATCTTTGGGGCATGATTTATTTAATAATGAAAAGTCAATACACATGTGCCACTGCCCTCGCCCTTTTTTCACCATTACCATGTTGGAGACCCAGCCTGGATACTAGATCTCCGAGATGAAGCCGGCCTCCAGAAGCTTCTTGACCTCCTCGCGGATTGGCTCTTCCAGCTTGGTTGTGATGGTCCTCATTTTCTGACGTATGGGGCGCGTCCTGGGATCCAGATTCATGCGGTGGCAGGCCACATCTGCATCGATGCCCGACATGTCAGCCGCACTCCAAGTGAAGATGTTGACGTTGCTCTGGATGCAAGCATGCACTCGCTCCTGGTCCTCGGGGCTCAGACCCCCGCTGATCCGCACCTTTTGTACTTGGCCGGCGCTGGTGAAGACTTCCATCTCTACCACCTCCTCCGCCGGCTCCAGCCGCGACTGCTCCCAGCTGGCCCTTGCCTCCTCTTCTTGTCCAAGCTCCTCCTCCCTTCTTTTTCCTCAACTTCCATCGCCTCCTCTAGGCTCTCCCTCTGCTCCTGCTTAACCTCTTCGCCTCCACGGGCCTCCCTCTCAATTCCTCTTCCTTCCGTTTCCACCTGTCGACGCTCTCGCGGCTCCAACTCTCTATCTCCCTAGAACTCTTGCACATCTCTTCCCCTCTACTCCTCCTCAATCTCCTCCTCCCCGACAACCTCCTTAGCCTCCTTCCTTGCCTTCTCTAGGCTCATCTCCTCTTCTCCAACAACCTCTTCAGTCGCCTTCCTCGCCTCCTCTAGGCTCATCTCCTCTTCTCCAGCAACCTCTTCATGCGCTGCCATCTCCTTCTCCAACTCCTCTGCCTCTGTCATCCATGATATGGTGTTGACTGCCGTAATGTAACACTGTCTTGCCACCTTTGGGTCCCCCCTGACCCTAACCTGCACCCCTCCATTGTTGAACTCGAGGCATTGATGAAAAGAGGAGGGGACGTAACGAAAGGCGCTGATGAGGGGACACCCAAAGATGGCGCTATAGCTGCTCGGGGCGTCCACGATCACGAACCTGCAGTTCCGTGATACGCCGCCCAACTTCACATGCAGCCCTACTCCTCCTTCTACTTCCTTCCACTCTCCTGAGAAACCGAACAACGGCCCATCCGAAGCTATGACCCTCCTGGTCTCCACCTGCATTTCATCGAAGGCCTTCTTGAAGATTATATTAATGGAGCTCCCGTTGTCCACTAGGAACTTGGAGACCGTGAAGTTTTCTACCGCTGTCTGGATCACCAAGGCGTTGCAGAATGGGTCTTCATAATCTGGCATATCCTCTGTGTAGAAAGTAGCGAATAAGAAAGAATAAACGGATAGACTTTTGAATAATTGAAATTTTATTATCCAAAAAAGATATCATTTACAAAGGTATGACCTCCCTTATATAAAATGGAGGAGATATGAGAGAGAGTATACAAACAATGTGGGACTAAACATTTACAGTACTGAGCGGCTAGAAATAAAGGAGACCGCACAGGTCGCCCGGTTAGACAGATGGGTTAACCGCTCGGCAACTCCAGCAGGATAGAACAGGCCGCAATGGGAGACCGATAGACCGCCCGGTCTCCAAGCTTCAGAGTGAGACCGCCAGACCGCTCGGTCAACAAACCGCTGGATCAGACCGCAAGGCCGCCCGGTCTAATACTTCAACACTCCCCCTCAAGCTGGAGCATAGATATCAATCATGTCCAGCTTGTCACAAATATGGAAGAAGGAAGTAGAAACCGGCTTGGTGAAGATATCTGCCAATTCCTTGTCAGAGGTAACAAAAGAAGTACAAATCTGTTTCTTCAAAATCTCTTCCCGAATGAAGTGACAGTCAACCTCTATATGCTTTGTTCTCTCATGGAAGACTGGATTTCTGGATATGTATATAGCGGCCTTGTTGTCACAGAACATAGGGAGAGGACAGTCATATACCTCGCCCAGGTCAAGCATGAGAGCCCGCAATCACTTTAACTCACACGTGGTTGACGCCATACTCCGGTATTCGGCTTCTGCACTGGATCTGGAGACAACATACTATTTCTTGCTCTTCCAACTCACGAGATTACCTCCAACAAAGGTACAAAAACCTGATGTGGATTTACGATCGTCTTTGTCATCCGCGTAACTTGAATCTGAGTAGGCCTCAACCCTCAGATGACCATTATTCTGAAAGAGTAACCCTTTGTCTGGTGCTGCTTTGATATACTCTAAAATCTTCAGGGCGGACTGAAGATGGCACTCCCTGGGAGCTTGCATAAACTGACTGACCTTGCCTACAGCATAGGAGATGTCGGGTCTAGTCACCGTGAGATAGATGAGTTTGCCTACCAAACTCCTGTACCTTGTGACATCAGATAGAAGAGGCGAGTCATCCGTCCATGTTTTCTCTTCTCCAATAGCCATGGGAAACCGAGCCGGTTTGGCACCTGTCAATCCTGCTTCGTGTAGAAGATCAAGGGCATACTTCCGTTGGGAGAGAACCAACGAGTCAAGTTTCCGAGAGATTTTTATCCCCAAAAAGTATTTCGGGGAGCCCATATCCTTCGTGACCAAGTGATGACGGAGGTGCTTCTTCGTCAAGTCCACCCCATCTCGGTCATCGCCAGTAAGAAGAATATCATCCACATATACGGCCAAAACCACCAGTCCCGAGGCTGTTTTGCGAATGAATAAGGAGTGATCAGTCGAACTCCTTCAAAAGCCGATGGTAGCCACAATACCACTGAATTTGTCGAACCATGCCTGAGGGCTCTGCTTTAGGCCATAAATGGCCTTCTTCAAAAGACATACACGTGTCTCCCCATGAACAACATACCCAGGAGGTTGCTCCATATAGACGTCCTCCTGAAGATCGTCATAGAGAAAGGTATTCTTCACATCAAGCTGGAAAATAGCCCAATCCCGGTTAACAGCCACAGAAAGGAGAACCCGGATGGTGCTGAGGCGAGCAACCGGAGAAAAGGTATCAAAGTAATCAATGTCGTAAGTCTGAGTGAAGCCCTTGGCCACCAGCCGGGCTTTGTAGCGATCCACAGTGCCGTCGGGGCGAAACTTCACAACGAATACCCAGCGACAGCCAACCACATCAGTGCCCACGAGAGGAGGAACCAGGGTCCAGGTACCCCGTTCAGTAAGAGTAGTCATCTCCTCATCCATGACAGACTTCCAATGAGGGAGAGCAAGAGCCTCCTGGTAGGTGCGGGGAGTAGAAGTAGCAGAGATAGCCAAGGCAAAACACCTGCGAGAAGGAGAAAGCCGATCATAGGAAACAACGGCCGCAAGCGGGTGTTGAGTACACGCCTGCACCCCTTTGCGAAGAGCAATGGGAAGATCCAGGTCGACGGGAGCGTCAGCGACCGGAGCGTCCGTGGCAGAGAAGGCTGGCCCGGGACTAGAGAGAGACGGCGGCGGAGAGGAGGGTGGAGGGGTGGGTGGGGATACGGACTGGGAAGGAGTCGGTGGAGAAGGAGACGGAGGTGGGAAAACGTCGAGAGGCGTGGAAGGAACGGAGATATCAGAAGGAAGAGAAGATGTAGGAGAGAAATAGGAAGCATTCTCGAAAAAGGTCACATCTGCGGAGACAAACTGCTTGCGGAGAAGGGGGTCAAAGCAGCAATAGCCTTTTTGAGTGGTAGAGTACCCCAAAAAGACACACTTGGTGGAACGGGGGGAAAGCTTGTCGCGGGTAGCGGAGGGAGCGTGAACAAAGGCCGTACAGCCAAAGACACGGAGAGGGAGAGGAAAAGGTTCCTTGTGGGGGTAGAGAATGGAGAAGGGAGTCTGGCCGTGGAGAACTGTGGAGGGAAGGCGATTGATGAGATAGCAGGAGAGGAGCACAGCGTAGCCCCAGTAGGAGCGAGGGACGTGCATCTGCGTCATGAGAGTACGAGCAACATCAAGCAGGTGACGGTTTTTACGCTCCGCCACCCCATTCTACTGGGAGGTGTAAACACAAGTCGTTTGATGAAGTAGGCCATGTTGGTGAAAGAAAGACGAGAACTCATGATTCAGATATTCCTTGGCATTATCAGAACGTAAAACTTTAATAGAAATAACAAATTGAGTCTGAATCATAAAATAAAAGGATTGCCAAATAGAGAAGAGCTCAGAGCGATCTTTTAACAGATACACCCAGGTACAGCGTGAAAAATCATCTATAAAAGTGACAAAATAGGAACTGCCCCGACCAACAGTGAGGGTAGGAGCAGCACCCCATACATCAGAATGAATAAGATCAAACGGGCGAGAGGAGCCACGACCTTGCTTCGGTGGGAAGGAGGAGCGAACAGAACCAGGCCGCAACGACTAGGAAGCCGGAGAGGCAAGAAATAGGTCGCGGCGACAACGAAACAGGTCGCGGCAACGAATAGTGGCAGGAGAAGAGAACCAAGGAGAAGCAAACCGCGCGAACAGGGCAGCGGACAGAAATAAGCCGCGCGCACAGGTCGCGGAAAGCGGAAAACAAGCTGTGAGAAGCAGAGAGCGTGCAGAATCAGGAGGAAACGACCGTGTCCTCTGATACCATGTAGAAAGTAGCGAATAAGAAAGAACAAACGGATAGACTTTTGAATAATTGAAATTTTATTATCCAAAAAAGATATCATTTACAAAGGTATGACCTCCCTTATATAGAATGGAGGAGATATGAGAGAGAGTATACAAACAATGTGGGACTAAACATTTACAGTACTGAGCGGCTAGAAATAAAGGAGACCGCACAGGCCGCCCGGTTAGACAGATGGGTTAACTGCTCGGCAACTCCAGCAGGATAGAACAGGCCGCAATGGGAGACCGATAGACCGCCCGGTCTCCAGGCTTCAGAGTGAGACCGCCAGACCGCTCGGTCAACAAACCGCTGGATCAGACCGCAAGGCCGCCCGGTCTAATACTTCAACACTCTGAAGAAAAGGTAATTTGTTCTTTCGGGGGTGGAGCCTGGGAGGTCGAGGCTACCCCCCTTCGGTACATGGTCTGGAGGCTCCCCTTACGAGCTGCCTCGATGCCAACTCCTCCGTGGATCACCCCGATCCCTCCTCGGGGTCCTACATCCACCCGATCCTTGCATCTATCCTCCGTCTCCCACTGCTGTACTTCCACGATCCTTACCGGCGGCTCCTGCCTCCTCACCCTCCGGGCTTCTCTCACTTCTAAGAACTCTGGGCAGGTGGCGGTTGCGTGACCCTCCACCTGATGGAATTCACAGAACGGCAACGCCACCCTGTCCTTTCTTCCTTCTCCACCATCTATCATTACAGCTCCTCCCCGAGCTCCTCTTCTTCCTCCGCTACCTCGACCGATCTCCATTGCCTCTTGCTATTGCTGGAAGCAATCCCTCGCCCCCTGCCTCCATGCCGGCTGATCGTACCTCCTCGGCTCGCGGAAGTTATCTCTTCCCTGAAAGTCTCCTCCTAGCTCCTGGGGGCGACCCTCCTGAGGCCTCCAACCTAAACGATTGTTCGGCTCCTGGGCCGCCCGTCCTTGATGCAGTCCCTGTTGCCCCTGACCTCGGGGCTCCTCTCTCCTTCTCTCTTCTCTTTGCTCCCTCCGTCTTCCTGCTTCCGGCTCCTTCACATCATCCTCCGCCAACCTGGCCAGCTTCCTTGCAAATGCCGGATTGACCCTCTCGAAGTCTGTCTCCTTTGTCGCCCTCTCCATGAGCTCCTCAAAAGAGAGGGGGCACTCTCTTCAACTCCATGCTAAAGAAACCCAGCCTTAGTCCCAAAGTAAACGCAAGCATCAGCGTATACCCTGGGACCTCCTGGACCAGGAGGACCTCTTCCTGAAACTGATCCACATAATGTCTCAACGTCTCGTCCTGCTTCTGCCTCACCGAGAACAGGCACTCCACCTCCTTCTTACGCTTCTTCGATGTTGAGAACCTCAACAGAAAACCTCGACGCAGATCCTCAAAACTGTAGATCGACCTTGTTGGCAATTGGTGGAACCAGTCCCGTGCCTTCTCCTTCAACGTGATGGCAAACAGCCGACACTTGAAGGCATCCGTCATCTGCCTTATCAAAAAAACATCTTCGAACCACTGTACGTGTTGTATAGGGTCATCCTTCCCCGAGTAGTAAGACATGTCGGGCTCCCGGAACCCCTCCGGCACCGGAGCCGAGATGATGAGCTCACTGAATGGGCTCTCGCCACCTGCCTACCGAGAGGGCACATCTCGCGGCCTCGGCTGGCTGGCCCGATCCGCGAGACCATGCCCAGTGAAGAGCTCTCGCACAATATCCTCCCTCTCGCCAACTTTTGTTGGAATCTCCTTCCCGGGACGCTGGCCTGGGAAGAGCTCTCGCGCCGCCACGTCCCTCTCGCTAGCCTCCGTCGGGACCTCCTTCCCCGGGCACTATCCAGTGGCGTTCTCGCCCAAGAGTGGGATCTCCTCTATCGGAACCTGAGGTGCTGTCCACTCGCTTCTCGCCGAGACGGCCAAGCTAATGGTCTGCAGGACCTCTTGCCTGAAGTCATCCAATACCTTCCTTGTTTCCTCCTCTCCCCGGGAGGGGGAACCTCCTGAACCAGATCCTTCACCTTCACCTCCTGCCATAGGACTAAACTCAAGCTTTTCTTGTATCGGCTACCTTCCACGCTCACCGTACCAGAACTGTTGAAGCAAAAATTTGACTTTTGACAAAAGTTCGAAAAATAGGGGCGTAGCCAACACCTACTCGTCCCAAGCTCCGACCTCTGACTGGTCGTGAAGGACTAGAAACCGACCCAAAGCCTCAGTGGGGAGGTCCCACCGCTTACCCGGAAGATCTCTGAGAGCTTCCCCTCCAAAGCCAAAAGCTGGGCTTGGAGCTCCTCAGAAAGCACAGAAAAATCCTTTCAAGTCTCGGGCCAAAATCCGTGTGTGCTTCTGAAGAACCCCTATGGGCATATTTATAGTTTTCTGAGTTGGATCTGCCAATATCCATACTGAGCTGTCCTGAAATTACTATAGTACCCCTGGTTGGGTCTGCCAACAGCCAAACTCCGTTGTTCTAAGGAGCTATACGCAGACTACCAAGGGCAAACGTGTAAAATTACCTGCAATAGAAGAGTAAAATCCCCTTGGGGGTAGAAATGTGAAAACAGCCTCCTTTCTGTGCGGCGAGTGGGGGAACACCTAGCGGTGAAACAGGCCTTCCTGATCGTCTCGCCGATATCCTTTGCTATTAGGTCTTCTCGCGGTTAAAGGTCTTCTCGCCCCCTAGGAGGGGCGTCTCGCCTACTACAGAGGCCACTTGTCTTGCCACCTGCGAGTGGATCCCATGGTACCACTCGCCCATCAATTCCTCTCGCCCGCTTCGACTATTCGCGCCTTGAGGATCTCTCACGAGCCCGAGGTTGTACACCGATCATGAGGATCCCTTCTGCGATGCGCCGGTCATCCAGACGACCATCGAGAATTTCACCGTCTCTAGGATTTCAAAAAGGCGTTCGATGCGATGAAGGTGGAGGCGAAGAGGGTGCTGGCTTCAGATGACCTCCAGTTTGGATTTTCAGGGGAGAGGAAGGAAGTAGAAGGAGGAGTGGGGCTCCACGTTACCCAGGGGGGCAGTCCCGAAACTGCATGTTTGTCATCGTGGATTCCCCCAACAGCTACAACGCCATCTTTGGGCAGCCCCTCATCAGCGCCTTCTGTTGCGTCCCCTCGTCCTTCCACCAATGCTTGAAGTTCAACGCTGCAGGGATGCAGGTCTGGGTTCGGGGTGACCCCAAAGTGGCGCGGGAGTTCTACGTCACTGCCGTGAACTCTATCTCCTGGAAGGAAGGCTCCGAGGAGATGGAGCGGAGAATGGAGGAGGCAGAATACGAGGCAGGAGGAGAGGAGATGGAGGAGGAGAGCTGCACCGAGATAAAGGTGGCAGGAGGAGACCAGGAGGAGTGGGCCGTGGTGATGGCCACGGAGGAAGAAGCGGAAACTGAGGAAGTTCTAGTCCCAGAGGAGAGGGATGTTAGAGAATGAGAGGAGCAGTCCAGGCTGGAGGCCACAGAAGAGGTGGTGGAGATGGAGGTTCTCACCCTTGGAGGCAAGGTGGAGAAGATTCGCATCAGAGGGGGATGACCCCGGAGGCTTAGGGCAGGATGCGGGCATGCGTCCAAAAGAATGTGGACATCTTCATATGGAACGCATTATAGATGCCGGGAATTGACGCGGACGTGGCCTGTCATCGCCTCAACCTAAACCCGAGAGCTCTCCCCATCCAGCAGAAGAAGAGGTCCACGATGGACAAGCTGGCCGAGCCCATCAGGGTGGAGGTGGCCAAACTCCTCAAGGCCGGCTTTGTATCCGAAATACAATACCCCGGCTGGGTCTCCAATGTTGTAATGGTTAAAAAAGGAGACGGTCGGTGACGTATGTGTGTTGATTTTTCTTTGCTTAATAAATCATGCCCTAAGGACTGTTATCCATTGTTTCGGATCGACGCGCTGGTTGACTCAGCCGTCAGTTTTCTTGTAATGAGCTTCTTAGATGCGTTTTCAGGTTATCACCAGATTAGGATGCACCCCTCGGATATCAAAGATGTCTTGTTCATCACGGGGATGGGTGCTACTGCAACAAAATGATGCCTTTTGGGCTGAAGAATGCAGAAGCGACTTACCAGAAGATGATGGATAGGGTCTTCCGGGAACAAAGGGGGAGGAACTTGGAGGTGTACGTAGATGATCTGATGATCAAGAGTCAAGACGTGTACTCTCACCTTCGGGACTAGAGGAAACCTTCACCACCCTGCGCAAATATAAGATGCGGCTGAATCCCTTAAAGTTCATTTTTGGGGCCAGTAGGGGGAAGTTCTTGGTGCATCTCCTCACCCCCGCAGGGGTCGAGCCAAATCCTGACAAGGTGAAAGCCATCATGGAGCTGGGATCGCCGGGGAATGCTAAAGAGGTGCAGTTGTTGACAGGAAAGCTAGCGGGATTAAGCAGGTTCCTCTCCCGGGTCGGGGAGAAATGCTACCCCTTCTTTAAGACATTGAGGGGGGGGTCAGAAGTTCGAGTGGACAAAAGAGTGCGAGGAGGCATTCCAGGCCCTGAAGAGGCAGTTGACCCAGGCTCCGCTACTCCAAGGGCCGAAGGAAGGGGAAGACCTGCATTTGTATCTCGGGTCGGAGCGGAGGCCTTGAGCTCCGTCTTGGTTCGTGAAGAGGGGAAGAGGCAGCTCCCCATATACTATGTGAGTCGGTTTTTGAGGAAGGCCAAGCTTTGATACCCCATCTTCGAAAAACTAGCCTTCGCCCTGGTCATCTCGGCCCGGAGGCTTCGGCCCTACTTAGAGGCACACTCCATCCGAGTGGTGACTGATCATCCCCTCCGCAACATCTTTGAGTGGGTGGATCATTCGGGCCGGCTAGATAAGTGGTCGGTGGAACTGAGTGAGTTCGACATCTCCTTCGTCCCCCGCCTCTCGATCAAGGCCCAAGCAATGACCGGCTTTTTAGATGACTACGTGGTCGAGGTGTCGGAGGAGAACCTCACTCGACCAACTTCGTGGAAGGTGAAGGTAGACAGTGCTTCGGGGAGACATTCCCTGGGGGTGGGAGTAATCTTGGAAAGCCCACAAGGGACGAGAATTGAGCAAACAGTGGTGGTGCACTTTCCCATCACTAACAACCAGGCCGAGTATGAGGCCGTAATAGCAGGGCTGTGCTTGGCCAGGGAGCTAGGGGTGCTCGACGTGGAGGTCCTCACTGACTCCAAGGTGGTAGCTTTCCAGATCAATGGGGAGTTCGAGGCGAGAGAGCCTACCCTCCGACTATACTTAACAAAAGTGAAAGGGGCCATCGACACGTTTCAGACCTTCTCCATCTGACACGTGCCTAGAGAGGAGAATGAGCAGGTCGATCAGCTGGCAAAGCACGTTCCCCGAGTGGGGGGTACCATCACTGATCTTTTTCTCCCTTCCATTGAAGAGGGGGAGCTGATGGAAGTGGATCAACACCCCTCATGGATGGACCCGTTCACGACTTTCCTCTCCACAGGAGAGTATCCAGAGGGGATGGACAAGAATAAGTTCGGGTACAAGTCGGCATACTATCTCCTCCGGGACGGGCAGTTGTATCGGAAGACTCTCTCAGGGATGTTGGCCTGTTGTATGGCAGAGAGGGAAGTGCAAAGGATCTTGGAAGAAGTCCACTCCGGGGAGTGTGGGAGGCACTCCCGGAGCCGGACCCTGGAAGGGAGGATTGTCAGACAGGGATACTTCTTGCCTACCCTGGGCCACGACGCTGCGGAATTCGCAAAGAGGTGCCACAAATGCCAGTTTTTTGCTCCCCTCCAACTGCAACCGGCTCAGTGCCTCAAAAACATCACGGCCCCCTGGCCATTTGCGATTTGGGGAATGGATTTGCTCGGACCGTTCCCCCAGGCCAACGGGCAAAGGAGGTTCCTGTTGGCGATGATAGATTATTTTTCCAAATGGCTAGAGGAGAAGGCGCTGTCCTAGGTGACCTCCCAAGTCATCAGAAACTTTGTTTGGGGGGAGATCATCTGCCGCCATGGTCTACCCCAGGCCATTGTCATGGACAATGGGCCTCAGTTCTCTAGTGCAGAATTCATCAGCTTCTGCGAACAGCTCGGAATGGACCTCAGGTTTGCCTCGGTCCACCATCCCAGGAGCAACGGGCAGGTGGAGGTTGCAAACAAGATTATTGTGAACCTCTTGAAGAAGAGGGTTGAAAATCTGAAGGGGAGCTGGGTGGAGCAGCTTCCCTCGGTCCTCTGGGCCCTGAGGACCACCCCCAACACAGCCACAGGAGAGACCCCCTTCAAGCTCTCACATGGGTGTGAGGCGGTACTCCCCATAGAATTTAAAGTCTAGTCGCCCCGGGGGGGTCACGACGCAAGAAGGCAGGGAGGAATGGTCGGCTGAAAATGGGGAGGAGCTGCGGCTCTCCCTTGACATGGTAGAGGAGTTATGTGACCTCTCCACCATCTGGCATGAGGAGGTGAAGAGGAGGATGGCCAAGTACTTTGACAAGCATGTCAGAATCAAGCAATTTGTCGAAGGAGACTTGGTATTGAAGACGGTAGATGTCGCGGGAAGATCAA
Source organism: Platanthera guangdongensis (assembly GCA_039583875.1). Lineage (NCBI taxonomy): Eukaryota > Viridiplantae > Streptophyta > Magnoliopsida > Asparagales > Orchidaceae > Platanthera > Platanthera guangdongensis. The sequence goes on from CM077147.1 coordinate 73,752,218, forward strand.
CAACCGTGGGAAAGCTCAACCCCAACTGTGAGGGTCCATACATTGTAAAAGAGGCCTTGAAATCAGGAAGGTATCGCCTCCGGAATGTGGAGGGCGAGGCCCTGAGTCTCACCTGGAGTGGTGATGACTTGAAGCGATTTTATCCGTAAATCGTATAAGAGGTGCCCCTTTTCTTAATAAAGCTTTCTCATATGTCGAGTCTTGCATTGATTCAACCCAGACCTCGAGTAGATCCCGATGCCAGGCTCTCACCTAGCTGGCAGGGCTGGATGTCACTCGATGGTGTCTACCCAGACCCCGAGCAGATCCTGCTTTCAGGCTCTCACCTAGCTGACAGGGCTGGATGTCACTCGATGGTGTCTACCCAGACCCCAAGCAGAACCTGCTGTCAGGATCTCACCTAGCTGGCAGGGCTGGATGTCACTTGATGGCGTCTACCCAGACCCCGAGCATATCTCACTGTCAGGCTCTCATCTAGCTGACATGGCTGGATGTCACTCGATGGTGCCTACCCAGACCCCGAGTAGATCCCGTTGTCGGGCTCTCACCTGGATGGCAGGGCTAGATGTCACTCGATGGCGTCTACCCAGACCCCGAGCAGATCCTGTTTCCAGGCTCTCACCTAGCTAGCAGGGCTGGATGTCACTCGATGGCGTCTAACCAGACCATGAGCAGATCCCGCTACCATGCTCTCACCTACCTGGAAGTGCTGGATGTCACTCGATGACGTCTACCCAGACCCCAAGCAGATCCCGCTGCCAGGCTCTCACATAGTTGGCAGGGCTGGATGTCACTCGATGACATCTACCCAGACCCCGAGCAGATCCCGTTGTTAGGCTCTCACCTAGCTGGCAGGGCTGGATGTCACTCGATGGTGTCTATCCAGACCCCGAGCAGATCCCGCTGTCAGGCTCTCACCTAGCTGTCAGGGCTGGATATCACTCGTGTGTGTCAACCCGGACCCCGAGCAGATCCCGCTTCCAGGCTCTCACCTAGCTGGCAGAGCTGGATGTCACTCGTAGGAGTCTACTCCGGCCCCCTACTGGCCGATAGGGCAGGTCTTGATGAACAAAGCGATGATAGAAGTTGGGGGCCCAGGCATTCGAATGGCCAAGGAAAAAGTCGCAAAATTAACAAAATGAGTCCAGCGTAATCGCCTAGCACCCAATAAAGCAGCAAAGGCGGCGAGAACCCAGGCTGCGTCGCATGAGGGTCAGCTCGCACTGAACTCGGCGGCCCAGGGGAGAGCCGAGTCGGCTCGTCTCTTCTAGCAAGCGGGCAACACGAAGGATCTGGACTAAGGAGATGGGTCGCCACTCGCGAGTCGCTTAACTAAGCCCCATATGCTTCCTAAGCTCAGTCCTTGAGGGGCGCACGATCTCGCTGACGAAACCCGGAATGACGAATTGCGAGCGGAATAATAAAAGCATGCCGCAAGTACGAAAAAGGAAAAAAATCCACATTGCAGAGAAGCATTACAAGCAGCGGTAACATATAAATACGAAAGAAGAGAGTAGAAAGTAGTTCATTGATAAACAAAAATACATGACTGAGAAGCAGCCCGGGTTTACATTATAACAAAGGCACACACAAGAGGAGAGGCGCGGGAATTCTGCGAGGCGAGCTCTCGGGCGACAAGCCCTAGAGAGGCTGATAGGACTTTTCACCCGGCTTGGGTACCAGCAAGATCAACGCCGGTACCACATCGCTCACAGAAAGGCCCGCGCCCTCGCTCTTGATGAGATCGGCGCACCATAGAGTCTAGAGGGTATACTTTACCGCGCACGCAGCATTCTTCTACATCATTTCCTCCAGCTCGTACTCGGTGTAGTGCACGAGCTGGCAGTCGCTGCTGGAGGGCAGCGAGAGAGCCGCTGCGGCATACAGCTCTCGCACCCACTCCTGTAGCACTTCCTTTTTCTTCCTCCAAAATGGCGACGGCAGCATCGGCTGCGTCCGCCCTCTCTCTCTGTCGCTCCGCCTCCTCCGGGGCGAGGCAGCGAGCCTCCTCCTTCTCATCCACCAGCCTCTTGAGGGAGGGGGCATTCTTCTCCATTTGAGTGCACCACCGACCGACCATGTGGGCTAGCTCCAGGCTGCGGAGCTGGGCCCGCGCGCTCTCGTGGACCAGCACCTGCATGGCCTCCTCGTCGTAGATGGCGGCGTCCTCCTGCGAGTAGAGCCCGAAGGAGAAGTTGTAGGCCTCCTGCTAATGGTTTCCTGCTCCAGCCAGCTCGGCAGCAGGGTGGAGATGATCGCCCGGTTCGACTCCTTGTCCCACAGCAGGAGGGGGATGCCGAGCTCGTGTAGGCACCGCTCGCCAAGGCCAAAGTTATGGTGCCCCCTTGGCATCGGCTTCGGGGCAGGCGGCTCTTCACCCTGCGGCCTGGAAGTGTCGGCCGCCTCGCTAGGGGTGCCGCTGGACGAAGCCGTCGTTGGGGCGGGGTCCTTGGTCCGCTGGGCCGCTGGGGCCTTGCCTTTTCTTTGGGTCGTGGTAGACGCATTGCCCGTAGCCTTCACCTTCTTGGGCGGAGACAGTGTAGGTTGTTCGCGGCTAGGCCGCTTCTGGATGGCAGATGCCGAGATCTCGCGTTGAGCAGCGGCTGTGGCTGAGGCTTTGGCGCAGGCAAGCTCGGCGGGGGCGACCCGCGCGCTCTTGTAAGGGGGGTGCAGGGGATGTCCCGCTTGCCTGCGAGGAAGGAAAAGTTAAAGCAGACAAATCACCAAAGCAGAAAGGAAAAGAGCGTGTAGATTACCTCCCCCGAGCGGGACGAGGGCTAGATTGTCCAGATTCCGGTGCAGGAAGGCGACCTCAAAATTTTTCCCGGCGAAGAACCTGCACAGCTCTGCTTCATGGCCCCCCATACTAGGGGGAGGTAGCTCGCCTCGCTGAGCTGTACAAGCGAGAAGGGGACGTTGCCGAAGTTCCCCCGGACGAACACGAACTTCTTGAACCAATTATGACTCTTATTGATGGTCTCCCGCACCTTGATGTGGCCGCTGGAGAAATAGGCAGTCTCGTCCTTATTCCCGCGAAAAGAGAACAGCTTGCAGAAGACCGCGAGGCTGAACTCAACCCGCTCTTCCCGCAGGAAGCAAGCGAATCCGACCATGATGGCTACAGAATTCGGGGTCATATGACCTGGGACGACCCCGAAATATTTCAGTATCTGGCGATCCTCCGGCCACAGTGGAAGCCGAAGACCCGCCTCAAAGTGCGTCAAGGGGATGGAGAGCTCCCCTTCAGAGAGGTCGTTTATCTTTTCCCCCTCTCCAGGTCGCTTCGCCACGAAACCTGGCGGGACGTAGTCGTTTATGGCGTCAAAAAAATTGCCTTCAGAAATGGCGGCGAGGGGAAAGTCATGCTCAAAAACGTTCCAAGCACACTTACCCCCCCCATCCGCATCGCCGCTGCCACCGCCCATTTCGTAGAAAGCTTGCTAAGCGAGGTGAGAAAGTTCTCGCAGGAGGCGGGCGAGTCAAGGGTTGCAGGAGGTAAGGGAGAAGGAGAAATCTTAAATGCGGTGGGTGAGAAAGAGCCGGCATGGACTATTTATAGAAAGAAAAATGGCAGGAAAACATTCCGTTGGCGGGAAAAGTGCGGATAGCAAAATGTCTCCTGACGTTTCGACTTCCTGGCTCGCAACCGCGCTACGAAGGTCGTTCAACAGCGGGTCTTGCACGCGTAAGAGGCGAGCGGGCTGCAGCTTGCACTCGGTTGAAGCAATAGGCGAATCACGCGGGTTCGCGATCGGTGAGCTCCCAGCCCGCTCCCGCCGAGATCGAATGGGCAGGTTAGGCAAACCGACTCAATGACCTCACGCCCGCTTAAAAAAGCGAAAGGCGAGCAGGAGCGCCTCGTTCACATTCAACCAAAAAAACAACTGCAGACAAAAGAAAAGGAACGCACAACAAGCGTCGACCGCATTGGCAGGCGAGAGAGTCAAATTATTACAGATATAAAAAATGTTTTAGGATGAATAACCCTCCTAAGCCACTCGGTTTAGGGTGTGGATGCGCCCTGACCCGGTAACCGACCGCGGGGAGGGGGTAGGCGGATCAGTACTGGATCCACTTCCATCTGCCACGCCTCCGCGTCCCGGATCGGGAAGCGGGCATGCAAGGATAATGGTACTCCCGAACCGCCACCAGTTCCTGCTGGGCTAGGCCAACTTGCTCCGTGGCGTGCCTGAGCCGCTCCTCGGCCCGCGTTATGTGCACCCCGGGAGAAGTGACTCCGTCCCCGTCAACTGGGCACCTCATTCCCTCCAGTACTGCAAGCCTCTCCTCCATTTCGGCCTTGTCCTTGTTGACCCTGTTGAAGACCTCCTGCAGCAGCAGCGTGTGCTTCTGGAACAGCCGCGTCACCTGTCTCTTCATCCCCTCCATGTCCGCTGGATCGCCCAGATACTCGGAGATGTGATCTGTGTCAGGGGGAGGCGAATATCGCTTGCTCATCTCGGCTTCGGAGGAGGAAATCACGTTATAACCTGCAAAGAGAGGTCAGAAAAGCGGACGGTAACACAAGCTCGAGTATGAGCTCACCGGGAGTCGGCACGTCCCCCGCACCAGCTGGTGGCCAAGAAGAGCCTGGCCGGCCCTGGAAGAGACCTTCCTCAAGAACTGCGAAGGATTTTCCCAAACCAGGAGGAATTGGCTTCCGGAAAGTCTCCGAAGGGGGATGTCCCAGGCCCGAGGGGCTGGCGACCCGCTCGGTTGATAGCGGGAGGGAATGATCCCCTTCCCCACCGCCTCCCTCCTCACGCGGTGGCACCTGCGGAAAGAGAAGTCAGAAGCAAAGCGACAAATCAGATGGGAAGTGCGCATACCTGATGAACAACCTCGGCGCCAGCCGCCGAGCTGGAGACCGGGAGGTCATTTGTCGGGGATTGCCTGACAATTGTTTCTTTTACCGGCCCGAAGACGGGGTCGGTCGATACGCACGCCAGCCACGAGGCAGCCTCAAGAGCCTCCTCCCTAGTCTTTTCCCTTGCGGCAGCTAGCCGAGCTCGCATCTCCTCAGTCGCAGGCATCGTGCAGCTGCAGCTCACTGAGAAGGCTAAAGAATTCATGATTTTTCCAGAGGGTCCGGTCGCATATTTATAGCGTGAGGGTGGGACCCACCAAGAGATTCCTTGACGGCTCAGCAAAGCACTCACCGAACACGTGGGTTGGATGATTCTTTCCGAGCTTGGTCAAGCTCAAAAAGAGCGGGGATTGTGTACAACCCCGTGTTTGCCGAGGGGATCCACCATGCCAGACGAGCGGACCAAGACGGCCTACCCGCACCAGAACATCATACGGGCGAACTCAGAATGGCCAGTTCGCTCCCGCCAAAGCTAGGCCGCCCATGCCTGTGGCATCACGACTCGTCTCAAAGCGCACTCTGACTTCTGTCGATACGGGTCGTGACACGGGGGAGCTGCGCGAGCAGGCCCAACCAGCTCGCGTCCACCCGCAGTTCGTGAAGCGGATCGGGTTTTTGCCGGACCGAGCTCGGGAGGAGCTCGCCGTTCGTCGAGCAGGGCTCTGAAAGTCCACCTAGTGTCAACAAAGTTCACCTATGGGGGGGGGGGGGAATAGGTGACGTGCAACGCTTTTGCGGAATTTACGACGGTACCTGCACAATAAAAATAAAAAGCACAGCACACAGAATACACAGGCAATTTATAGTGGTTCCCCGACTTGGGTACATCCACTTTCCCCCTTCGACCTATCTCCCAACAAGGTACGACTCGGTCACTTCTCCAACAGGATTGAAATCCAATCCTTGCACTATCGGAAGGAACCCTTCCACACGTAGGAGTCAACACTCCCACAAACCGGGTTGCACTCAACCCTTATAACACGGAATAATCGTTCCTTTACAACAAAAGTAAAATAGAATGTACATGAGATACAAACTTCGTTGGGAGACTACGGTGTTCCTCTTCATTCGACGACGTGTTCGTGAAATCAACGAAAAATCTACAACCTTGGTCTCTCTTGGAAAGGATCTCCCCGGAACCGGCGGCGGCAAGACGAGCGGCGGCTATGATGATGAGCGGCTGCTGAACTTAGAGATCCAATCTTCGTAGCGAAGCTAGCTTGGTCTTCCAACGGTCACACGAGGATCGGTCGACTCGATCGATTCGGACGGGGAAGTTATTCCCGATCAACAAATTAAGAGACAAGAGATCTCTAGATAGACACGTGAGACTCAAAGCTTTGCTAAGCTTCTGTCGCCGGAGATCGGGAGGAAACGCGATCAACAGCGGCGTCCAAATAGCGCGAGCGGCGACGGCGGCGGAGGAGCGATTTCGCGAGTTTAGGGTTTTCTCTTGCTCGGCTTATTTCTGTCTGAGTATTCCGTTCAAAATACCCGAATATATATAATGTATACAACTTGAATAAGACCGTTGTGGGACCCACAAGAAGAATCCCAAAATCCCGGTCCAGAACATTGACAGCGGCAGAATCCGGTTCAGGAAGATCCAGAAAAAAGCCCAAGTCAAAATCGGTGAGAATCGAAAGTGATTCTCGCCGAGTCGTCGAGAATCAAAGGTGATTCTCGACAATTCGGCGAGAATCAAGGATGATTCTCGTCGAATTTGCCTTGGTTGCACGCACTGCTTTAGGCCAGGTCGAGACGGCGAGAATCAACCAGTGAATCTCGACGATTCAATGAGAATCACTAGTGATTCTCGCCGAATCGGCGAGAATCACTTGGTGATTCTCGTCGATTCTTACTTAGAAGCAGAGGTGCTCGCTTAGAAGTGGCTGGATCGAGTTCGGCGAGAATCAACCACTGATTCTCGACGAATCGGCGAGAATCACTAGTGATTCTCGCCGAATCGGCGAGAATCACTTGGTGATTCTCGTCGATTTACACTTAGACGAATTTTCATCTTTCCACCCATGAGGTGCTCCTTGACCCATCCTTGCTCCTTGTCTGCTCCTGCATAGTTATAGCCCTGTGCTTGAAAGTAAGTGCACTCCAATAGAGAGAGTACACGTAGGCCAACACACTGATCTGCTCAACGAGGGATTACGTCGTGCAGACCCGTGTATATTGACCTACTGCACCCTAACATTGGTGTGCACTTAGCGTGGAAGAACTGCAAGCACAACTTGAAAGAGTTTATCAAATACATTGTCTATTGACCTTAGCTTGTCCAGGAGCTTCTTCAAATCAGGTACATTGTGGATACAATACCCAACAGGCTCGACACTCGTCAAACGGATCCCGTCATTCGTCGAGTGGGGTTGGGAGTTTGTCGAACGAAGCTCGGCGTTCGTCAAACGGAGCTCGACATTCTTCGATCTAGCCTCACGAGTTAGAATCCTAGATTTGTCGAACAAAGCTCGGCGAACTCAAGTATTGTAGAATTCCTGCTGTAGTACTAATAATCCTGGATCGCCCCGGGCGAGTGAGGGTATCAAAGGGCTACTTGCCCAGCTATTTTGTTAGACTTCGTCCAGGCTTTAACCCCACTGGCGCCCTTCTAGCTTTAGTGTTGGGTGACGTTGCTCCACTCAACCCTCTCGACGCCCTCTTGGCTTTGGTGTTGAGTGACGTTGCTCCACTCAACGCTCTCGACGCCCTCCTGGCTTTGGCGTTGAGTGACGTTGCTCCACTCAACGCTCTCGGCACCCTCCTGGCTTTGGCGTTGAATGACGTTGCTCCACTCAACGCTCTCGGCACCCTACTGTCTTTGGCGTTGAGTGACGTTTCTCCACTCAACGCTCTCGGTGCTCTCCTGGCATTGGCGTTGAGTGACGTTGCTCCACTCAACGCTCTTAGCGCCCTTCTAGCTTTGGCATTGAGTGATGTTGCTCCACTCAATGCTCTCGACGTCCTTCTGGCTTTAGCGTTGTGTGATGATGCTCCACTCGCCCAGTCTCCTATGAGCTGTTTTTCTCTACCATTTTACCCTTGCTAGGGGTGCGAATAGCTTAATAGAACGACGGAGTTACGTTGTTAGCAGACCCAGTTGGGCTGCACATAGCTGTTCAAAACAGCGGAGGTTGGCTATTGGCAGGTCGTTTTCAGAAATCTATAAATAAGACTCAAGGGGCACCTCAAAAGGCATGCTTATCAGTATTCAGATCTTCTTGCGCTTTCTGAGGTAATCTTAGCTCGGCCATTGGCTAAGGAGGGGAAGCGCTCTAAGATCTTCCGGGTGTGTGGTGGGACCTCCACGTCGAGCCCTTGGGTCAGTTTCCATTTCTTTTTGTTGTTTGGCTTGCAGTAGAGAAGTAGGTGCGCAATCACCCCTTCCCCAAGGGTGAACTCCACAAGAGACTGAAATTTTGGTTTCAACACCCGGAGTTGCTTGATGAATTCCTTACCGAACAAGAAAAGGCTATCGATACCAACATTTCTTTAGTTCAGGATGATCTTAAATGTGATCTTTTGGGTGTTCAACACAGCATTCATCTAAAGCTCATGGAAATCCAATGTTCCCTTGCTCTTTTGGCTCTACCCTCAGATCCAGCCGGAAAATTGAATCAAGTACAACGGTTCCGAACTCAGAATTTTGATCCAGGTCCTTCTTCCCAACCAGGCCTCCAAGAAGTGCTCGAATCTCCAGGCGTCTCATCATCGTGAGATCCACCCTCAGCAATGGATCATAATCGTCAATAGATGAATTTCTCGATGTGTCAGTTTCAAGAATATCGTTACTAGCGGAATTTTCCCTCATATGAACCAGAATCTCATATCATCAGGAAGAAACATTTAAGGAACATAATCAACATATCCTCAGACATACAATAATGCTTTTTTTCAACAAGACAAACGACCGGAACAAATAATATTTGGGCAACAATTCCATAAGGGTAATTCCTATATGGACAACTAATTTATCCGCCACCAGAAAATCAATACCCAAGACCAGGTTATCAATTTCTCACAACTGTGTATCCACCACCAATCAACAATCCATACTATCAACATGAAGAGTACAGGAACAACTTCCAGGACAAACATTATTTCCAACCTTCAGGACATCCACAACAGAACCACGTAAGTCTTAATTTTCCGCATTTTTCTAAGGGCGATCCAACCGACTGGCTTTACCAAGCAGAATCTTATTTTAGGTACAATCTAATAGCCCTAATGATTGTGTTTTTATTGCATCTTTACATTTGGACAAACCGGCTTCTAGATGGTTTCAAGGTCTGATACGAACTAATTTTTGTTATGATTGGAATCTTTTTAAAAAAGCAATGCATGATCGTTTTGGACCTTCTGATTACAAAGAACCCATGGGGAGGATTACAGAACTTACTCAAGTTGGTTCGATAGCTGACTACCAAGACCAATTTGAGGATTTAACCTCCCAAATACCCGATTATGGTCCATCTTTTCTAATAAATACATTTGTGTCAAGATTACCACATATTAAATGACAAGTAATTACCCAAAATCTAGTTACTCCTCACCATGCATTCAAATTAGCACGCCTTTATGAGGAACATGATACTGACTATACACAGACTCAGAAAACTATTGTTCGCCCTAACACTAATCGATGACTTATAATTTCTAATAAAAACCATTACCATGCCCTCACTATAAACGGTTATCCATTGAAGAACTTCAACAAAAAAGAGACAAGTGACTATGCTACACTTGCGAGGGAAAAAATCTCGCAGGACATAAAGTGTAAAAATCAAGCATGACTCTATATTATGGAAGAACAACAAAATGAAACAGACTTCTCTGAAGTCTCAGACACGCATCCTGACCAACCTAATTCTACTATTACTTGTAATGTGTTTATAGGCTCTTATTATTCCAAATCTTTTCGTATTCTGGAGACTATTAATAAGAAATATAAAGTCCATATTTTAATTGATGGGGTAGCACGGATAATTTCATATCAGCTAAGACAGTGACTTTTTGCAATATTAAAATACACGTAATTAAGGCTTTCTCGGTATAGTCGGAAACGGAGCAAAACTGACATGGTCTGAAAAATGTATCACTGAAGTAGAAATTCAATGCCATAAATTTCAAGTTACTTTATTTATAATAGATCTAAGGGGGCTGACTTAGTACTCGGTTCCCATTGGATGGAATCCTTTTGTTCTATTACTACAAACTTTCACACTAAACAAATGTCGTGTAATATGGGGCCCACCAAAATTACATTACACGGTCTAACATTTTGATACTGATGTTATCTCACATACCAAATTTTAAAAAAACATCAAACGAAATCCATCTCAGAAATGATCTTGTGATTTATTCAGTGACGTCGAACAAGAACAAACAAACACTACCCTCACAGATTTATTACACAAATATGATTTTATTTTCTCCACACCAAATTTTTACCACCACATCGTCCCGAGGATCATAGAATTAATGTGACTACACCAGTACTAGTTTCAACAGTTCGTCCTATAGGTACACTCATATTCAGAAAAACAAAATAGAAAAACTAATTGCGGAATTACTTAAAAATGGTCTAATTCGCCCACGTTGTTCACCTTATAGTTCACCAACTCTCTTCGTAAAGAAAAAAGACGGCACTTGGATGTTAGATTGTGACACCTCTTTTTTGTCTGTACCATTATGATCGCGCCATATCACCAATCCGTGGGAGGGGCTATTCCTAATCTGGGCTAATTGTTAATTAGGAAACCCATTATCTTTGAGGATCTCATTTCTTCAAGTTTTGGCAAGAGCCATTAATGGCTGACTGGTTCTTTCCCATTTTCTGTCTGGCATGATGAATGACTCCCCTCTAATGGCTCCTCCTTCCTTATTAAAAGGGGAATCTTCAGCCTATATAAGATGCTCAATCTCATGGTTTAGTACACCAATCTGAATTCCCTCCTTCACCACCGTCCGTGAGCAAAGAAAGAAAAAAGAAATCAGAGGCGGAGCGGCGGCGGCGGCAGCAAGCACGCAGAGGCAGAGCAGCGGCGGTCTGGAGGTTGTTCCGGCCAAGGTTCTGCGCGTGCATCCGGTTGCTCAGGTCGAGCGACACTCCGGCGACGACGGGTTCGATCCTATTATTGCGGCGACGGCGGCGTCCCCAAGGTTCACAGGCGGGTGAACAGCAAAGAGGATTAAAGTTAATTATTTTGTTACTTCTGTTTACTGCGATCATTGTAACAACTCCTGTAACTCCTCATTTATAGTGGAATGTTTGTCGGCGCGCTCTCCCCGTGGATGTAGGAGCTCCTCTCCGAACCACGTAAATTTCTGTTTGTCGTCTGTCATGCTTGGAATCTCGCTCCGTTATCTTATTTTGCGCGATTGTTTTTGCTCGATTTAATTCTGTTGCACTACCGCGGTACTCGGTCCGATTGCAAAACAATTGATATCAGAGCCAGGTTCCGCGGGGGTGATCGTCTGGGCGTTTTGGTTCTAGATCTGGGTCAACGGTAGGTGACGACAAGGTCCACTCCCTACCTTCTCAAGATCTGATCCGAGTACATTTTTCTGATCACTCAGTAGCACTGCAAGCAAAACAATGGCGGCAAAATTCGAGATTTCCAAGTACGACGGCAAGATCGATTTCGGCTTATGGCAGAAGCGCATCAAGGTGGTTCTCGTTCAGCAAGGACTCCACAAGGCGCTACTCGGCAAGGAGAAGTCTGGCGTGAAGAAAGACGAGGAATGGGAGGAACTGGATCTGAAGGCCATCAGCACAATCCAGTTGAGTCTCGCCGACGAGGTCATGTACAACGTGATCGATGCTGACACCACCGTAGACCTATGGAAGAAATTGGAGGAGCTGTATATTGTCGAAATCTCTCACAAACAAGCTCTATGTGAAGAGACAGTTATACAGCTTAAGAATGTCCGAGAGCAACAAGCTGCTAGAACACATGAATGCGTTCAACAAGTTGATCTCCCAGCTGCGGAGCATGGACGTAAAAGTCGAAGAGGAAGACCAGGCGCTTCTATTATTGTCTTCTCTACCGAAGTCCTATGACCATCTGGTAACCACGATCCTCTACGGAAAGGATACGCTCAAAATGGAGGAGGTGATGACGACGCTGCTATCGAACGAAACGCGGAGCAAACCCGACCCCAGCACCAACGAAGGTTTGTTCGTGAAGAACAAAGAACCGGTCAGAGGGAGATCGAGAGACAGAGGGAAGAAATTCAATCGGGCTAGGTCTAAGTCTCGGGACAAGAAGAACCAGTGGCACTACTGCAAGGAAGAAGGGCACTGGAAAAACAACTGTCCGAAGAAAAAGGCGAAAGAAAGGAATCAGGAACAGGCGGCTGTGGAGTCTGACCCCGAGAGCGATGCTGACGTACTCCATGTACACTCCACCCTCGATACCACCGACACGTGGATCATGGATACGGGATGCTCGTATCACATGTGCCCGAACATAGAATGGTTCACTAGCTTCAGGCAATGTGACGGCGGTCGCGTTCTGATGGGAAACGACTCGGAGTGCAAGACGCTCGGGATCGGCAGTATCAGAATTAAGATGTTTGACGGAACAATCAGGACCCTTACTGATGTAAGATACGTGCCCGATCTGAGGAAGAGTCTAATTTCCCTAGGCACTCTAGAGGCGGCTGGGTGCTCATACACCGGCGAGGGAGGATATCTGAAGGTCAAGAAAGGCGCTCTGGTGGTCATGAAAGGAGAGCGCTCTGGTACTCTCTACAAACTGATCGGCACTACCATCGCCGGCGACGCGGCGGTTTCTGAGACGCCAGATGAGGATTCCTCTCTGCTGTGGCATGCTAGACTTGGCCACATGAGCGAGAGAGGACTGCTGGAGCTTCACAAGAAGGGCCTACTGAAAGGAGTCAAGACATGCAAGTTAGACTTCTGTGAGACCTGCGTTCTCAGGAAGCAGCACAGAGTGAAGTTCGTGACATCTACGCAGCGGAGTAAGCAGGCACTGGAATATATACACTCAGATGTTTGGGGGTCTGCCCCAAAGCCGTCTCTTGGTGGGGCCAGATACTTCGTGACCTTCATCGATGATTTTTCGAGAAAAGTCTGGATCTACTTTCTGAAGCACAAGTCCGAAGTATTCGAGAAATTTAAAGTCTGGAAGACGACAATGGAAAAGCAAACCGGGAAAAGAGTCAAATATCTGAGATCTGATAACGGTGGCGAGTACACCTCAGCGGAGTTCCAGGAATACTGCAATCAGGAGGGCATCACTCGACACCTTACTATTCCTGGTACACCGCAGCAGAATGGCGTGGCAGAAAGGATGAACCGATTATTGTTAGAGAGAGCTCGGTGCATGCGGTTATTTGCAGACCTATCAAGGTCCTTCTGGGCCGAGGCTATTAATACGACATGCTATCTAGTGAATCGATCCCCATCGATGTCACTGAATCTGAAATCGCCACAGAAAGTTTGGTTAGGCAGGTCGGTTGACTACTCTGACATCCACATCTTTGGTTGTCCTGTGTATACCCTTGTACAAGACTCTGAGAAGACGAAGCTGGATGCTAAGTCCAAACGGTGCATCTATCTGGGACAAAAGACCGGCACGAAGGGGTTCAAACTATGGAACCCGGACACAAAGAAGGTGGAGGTCAGGCGCGATGTGATCTTCGATGAGGCATCTATGCTCAAGAAATCTGAGGCTCAGTCTAAAGAGGTAGAGGAGACTCCAGTCACACCCCTAGAGGTGGAGCTGGAAGGGAGCGACCAAGCTGACGACCATGGTGATTCCTCTGACCCAAAAAATGCTGATGCTGTGCAACCTACGGAAGCAGAGCCGTACTCTATTGCTAGAGAAAGGGCAAGGAGAGAGGTCAGACTGCCTCTCAGGCTACAGGACACGGTAGCGTACGCTTTCCAGGTGATCTCCACAGATCCTGAATCTTATAAAGAAGCTGTAGAGAGTAGAGAGAGTTCTCAGTGGAAAGCAGCTATGGAAGAAGAGATGGAGTCCCTTCGTAAAAACCAGACTTGGGACTTGGTTCGTCTTCCCAAAGGGGCGAAGGCAATCAGTTCCAAATGGATATTCAGGAAGAAGGAATCTACATCCGGCAAAGACCAGTGGAGATACAAGGCCAGATTCGTTGCCAAGGGGTTCGCGCAGAAGAAGGGTGTCGATTTTGATGAAATATTCTCACCCGTGGTAAAACACTGCTCCATACGGGTGCTTCTTGCGATGGTGGCAATGAACGACATGGAGCTAGAGCAGATGGACGTGAAAACGACGTTTCTTCATGGCAACTTGGAAGAGGAGATCTACATCTTGCAGCCTGAAGGGTTTGTACAACCCGGTGACGAGAAGAAGGTGTGTAAACTAAGAAGGTCCCTCTACGGTCTGTAGCAGGCTCCAAGAATGTGGAACAAGAGATTTGATACGTTCATGGTTTCACAAGGATTCAGTAGGAGCCAGTACGACAGCTGCACCTACTACAAGTTTCTGGCAAACGACAATGTTCTGATTCTGATGCTATACGTCGACGACATGCTGATTGCGTGCAAGTCAGCTCAGGAGATCCAGTCTTTGAAGCAGAAACTACAAGCTGAGTTTGAAATGAAGGATCTGGGTCAAGCACAGAAGATCCTTGGCATGAAAATCAAGCGAGATAGGAAGCGGGGCATGCTTTGGCTTTCTCAGACAGGGTACATTCAGAAGGTTCTGGAGAAGTTCAATATGACTGAATCTAAGCCCGTTTCAATCCCTCTTGGGCAATAGTTTAGATTATCGTCACAGTAGTGTCCAGACACAGAGAGAGAATGACAAAAGATGATCGGGGTGTCGTACGCTAGTGCGGTAGGATGCTTGATGTACGCAATGATCTGTACGAGACCAGATATCGCTCAGGCTGTGAGCGTAGTCAGCAGATATATGGGGAATCCAGGGAGACAACACTGGGAAGCAGTCAAGTATGTTGGAACACCCTATTACTAATTTGGGTCAGGATCACTATGTCTCTAGGAAACCTTGCTTGACCTCCTGTATAACTCAATAGGTCAATTAGAATTGAGTCTAAGGGTTAGAAGTCTAGGTTTGGAAGCTGCCCTGAACACCAAGATTTTCTGTTTTGGAGACTAAGTCATATCGTCGAACTCAGCACAACGATTCGTCGAACTCCGATCGACGATCGTCTAGCTCAACTTCGATAGATCGTCGAACTCCATTCGACGATCGCTGAGCTCAACTTCATTATATCGTCGAACTCCGTTCGACGATCGGTGAGCTCAGGTCGATGATTTTGACTCTGCCTTGGTTCTTTATCTCTGAGCTCAGTTCGACGATCTTTGAGCTCAGATCGACGATATTTTGCTGCTGTATATTTCCAGATCGCTGAGCTCAGCTCGACGATAGCAGAGCTCAGTTCGACGATTTCAGATAACTTCAAGGATGTTTCTAGATTCAATTTCAAATCAGTTGAGGAGTTATTCTGCAATTAATTCAGAGATTTCCTAGCCGTTTTCATTCATTTCTGGACCAAGTTTCAAGGGATTTCTCAAGGAATATTTCTGTGGACTTTCCTCCAGAAGAGATTGTGCAATTAAGGATGCAATTAATGCAGGCCAACTGCTATACTTGAAAGAGAATGTTATTTTATTCTGTATCAGAGAATAAAAGAGAAGAATTTTTGAATCACTCATAGAATACAGATTACAGAGAGATAGACACACAGTCAGACATCACATACTGTCTCAAAGAATTCTCAAGAACACTCATCCAAGGGATCAATCTTTTCAGAAATCTTCAGATCTCTTTAGTTTCAAAGTGTTCAAGGCCAACATATTTCAAGACTCCAGACATCCAACATTTCAGTCATTGCTGAAATCATCTATTGCTGGAGTTCAATCTTTGAAGGTCTATCACCCTCAGCAAAGCTTTTCTTCCTGAAGATCTCAAGGATTCAGGGGGAGCTTTGACATCAACAATCCACATAGTCTTCTCAGTTGTTTGAGAAAGAGAAGACTTCCATCACTCTCTCACCCCCTCTCTGTAAAGGGTTTCTCAAACTCCCTTCAAAAATTTGAGCTTGGTTTTTGAGCACCTTGTCAAAAGCTCATTGGTGGCAAGACACCTGATCAAAAAATCTGCTTTGGTTTTTGAGCACCTTATCAAAAGCTCATTGGTGCCCAGGACACCTGATCAACTCATCCTGCAGTGGATTCCTACCTAGGGTGGTAGAAGAGTGGATGTACCCAAGTTTAGGGGAACCACTATATTTCCTTGTGTCTTCTGGTTTTGCTTGTTTTTATGTTTGTTTCTGGCCTTGATTACTCTGTGATTGGCTTTTGATTAACTTAGTGCTGTGATTAGATTTATTTATGCTTCTCTGCTCACTCTTATTACAACAATTGTTGTAAAAAGTTTCAAAGCATCATATACTCTATTCACCCCCCTCTAGAGTATATCAGATCTAGCTGCACTTTCAATTGGTATCAAAGCGAGGTTGGTTAAACATACCATACCTGATTGGTTGTACAGGCTAACACCTGAACCCAAAGATCCCAAGTTAGATCTATTTTCTTTTGTATCTTATTATTAGATTTTGCTTTCACAAATCATGGCCCAAAACAAAGATTATGCTAACACCAAACCTCCAGTGTGCAATCTTTCCAAGTTTGCACTTTGGAAAGCAAGGATCAGACTGTACATGAATTCTATTGACGAAGATATTTTTAATTCTGTTTTGACAGTATGTCCAAGACCTCCAGAGAACACAAGTACAAATGCTGTTCCACCTCTATCAGGAACAGATGCTGATATCAAGAGATGGAAGGTAGCTGATGCCAAGGCTATGAACATCCTGGCCCAGACAATGTCTGATGACATATTTCAAAAGGTGGCTGAATGCAATTCAGCAAAGGAAATTTGGGACAAACTCTCAGAAATAGTCTCAGGCTCAGCTGATGAGAGAAAGGATAGGATATCCCATCTTATCTCTCAATATGAGAATTTCAAAAAGGGATAAACTGAGTCAGTAGGAGACATGTACAACAGGCTAAGTCTAATTGTCAGTGAACTCAGGACATTGGACAAAGAGATCTCTCTAACAGAACTTAATGATAAGATCCTAATGTGCTTCCCTAGCACTGGGGATTCAAGAATCTGGTCAATTAAGGATGCCAGAAGTCTGAATGAGATCACTACTGAAGCTCTATTGGGTAAGCTCAAATCTTATGAGCTACTCATCAAGAATAGAGAGGAAGAACAGAAGGCTGCCTCACCAGCCACAAGAAAAGAGAAGACCATAGCCTTCAAGGCAACTGAAGATCTGCCTGAAGATAAAGTCACAGGCAATGATGAACTGCTCAGTCTGCTGGCCAAAAGATTTTACAAAATGACCAAAAAGGACTTCAGAAGGAGATCATACAAGGAACAGGATAAGCCATGGTATGACAAGTCCATTAACAATAATAAAGACATTATTTGCTTTGGTTGCAGGAAATCAGGGCACATAGTTCCTGACTGTCCAGAGAACAAGAACAAGGACAGAAGGGACAGGAAAGAAAGAAGAAAGGAGAAAGACTCCAAGAGGAATGACAATGGCAAACCCTCTTCAAGCAAAAACAAACATACAAGAAAGGAGTTTGTTGCTGAATCCTGGAGTGAGACTGAAGAAGAGTCAGAAGCCTCATCCAGTTCCAGTGATGATGAGGATGATGCAGAAAAGAAAGAGTTCTGCATGATGGCAATCAATGCCTCACAGCATAATTCAGAAGAAGAGGAGTCAGAGTCAGACTCAGAGACTCAACCTGAAGAAGATCAAGTAATTGGTTCTTTTGATTTTAGTTCAGAGGATTTTAAATCTGAATTTAAAGCACTGTGTTTAGACCTGCTAAAGTCTGAGAAAGAAATTATCTCTCTCAGAAATCAATTATCTGAACACAATACTTTAAAGTCAGAAAACCTCAAACTCTCTCAAGAGTTGGAGTGCTGCAGGGAACAGATAGCTTCACTGAAAAGTGAGCTCTCTGAGGCCAAAAAGCCTGAAGAATCCCTTAATGGGAGAAGCATCAAACTGATGGACATCACAAGCACAGTGAACTCCAGATTCAACAGTACACTGGGCTTGGGTGCTTCATCCAGCCAAGCCATAGTTCTAACAACTCCAATTAAATTCATTTCTGACAAAGGAAAGGGAGTTGTAGAGGTTGCTAGGAAAAATTCTGATCTGCCTCAGAAAACTAAGTCCCAGCAGAAATCATCGAACGGAGATCGACGATCGCCGAATGAAGATCGACGATCGCCGAACGCAGCTCGACGATCTCCGGCAAAATCGTCGAACGCAGATCGACGATCTCAGCCAAAGTCGTCGAACGCAGGTCGATGATCTCAAATACCTGATCTCAGCCATAGTCGACCGTCGAACGGAGCTCGACGATCTGACCCAAGATCGTCGAACGTAGCTCCAAGATCGTCGAACAGAGGTCAGAGCTCTGGAAAATTTTTCAAAGGCAAATCAAAATTGAATCCTAAGGGTCCTTCATCCCAAATCTTTAACCCTTATACTAAATGGATTATACCTCCAAGGAGATATCATCCTGAAGGATATAAGAGTCAACATGGGATGTCTTTCATTTCAGAATTTAAAGGTTATCAACCTATGCCCAAGGTAAACTGGGTCAAAAACAAATGAATTGTCTTATGTGCAGGTGAAGACCTATCCAACATCTAACCAGCAATGGTACTTGGATAGTGGGTGCTCTAAGCACATGACAGGGAACAAGGACAACCTCACTTCCTTTAGAGCCAAGCTTGGACCCAAGGTTATCTTTGGTGATTCAAACTTTGGACAGACTAAAGGATATGGTGCAGTCCAGATTGGATCAGTAACTTTCAAAAAGGTAGCTTATGTGGAAGGACTGAAGCACAACCTAATTAGCATCAGTCAGCTGTGTGATGAAGGCTACCAGATGACCTTCAGCAAAGTCTTATGCAAAATCAAGTCAGAGGACAACACAACTGTGTTGACAGGTAAAAGAAAAGGTAACATCTACCTAGTAGATTTTCTTTCAACTGATGTAGATATCTGCTTGTTCAATTCTGTCTGTAGACCAAATATTTTATGGCATAAGAGATTAGGACACCTAAACCTTAGAACTATTGCTAGGCTATCCAAAGACAACCTTGTTAGAGGACTACCTTCTGGCCCCTACAAGAAGGAAGGACTCTGCAGGGCTTGTCAATTAGGCAAGCAAACTAAAAACAGCTTTAAGTCACTTAATAAGAGTGATTCACCTAGGATATTGTATCTGTTACACATCGATCTCTTTGGACTCATCACAGTACAAAGCCTAGGAGGGAAATCCTACACTTTAGTAGTTGTAGATGACTTCTCTAGATTCACTTGGGTGTTCTTTCTAAGAAAGAAGTCTGATAACTTTAAGTGTCTGACAGAGTTTCTCAAATGTATACAGATTGAGTTCAATACTCACATTGCCCTGATCAAAAGTGATCATGGGACAGAGTTTGATTCTCTTCTTATGCAAGAGTTCTGTCAGAGTGAAGGGATCAGGCATACTTTCTCAGCTCCTAGAACCCCTCAACAAAATGGGGTAGCTGAAAGAAAAAATAGAACCCTTATTGAATCTGCCACTACATTGTTGTCAGATGCTCATCTACCTCTATCCTTCTGGGCAGAGGCAGTGAACACCTCCAACTATGTGCTGAATAGAAGTCTGATACATAAACTAAAGGGAAAGACTCTCTATGAATTACTCAAAGGGAAGAAACCTAAAGTTGACTATTTTAGAGTCTTTGGTTGCATTTGCTACATTCATAATAATGACAAGAAATATTTAGCAAAATTTCAAGCCAAAGCTGATGAAGGAGTGTTTCTGGGATACTCCATGATCAGCAAGACTTATAGGGTCTATAACAAATCATCTTTAAAAATTGAGGAATCTGCTCACATTTCATTTAATGAAACTAACATGTCTTTCAAGGAGAAGATTTCTTCTACCATAGAACCCTTATAGGAACATTCTCTAGTTGAAGACTTGAACAAGTTACAGGTTACTCAAGAGCATGAAAGCAGTGAAGATGAAGGAAATGCTCAATATATTGAAGAACAACTTGAAGAGCCAGTTGTTGTACCACAAGAGGAAACAACAACACAGGTTGGTGAACAATCAACACCCCCTGTTGATTTAGTAACATCAAGAGACCATCCAATTTCCCAAATAATTGGAGAAATCTCAGCTGGTGTGCAAACCAGAAATCAGGTCAACCAAAACCTGTTGCACACCTGCTTCCTATCTCAAATTGAACCTCAGTTCATTCAAGATGCAGAGCAAGATCCACACTGGATCATTGCAATGCAAGAAGAGTTGCATCAATTTGAGAGGAACAAAGTATGGGAACTAGTGTCAAAGCCTAAGGATCACTCAATTGTTGGAACAAAATGGGTATTTAGAAACAAATTGGATGATCAATGAGTAATTATAAGGAACAAGGAAAGGCTAGTTGCTCAGGGATACTCTCAAGAAGAAGGAATAGACTACGACCAGACCTTTGCACCAGTTGCAAGACTAGAAGCCATCAGAATATTTCTAGCTTATGCAGCACACAAAGGCTTCAAGGTATATCAGATGGATGTCAAAAGTGCATTTCTAAATAGAGACATCAAAGAGGAAGTTTATGTCAGACAACCTCCAGGTTTTATCTCTCCAACTTATCCTGATTATGTTTTTAGATTAAACAAAGCATTATATGGTCTCAAGCAAGCTCCTAGAGCATGGTATGAGACTCTAGCATGCTTTCTCTTGGAAAATGGTTTTATAAGGGGCAGAGTAGACCAAACTCTTTTCATTAGAACTCATAAGTCACATAGCCTACTAGTACAAATTTATGTAGACGATATTATTTTTGGTTCTACTGACTTCAAATTGTGCAGAAGGTTTTCTAACCTGATGCATTCTAAATTTGAGATGAGTAGCATGGGTGAGCTATCCTTCTTCCTAGGATTGCAAGTCAAACAGCATGCTGAAGGCATCTTCATTTCTCAAACCAAGTATGCAAATGAGTTGGTTAAGAAATTTGGTATGTCTGAAGCATCTTGTATGAAAACACCCATGCCTACTAATGTTGTATTAGATGCTGATGAACATGGGAAACCTGTTGATCAGACAACATATAGAGCAATGATTGACTCTTTACTGTATCTTACAGCTAGTAGACCAGATATAATGTTTGGTACATGTATATGTGCTAGGTTCCAAGTAATCCCTAGAGAGTCACACCTAACACTAGTAAAAAGGATTCTCAGGTATGTTAAAAGTTGTCCAAATCTAGGTCTCTGGTATCCAAAAGATTCAGCATTTGATTTAACTGTATTCTCTGATGCTGATTATGCTGGATGCAGAATTGACAGGAAAAGCACCAGTGGAACTTGTCAGTTCCTTGGTGACAGACTTGTCTCTTGGTTTTATAAGAAACAAACATTTGTGTCAACTTCAACTGCTGAAGCTGAATATATGGCTACAGGCAGTTGTTGTTCACAAATCTTGTAGATTCAAAACCAACTCCTAGACTATGGCTACAACTTAGAGAAGTCTAAAATCTTGTGTGACAACACTAGTGCTATTTATATAGCTCAAAATCCAGTCCTCCATAGTAGGACAAAACACATAGAGATTAGGCATCATTTCTTAAGAGATAATGTTGAAAAGAATAAAATTAAACTACAATATATCCCAACTGATTTACAAAGGAGAGATATTTTCACCAAGCCATTGGATGAAAAGAAACACACCTTCTTCCTAAATCAGTTAGGAATGTTAGATGGAGGAAGTCTTTAATAATATCCAAGATTTTGAAAGCTTAAAAATTGACCAAGACTAGGCAAACATCCTGATTTTTCTTAGTGTCTAGAATTTTTCTGATCTCTGAACTGCGCTCGACGATTTGCCCCAAGATCGTCGAACGGAGATCGACGATTTCCAAAAATCGTCGAACTGAGTTCAGCGTCTCTCAGATAGTATGAACTATCTCTTCCGGTCAACGATCGTCGAACGGCGCTCGACGATTTTGTTCTCTGAACGATCGTCGAACGGAGCTCGACGCTCTCCAATATCGTCGAATGGAGATCGATGATGTTGAAGACTCTTCAGATTCCTTTAGTAGCCTCGATCGTCGAACTGAGTTCAACGATCTTTCCAATTCTGCGTCGAACCCTAATATAAAACTCTTTTTTCGTTGTCGTTCTCCTTTGCGTTTTTGATTGCTCTGCAAGAATTTTCTTTCCCTCCAAACAGCTCTACACTTGGTCGTTTTGTTTGTTGAATTTTTGCAGGTACCCATGGTTGTGTTAGTTGTTGTTCTTGCTGCTATGAAGTTTGATGCTGGTTTTGACACCGACATGGAATCATTCAGCACAACTGACCAGGTTTTTCAAGATATTTTGGGATTGTTCAAAGACCAGAATCTGACAGCAATAATGACCACAAGGATAAAGCTGGCTTCTGATGAGATAAAGGAATGGGTTTATACTGCCCACAATCAAGATAACTCTACCATTGTTGGGTCTATATCTGGAACTCAGGTACCTCTAACCCCAGCAATTCTATCAGAAGTTTTTGAGTTGAGGAATGGAGAAGATACTGCTGACTTATCTGGAGATGAGTATTCTGAACTGCTTGCCAGAATGGGTCATTCAGAGGGCAACCCTAGCAAGCTCTTCAAAAGGAACCTATCTGTAGAATATAGATTTATGGAAGATGTTGTTGGGAAAGTGCTACTGGCTAAGCACTCTGCCCATGATACAATTTCAAGGCATCAGCTCTGCCTCATGGGAGCTCTTGTAGACAAGAAGAATCTGAATTGGGGAGAAGTTTTCTTTGACCTCATCAAAAAGAAAATCAACAAAAGTTTTGTTAACTTTGGGAGGATCATTGGAGTGTTTCTGCAGCACAGGTGCCCTGCCTTGCTGGTCTCCTCTGGAATTCATATAAATGCCTCCAAGAGACTGTCTTGTGCCCTCTTTGGAAAGTGGGACAGACAAATCAGCAAGCCCAGCAGGCCCTCCTCCAGTACTCCTTCAGGCACAAGGACTCTAAGAGTCACTCCTCCACAGGTCTCTGCCCCTGCAGATGACATGCCTGCTGTTGTTGCCTCTCCTCCTCCTACTCCAATTCCATCCCTTCCCATACCATCTACCATTCCAGCTCCATCCACCATCATCATATCTAGCCCCTCTCCAACATCAACACCATCTCCAGTACCTAATCTACCAACACCAGAAGAGCATTTTCATCCATTATTCTCCTACCCTCCACCAGATGTCACCTCATCACCCTCCATTCCATCCTTCACCCTAATTGATGATTCTTTTATGGATGATTCCCCATCATCTCCTCCTGAGTTACCCTCATCCTCCACTTCCTTTCAAGACCTTCTACACCAAATCATTGACCAACCAACATTCACCCCATCTATCTCCATCCCTATATCCTCCATTTCCACCTTACCAACACCTCAGCCATCCCTTCCACCATTCACCAGCTCTCCACTACCCTCACCATCAGCTGCTCCTATATCTTCTACCTCTGCTCCAGCCCTTGAGCAAGTAGACCTCTCAGCCCTTGCTGACAGGCTGTTGAGTTGCTTGCCCCTAGGCTCTCTCTGCTGTTGGAGACCTCCTTGGCTCCACTACACCTATCAGTGGCAGCTCTCTCTGCCAGGCTCTCTTCCCTCTTCCCTCAAGCAGCTCCTACAGCAGTGTGCCTTGATCCAGACTTCTATGAATCTAGGCAGGGGGAGATGCCATATGAAGTGAGTGTTCATGCTGCTGCTGTTGCTGCTGCTGCTTCTGTGAGCCTGTCTGATGCTGCTGCTGCTGTCTTTGCTGCTTCTTCAGCTCCTCCTCTTGCTGCTATTGCTGTGCCTCAAGCACAAAGTCCTCCTGCTGCAATCCTTGCAATAGACCTCAGGTCTTTGCTTTCATCTTTTGATCAGTTTTACTTCAGCTGTCTGCCAGAGGTCAATGCTGTCCAGCCTCCAGAGGATCTATCCAAGGCACTTGTGCCATTTTCTTGCTGTGACCCAAGCATTATCACCTCCTTTGTCAATTCAGTATTTGTTGCTGCTGAAAATGTTGATGATGCTGCTTCTTCTGAAGAAAGTATTATTGTTGCTTCTGCTATTGTTGCCCCTACTGCTGCTGAAGTTTCTGTTCTTACTGTTGAATCAATTTTCAAGGAAATTCTTATGTCAGAGGCACCTGAATTTGAGCCTTCTGCAGTCTTTGATGATATTCCTTCTGTTTCTGCTGTTGTTAGTGAAGTTGTTGCTGCTATCACCTCTTCAAAGCCCATAGTTGTTGTTGTTGTTACTGCCTCTACTACATCTGCTGCTGTCATTTCTGCTGTTACTACTTCAACACCTGCTGCTACAACCTCTGTCTCATCTGCTTCTGTACAGCTCAAGAAGGACTTGATGAAGAAAATAGATGCTCTTTATGATGACCAGAGTTCTGAAAGTGATGAATTTAGAACAGACTCTGATGACTCTTCTGCTACCATTGCTAGGAAAAGGAAGGCAAGGAGCAAAGCCATGAAGAGGGTACCTCCTGCCAAAGTTAAGGATAACAATGATATTCCATATTACATTTTACATGACTGCCCTATTACTGAACACTGGATGCAATACTCTAAGAACCGGCTGAAGGCAATGAAAAAGAAGAGAAAATATGAGAAGGGTTCCTCCCAATTTCAACACTCTCATCCTCCTCCACCACCTCCTCCTAATGCAGGTGCAGGTGGAAGCTCTGCAGCTCAACCCCCATCCAGAAGTCAGGCCCCCTATCAGCCTCATGCCAGATCTTACAATAGGGGAAGCCAATCCAGGGGATCTCAATATAGGAGAGGAGGATATAGAGGAAATCAAAGAGATCTTCAAGTTTACTCCAAAGGGTACTCAAGGCAACACCCATATTCTAGGGGAGGACAAATGTCAACTGATACAACATCTGGTCCTTTCCCTTATAAGCTGAAAAAAACTGTGTCTGTCAGACCTTCTCAAGACAATCCCTCTAACAAATATGAGCCACCCGTGCCTTTTGAGGATCCTGAGAATAATCCAGCTGCTTGGACTGCCAGATTAAAGGAACTAGCTGCACTGGATCAGATTAAAAAGGCTAGAGAGCAAGGAAAAGATTCTTCCAACATCTCAACAATGTTTGAACAGAGACAAAAAGAGCTAGAAAGATATGCTTCAAGTAAATTCTTTGATTCTGACAGGTATATGGAATTACATCCTGAAGTTGTAGTTCCCAGGCCTAAAAAGCAAACATATTTGGGTGCAGCAGATGATACCAGATCAAACAAAGAAGCCCTCAATCCTAACAGAGAGATTAAACTTGTTAAGGGCAAGGAAAAGAAATGATATTGTAAGGTGACATTCTCTGTGATTTCTGATTACTATCTGGATGCTATATATCTCTGTGATTCTGCTATGTCTAGCTTGTTGTTTTTTTTTTCTGTTTTGCTGATTGTATGTTGTTATTTAAATTTTTCCAAAGCTTGCAAATAGTAATTCTAACCCAAATAGGGGGAGATTGTTGGAACACTCTATTACTAATTTGGGTCAGGATCACTATGTCTCTAGGAAACCTTGCTTGACCTCCTGTATAGCTCAATAGGTCAATTAGAATTGAGTCTAAGGGTTAGAAGTCTAGGTTTGGAAGCTGCCCTGAACACCAAGATTTTCTGTTTTGGAGACTAAGTCATATCGTCGAACTCAGCACGACGATTCGTCGAACTTCGATCGACGATCGTCTAGCTCAACTTCGACAGATCGTCGAACTCCATTCGACGATCGCTGAGCTCAACTTCATTATATCGTCGAACTCCGTTCGACGATCGGTGAGCTCAGGTCGACGATTTTGACTCTGCCTTGGATCTTTATCTCTGAGCTCAGTTCGACGATCTTTGAGCTCAGATCGATGATATTTTGCTGCTGTATATTTCCAGATCGCTGAGCTCAGCTCGACGATAACAGAGCTCAGTTCGACGATTTCAGATAACTTCAAGGATGTTTCTAGATTCAATTTCAAATCAGTTGAGGAGTTATTCTACAATTAATTCAGAGATTTCCTAGCCGTTTTCATTCATTTCTGGACCAAGTTTCAAGGGATTTCTCAAGGAATATTTCTGTGGACTTTCCTCCAGAAGAGATTGTGCAATTAAGGATGCAATTAATGCAGGCCAACGGCTATACTTGAAAGAGAATGTTATTCTATTCTGTATCAGAGAATAAAAGAGAAGAATTTTTGAATCACTCATAGAATACAGATTACAGAGAGACAGACACACAGTCAGACATCATATACTGTCTCAAAGAATTCTCAAGAACACTCATCCAAGGAGATCAATCTTTTCAGAAATCTTCAGATCTCTTTAGTTTCAAAGTGTTCAAGGCCAACATATTTCAAGACTCCAGACATCCAACATTTCAGTCATTGCTGAAATCATCTATTGCTGGAGTTCAATCTTTGAAGGCCTATCACCCTCAGCAAAGCTTTTCTTCCTGAAGATCTCAAGGATTCATGGGGAGCTTTGACATCAACAATCCACATAGTCTTCTCAGTTGTTTGAGAAAGAGAAGACTTCCATCACTCTCTCACCCCCTCTCTGTAAAGGGTTTCTCAAACTCCCTTCAAAAGTTTGAGCTTGGTTTTTGAGCACCTTGTCAAAAGCTCATTGGTGGCAAGACACCTGATCAAAAAATCTGCTTTGGTTTTTGAGCACCTTATCAAAAGCTCATTGGTGCCCAGGACACCTGATCAACTCATCCTGCAGTGGATTCCTACCTAGGGTGGTAGAAGAGTGGATGTACCCAAGTTTAGGGGAACCACTATATTTCCTTGTGTCTTCTGTTTTTGCTTGTTTTTATGTTTGTTTCTGGCCTTGATTACTCTGTGATTGGCTTTTGATTAACTTAGTGCTGTGATTAGATTTATTTTTGTTTCCCTGCTCACTCTTATTACAACAATTGTTGTAAAAAATTTCAAAGCACCATATACTATATTCACCCCCCTCTAGAGTATATCAGATCTAGCTGCACTTTCAAAGTGGATTCTAAGATATCTGAACGGAACAAAAAACGTCGGTTTGTTGTTTAAGAAGAGAGAAGTTTCTAGAGTCCTAGAGGGCTACATTGATTCTGACTATGCGGGCAACCTCGACCGAAGAAGATCTACCTCCGGGTACATCTTCCTTTGTGGTGAGGGCCCCATCAGTTGGAAAGCCACTCTGCAGGACATTGTGGCTTTATCTACGACAGAGGCTGAGTACATTGCTGCAGTGGAAGCTGCGAAGGAAGCTATCTGGCTCAAAGGTCTCACCAAAGAACTCAGGATTTCTCAGGAAGCGGTGAAGCTACACTGTGACAGTCAGAGTGCGATTTGTCTGCCCAAAGACCCGGTCTATCATGCCAGGACAAAACACATTGATGTGCGGTTCCATAAGTTGAGAGAGTTCGTTGCTGGCGGAGATGTTCAGTTACTGAAGGTGCACTCTGAGGACAACATTGCAGACATGTTGACCAAGCCGTTGACCGGAGTCAAGTTCAAGCACTACCTTGACTTGGCTCATATCTGTGTATGATGATCGTGGTAACCCCAGGGAGAGGGGGTAGTTCGCCGAAGGGAGGATTCAGTTGCAGGTGGAGTTACGTTCGTGTGAGGCGT
Organism: Platanthera guangdongensis; assembly: GCA_039583875.1. Lineage (NCBI taxonomy): Eukaryota > Viridiplantae > Streptophyta > Magnoliopsida > Asparagales > Orchidaceae > Platanthera > Platanthera guangdongensis. The sequence continues at coordinate 73,779,825 of CM077147.1, forward strand.
CAAGGTGGAGATTGTTAGATTGTGACACCTCTTTTTCGTCTGTACCATTATGATCGCGTCATGTCACCAATCCGTGGGAGGGGCTATTCCTAATCTGGGCTAATTGTTAATTAGGAAACCCATTATCTTTGAGGATCTCATTTCTTCAAGTTTTGGCAAGAGCCATTAATGGCTGACTGGTTCTTTCGCATTTTCTGCCTGGCATGATGAATGACTCCCCTCTAATGGCTCATCCTTCCTTATTAAGAGGGGAATCTTCAGCCTATATAAGAGGCTCAATCTCATGGTTTAGTACACCAATCTGAATTCCCTCCTTCACCACCGTCCGTGAGCAAAGAAAGAAAAAAGAAATCAGAGGCGGAGCGGCGGCGGCGGCAACAAGCACGCAGAGGCAGAGCAGCGGCGGTCTGGAGGTTGTTCCGGCCAAGGTTCTGCGCGTGCATCCGGTTGCTCAGGTCGAGCGACACTCCGGCGACGGCGGGTTCGATCCTATTATTGCGGCAACGGCGGCGTCCCCAAGGTTCACAGGCGGGTGAACAGCAAAGAGGATTAAAGTTAATTATTTTGTTACTTCTGTTTACTGCGATCATTGTAACAACTCTTGTAACTCCTCATTTATAGTGGAATGTTTGTCGGCGCGCTCTTCCCGTTGATGTAGGAGCTCCTCTCCGAACCACGTAAATTTCTGTTTGTCGTCTGTCGTGCTTGGAATCTCGCTCCGTTATCTTATTTTGCGCAATTGTTTTTGCTCGATTTAATTCCGTTGCGCTACCGCGGTACTCGGTCCGATTGCATAACACTTGGAGACTATGTGTGGATTACAAAGCACTAAATTCCATTACCTTAAAAGACTCCTACCCAATGTCGACTATTGATGATTTATTAGATGAACTTCATAATACCACAATATTCTCTATATTGGACTTGCAATAGGTTATCATCAAGTGCTCTAAAGATATACCAAAAATGGCTTATATAACTCATCAAGGTCTCTATGAATATATAGTTATGTCGTTCCGATTAGCTAATGCGCCAACGACTTTTCAATCATTAATGAACTCAATCTTTAAGTATCACCTACAAAAATTCGTTGTGATTTTTTTGATGACATATTAGAGTACAACCCTGATATCTCGTCCCATGTGAAATATTTGAAAATAGTTCTACAACTTCTAAAAGATAACCAATTATTCATTAAAAGAAGTAAATGTAATTTCGTCCTTCACTCCATTGAATTCTTAGGACATATTATCTCAGCCAGCCAATCAAGTTCAACCTGCCCCGGATAAAATTAAAGCAAATCAGGACTGATCCATACCGACTACCGTTAAATAATTACAATCCTTTTTGGGTTTATCAGGAACTACCGTAGGTTTATTCCAAATTTTGCTACAATTTCGGTGCATATGACTAACCTGTTAGTTAAAAATAAATTTCATTGGACTCCTATGGTGACACAAGCATTTGAGACATTAAAATCTGTGTTATCCTCTAAACCTATACTAACGTTACCATAATTTAACATACTTTTTACAGTGGACACATACGCTTCAGGAAGGGGAATAGGAGCAGTTGTATCTCATAACGATCATCCAATCAAAATTTTTAGTAAGAAATTAACAATACGAGAACAAAATAAACCCACCAATGACCGAAAATTACTAGCTATATTTTTTGCTTTCCATAAATGACGCCACTATCTACTACGAACTCCTTTTATAATACAGATAGACCATACACACTTCACAACTTAACTACTCAATTACTCAACACTACGAACCAACAAAAATTTCTCACGAAAATAAAGGGATTCAACTTTAAGGCTCCGTTTGGCGGGACTTACAAGCGGTTGACCGCATAATCGGCACTTAAATTAAGTCCCGATTCATGCGGTCATGACCGCTTGACCGGTGATAAGTCCCGTCAAACGGAACCTAAATTACAATTTAAACCAGGAAAATAAAATAAAGTAGCTGATGCACTATCCCGATTACATGATTCACCAGCAACTTCTTTTTGTTCATTCATCTCACACCCCAATATCCATAATTTTACACAAATAGATAGATACTACCCTTCGGATCCAGTGAACGCAACAACCTACTGACAATGGACATTACGAAATAAAGCTTTATTTTGTCACAACCGATTGTGCATTCCACTAAGCCCTATCTGACAACTTATTATCTATGAGACCCATAACAAAAAAAGTGATGGACACTGGAGTTTTAGCTACAATCAAACATATCAAACTAATTTTTTATGGCCAAAAATATCCGTGGAACTAAAAAACCTACATTAAATGTTGTGATTTATGTTAAAAAGCTAAACCTAGAAATGATTTGCCTTTTGGATTCTTACAAACACTACCAATACATGCTAAGATATGGGTAGACATTATCGTAGATTTTATCACACCTCCCAAAATCAAACTCATACACAGAATTTTTAGTGGTGGTGGATAAATTATCTAAAGCCACACATTTTGCCCCCATCCCCTCTGATGCTCAGGGCTCCCAAATAGCCAAATTGTTTTGGGGAAAATTGAGATAAGTTACACGGGATGCCTGGGACGATTATTATAGATAGAGGATATATATTTTTAGCGCGTTCTGGACAGAACTTTTTAAACAAAATGAGACTAAGTTAAAATACTCAGCAATTTATCACCCTCAATGAGATAAGTAAACTAAGAGAGTAAGCATGTGTATTAATCAATATTTACGACTATTTGCTCACCAAAACCCTAGGAAATGGACGACACTTCTATCATGGGCATAATACAACTATAACACTTCATTCCAAAACTCGGTTGGCATGACTTCTTTTGAAATCATGTTTGGCCATCTACCCCCAAGTTTTCTTCAATACTTTACAGGCGCAAGTCACATCCAGGCTATACAAGAGGACTTGAAAAATCATGACATGTTACTATCTCTTCTAAAAGACAATTTTGCTAAAGCCCAAAATCGTATGAAAACACAAGCCGACCGACATCACATAGATAAAACCTTTTAACCTGACGATCAGTTTCTCCTAAAATTTCAACCATACCGCCAATTAAGGCTCCGTTTGGGGGGACTTATGTTCACCGGTCAAGCGGTTATGACCGCCTGAATCGGACCTTAATTAAGGTCCGATTCAGGCGGTCATAACCGCTTGACCGGTGAACATAAGTCCCCCAAACGGGGCCTAAGTTAAAAAAACACATTCTACCCGCTTTAACCTTAAATACTTCGGCCCTTTCACGATTCTAGAGCGTATTGGAACCAACATATCGATTAAAACTACCTGACCATGCAAACATCCATCACGTATTTCATAGTGCACTTTTGAAACCGCATTATGCGTCAACATCTCAACAAGTTCATGAAATACCAGACATTTATTTTGATAATACGCCAATTCATGAAATATTTGATTCAATGGAAGGGTCTAGCTCCAGAAGATAGCTCTTGGGAAGCAGCCAAAAATATTGATCCCTAACTACTGGCCACCCTTCCAAACAACAGCTTAGTAGTAACTTGCTCTTTGATGCAGGTAAACAACCAAAAACTGAGGCCGCGAGAGTCGATTACAAGCATTCCGCACACAAATTTACATTCCAGATCAGAAGAGGCAACCCCTGCTTTTGCGGCCACATATCTACTTACAACGACTCCAGCCATTTCAAAAAAAGTAGAACAAGCTCAACTCACCAGTCATCCTCACATCGCTAAGAAAGTAGAAGCCCCAACTCAAGAGGCAAAGATCCATACCTGCATGACGTTTGTTCCACAGTGGCTACATAAATCGAAACAGACCAACCGCAACAAAGGATGGCGCCTACCTCGTCAAAGATTCTCAAATGAACTCTGATCTCTACAGTTTGCTTTGCCGAGATCAACTATTACTCTTGCCCTCCGGCAAGAGCATTGCAAACCCTAAATGAAGACTGAGGCGTTAGACAGCTTAATAAATGATGTGCATTTTAATCGAGGAGGGCGGGAAGTGTGGTGACACTTCCGCTTCACAAATTCTACGGCCAGGATTTCAATTTTAAACAACGGGCGGCACAGATCAACAAAAAACCTAGCAGACGATCCAACGGACAAAATTCAAACGTGAAAAGGAACGCCTTAATCCAGCGGCTCTTCTATCTCCTCTAGAATGAACAGTAATAACTATGTAATTAGGCAACGGCCTTCTTTTAATGTTACGGTTAGATTAGAGGAGTATATATATCAATGTAAAAAACAGATTATTAATTAATGAAGGAAATTAAAAAGTTTATCTTAGAATTAGCTTCAACGGGTGTTTCAGACTTCTTCAGTACAGGGCCGCCGGCAGTCCCTGAAGAAGGCTGTAACACTCAATCGTAACATTCGACAATCCACAAAGATAGTGATTGACGAAAGGCACCAAAGAGTCTATTCCTTCAACAAACTATAATCATGGCACTCTTTCGACAACTCCATCAACTATCGCAATATCCTAAATAATCAAGACGAATGTTCTACTCAAACGATTGATAGTGGAATTTTCTAAATTGGGCTGACCTCCGGATTTTTTTCCTTTACCAATTTTTCACACAAGAATACTATCATCAAAGCTTTATATAATCGTGTACATTCTTAGCAAAACATAAGAGTTAGTGTTTCATAGAACACAACAATTTCACCTTTTTTTTTACAAAACAAACATTCTTGCATGAAGAATGTAGGATAAGATTTGCCAACATTTTAGCTTTGTGGTGAGACGCTTCACTCGACCCTTGATGCACGGGGATGCTTTGTACACAGAGCTGCCCTTTTATTTTTGCCATTAAAAAATTATTTTCAACAATCAAATATTAAATTTGAATAATTAGGGTTATTTTTCCTATATTTCGGGCCTTGCTGAATAGGTGTATTTCTGTGCATGCTTGAATTAAAAATGGAAACCCTTTCTTTTCTTGCATGAAGCATGAACAATATATCTATGAAAAGACCACTTAAATTCAACTCACAAGTCTCAACACATTTTCTCCTGAGTTGAAGATAAACCTTTTTATTGTCATCCCAATCATCATACAAAAAAGTAACTATTTATAACTATCTCGAGTAGCTTCTATGCAAATATGTTGAAGCTACTTGTATTCGGAACTACGTTTGGGTTGAAGCTTTTTCTTTTATTTTGCCGGTAAGAATCTGTAGCTTCTTGGAGTCTATTCTGTCTCATTCATTAGAAGAAAAAATAAAGAAAAAGTCTTTTCATACAGCCTACCTCTACACAGCTTACTACATTATTATTCACATTTTTTGTATTTTTCCAATCAAAAAATGGAGAATGAGTGATCAAACAATCATGAAAACATTTCCGGCATTGCATGGAAGAGCCTCTTGGAGCCTTCATTGAGCAAAAGCTCATAATGCATAAAAAGTGAATTATAGAGTAATATGCCCCTCTTCATCATCCTGCCCTTCTCTTATAAATGATCTGTTCTTTGAATGAGACCACACCCTCCTTCAAAAACCAGAGAAGAAAGAGATGGAGGCATTTGTCCAAAGAGGTAAGCATTATCATACAAGTACATGAAATGTAGCTTAGTCATACCACTAAATTTCGCTATATTTTCTCTTCGTGCGCAGCTCAGAGATACAGACCCTTTGCCGGGTCCATGGCAGGAGCATTCGATCTCTTCTTCTCGTCGGCGACATTGGTGCTTCCGGAACAGTTCTGGGCGCTCTCGATGCAGTTCAAAACGGCGGTGCTCGTGCCAACGATGAAGATGGCGGTCGTGCTCTGCCTAATAATGTCGGTCATGCTGCTGATTGAGAAGATGTCTATGGGAATTGTGAGTCTCTACGCGAAGATTTTTTGCCGGAAACCGGAGAAGATTTACAAATGGGAGGCAGTAAAAGAGGACGAGGAGCAGGGGAGTTTGGCTTATCCTATGGTTCTTGTGCAGGTTCCTATGTTCAATGAGAAAGAGGTACATAATTTGCAAGAATGCTTATTTCAAAGGAAATCATCATGTTTTTGTAGTCATCCAAAGCTGATGATCAAGCTGTTAGAACCTACTAAAAACTCAATTGATTGTTGGAGGCCTTGTATCTATATTGCGCACAAGACTATATAAATTTTATAGATATAAGACTGGATCCTCAACACGAGCTTCATGTAGTAGCAGTAACTATACACCTGAAGTCAAACAATGATCATACAAGATTTTTGGTATGATAGGAATCAGTGGAAAATTAAAAATGAAAAAAAGTAAATGGTAGCAACATAAAGATTTATAACCTGCTTGGATTAAACAAAACATGATGAAGATGCCATGATAGTAGTTGCATAATTAAAAAAAATGAAGCTGATCTCTAAATTATGTCAAATAGTAAACAACCAATGCTAGTGAAAACAACTTGGAAGGAACCATATATATATATATATATATATATATATATATATATATATATATATATATATATATATATATATATATATATAGAAAAATTTAGTAAACTTGCTCAAACATTTAAGTAATGCTGACTGAATCTTGATTTATGCAGGTTTACAAACTATCAATTGGAGCAGTTTGCAATCTTGCATGGCCGTCCGATCGACTTATCATTCAAGTTCTCGATGATTCGACTGAATTGATAACACGGGTCGATCTCCACACACAAAGACTCCAACCATCATGTGCTAACTAAACTGAATCACCAAATTCATTAATTTCACTAAAACCATGCCTTAATTGCTAGGAATTTGAAAGTAGAAAAAGTAAAATATATATCTTTGTACTGTTTAATAACAGGATTTAGTTCAGAAAGAATGTGAGAAATGGAGGAGAAAAGGAATAAACATAGATTACATATCAAGAGACAACAGAAATGGATATAAAGCAGGTGCCCTGAAGGAAGCAATGGAGATCTCTTATGTCCAAATCTGTGAATATGTCACAATATTTGATGCAGATTTTCAACCAGATTCAGATTTTCTCATGAGAACAGTTCCTTTCCTCATTCATAATCCTGAAATTGGCCTTGTTCAAGCTCGTTGGAAATTCGGTAAGAACATGTTATTTGATATATATGCTCAGTGACATTTTCCTACCATGATCTAACCAATATGATGTTGTGTTAGTTTATTTAATGTTTAAAGTACAACAATTATAATGAAGTAGACAATTGTTCCAACAATATTGCATTTCTCTTGAAGCTAAGAAAACTCCTAAGCTGGTAATCATACATGTTAACTGTGATTAGTCGCCTCAACTATGATCTAGCTAAGGAAAGGTTGCATCCATCAAGCTCTCCTTAGACCTCTCAAATTTGCAAGTTTCATGCACTCAGTAGACATACCTTTTCAGATTTAGAACAGAAAAATAGAGACTAAATATAGCAATGTTGTCAAGTTGAACTTTAGTACGTGTTTTGATGGTAGGAATTTGGATGAAAGGAAATAAAAAAGTTTTAAAAAGCTCAAATCAACTTATCCTAGTGAGTTTTACCAATCCATTGGGCTCAAAGTTTATCAAGCTCAAATATTTACCTTTCTTGTGAAAAACCAAAGTGACGCAGTGGTAGGCTGACTCGGGTGAACCCTCTAAATGCACTCCTAAATATGATGAGAATGATGAACATGCAAGGAGGATCTGTATTAACAATTGCAGTGATAGTTAATTAATATAAATTTAACAGAGGCACAATTGTTCCCAAAATCTTGATTAGAGAAAACAATATAGGAGTTCACAAATCAAACGAAGCCGCAATTAATTTAAAGCATGCACAGAAGTCTTGCAAATCATATAACGAATAATACTAATAGCAATAAAACAAACAACCACTACAAAGTTCAGGTGCGGAAATAAACAATAGTACAAAACTAAAATTGCATACCACAATCGACACGTGTAGGCGGCGGCAATAACGGTGTCGGAAGGACATCTAAGATTGCTGCAATGTTGGGGCCGACGGTTTTGAAGTGGTTCCACGATATCGGGGTTTGGGGAATGAATGTGGTAGAGGAAACGGGGAACGGGAGTGAGGAGAAGGAGGTCCACAGTGGAGGCATTTTGAGGATGGATAGAGGTCAATTAGGAGGGGAATGGTGGTGGTTTGGCGTGGATGGAGGCTGGCGGCAAGGGAAGGGGCGGGAGTGAGGTACATGACAGGGAGGGAAAGACTGGGGAGGAGTGCCGTGGGGTTAGGGGAGGGCTCGAAATGGGGAGAGGCCTTACGGTGAAGGATGAAGGGCGGAGAGGGGTCTTCCCAGTATCGGGTCTAAGCAGGTTGCTGGATTTGAACGAGGAGGCCGACAGGCTTGAGTAGGCGCAGGAAAGAGGGAGTCAGGAAGGGGGAGAGGGACTCACGACGGCTGACCGGCGTTGGAGTAGGAGGAGGACGGTATGGCTCGGCGTCTCACAAAGCAAGGAGGCTCTAGGAATCGCTCTTGAAGAGTGACCGACGGTTTGCGTGAAATGCAAACTACCTTTGATGCCTCCTTTCGTGAACCACGGTCTTGGATCGCCCGCCGGTGCAGCGGATCACCGCCTCCTGCGGGAATACACGTGTGTCGGTCGTGGCACACCGTCACAAAGTCTTTGAACTAACATGAAACCTGCTTAAGGACTCGCTGGTTTAGATAAATATTAATTGAGTTTCTGACCATAGTGGTAACTTTGTATGTGTTGGGTTGGGGGGTGCAGAATCTATGCGCTTTGGGGGATCTTTGTAATCCTTAATTATGACCTGTAAAGTGTCCCGATGGTTTGGACTTGCGAAAAGCGAAAAAAGACATGCAACCTTGGCGTATATTCATAATCATGTACAAGTTATTGATATCATTCCATTTTCTCTACGCTTCCCTTAAAGCCAGATAAAGCCTTAGAAGAATGTTACTTTCGCTGTCTAAAATCAACGCTCAACCCATAACATGTGTAATACACTATGTCAGCTTTTAACAAACGCTATAGCTTTAATTTTATTTTTTGTCTAACATTTCAATCTTTATAATAGCCACTAACAAATGACATTTTTAATGCTCTTGTATAGTGAATGCTGATGATTGCATGATGACAAGAATACAAGAAATGTCGTTAAATTACCATTTTAAGATAGAGCAGCAATCTGGCTCATCAACGGTGTCATTCTTTGGCTTTAATGGTACAATCTGTTGATATACATCCTTGCATGAAAATAGTTTGTACTATTTGCATGAATTGTTAGCTTATATTAGGAATGTCATCATACCAGTTATTTCAATATGTCCAGATAACATATTCTAAAGGTTCGTTTACAGGCAACTCAGCTCAAAATTTGCATAAGTACAGGTACCTCCCCATTTAACTACTAAAATTATTAAGACATCCCCTTTCCATTTACATTGTTAATATGCACCCAGGAAAAAAAACCTGGGGTTTTTTCTATACATGTATATTAGCAATGTAAACCTAGAGCCGACATCATGGTAATTTTAAAAACTAGAGCGGAGGTCCATGTAATTATGCAAAGTTGCGGGTTAGTTCTTTTGTAATTATTTAGTCCTGAATTATGCATATTATCAGCATTTCTTGGGCACAGAAAATCTAAACCAACTAGATCCTGAGCGATTAATTTGATCTAAGACTTCGAATACTTTCCAAAAATAACGATTTTTCAAATGTAGGGACTGCCGGTGTTTGGCGTATAGCTGCTATTAATGAAGCTGCGGGTTGGAAGGAAAGAACCACTGTAGAAGACATGGATCTAGCAGTCAGAACCACTCTTCTTGGATGGAAATTTGTTTATGTTGGAAGTGTCAAGGTAATCTTAAACTTGAATATGACTATGACCAAAAATGAATTTTTTGTAAGCCAATGATAATAATAAGAGTCATTTACAGGGACCTTCCTTCAACTTTTTTTGCATTGTTAAATACATTTACAAAAACACTTTTAACAATGTAAGCTTAGAGAATAGGTCTTGGTAAGTTTAGCAGTACAGGTCCCTGTAATTATTGAAAGTCTAGTAGTTTTTCGTAATTATTCTTATATATAATAAAAATAAAATGGAAATAATATCATCCTAACAAAATAATAACAGGAAATTAAATTACCAGAACAATGGAAATGTTAGTTCTTTTCCTGCAGCAAAAAGTAGTGGCAAATTTGGCAACCTCAAAAAAAAGTGCTCCATAACTACAATTCATACACTCATGAAGTAATAGAAAACAAAGACATGAAAAATGATGATTTTTTTAAGTAAAGAAGGAGAAAATAGAATCTCACACAAGCGTAAATTTAGCAAATAGATTTCCAGATGTCCGCTTCAAAATCTGTTCTTACTGGCAGGTAAAAAGTGAACTACCCAGTACTTTTAAAGCCTATCGTTTCCAACAACACAGATGGTCCTGTGGTCCAGCAAATTTATTCAAAAAAATGGCACTTGAGATCTTAAGGGCCAAGGTTAGACCTTCTACCTCTCTTTAAACCGAATTATCAAACACGAACTGGTATTTTGGAATCTTTATAATATTTTTATTTATATCTAGATATATGTCTAGTTAACTAGATTGTTACATTCAGTTGAAATTATATTTTACATCTGTGATTTCTTGAATTGCAGAAAGTGTCCCTACAAAAGAAGTTTTACTTAATCTACAACTTTTTCCTAGCTCGGAGAATCATCTCCCACAATGTAACCTTCTTTTTTTACTGTGTGGTGATTCCACTCTCTGTATTCATTCCTGAAGTTGAAATTCCAAGGTGGGGTGTTGTTTATATTCCAACTATCATAACATGCCTTAATTCACTTGGAACTCCCAGGTATTTATCTCTAAAACACACTGTACTTCAAAATCATCATTTTGTATATATAAATCTTCTGTGATTTCATTACTAAGAATAGTCGTAAATAGGAAAACTAATTAGCATTGCATATTTAATATAGATCATGAGCCTCTTCACCTATAACCAAATGGATATAGGTTGGATGCCAAGACTAGAACACTTACGAGCATATAAATTCCTTTATGAAAACATTGTTTGAACTCTGACTTTATTTGATGCAGCACAACAACAAAAAATGTAAACATATTTATATCTGAAAACTGAAATAATGATGTAATATTCATGAAACAAATTTTTTTTCTTGCAGCTCTATTCATCTCACTTTCTTTTGGATTTTGTTTGAGAATGTAATGTCTTGGCATCGGTGCAAAGCTGTTTTCATTGGCCTCACAGAAGCAGAGAGAGCGAATGAATGGATAGTCACAGAAAAACTAGGGGATATGTTGAAAACCAAACCATTAGTTAATGTTGTTAACAAAATTCGAACCAAGTTCTGGGATAGGTAATTATTAAAACAAACTTAGAAGGTGCAATGTATGCTTCATTTGAAGTGTTCTCTTTTTGTGATAACATTTTATTGATTTATATTTGCTTCTACTACACAGATATAATTTCTCTGAGCTTGGAATTGGGATATGCTTGTGGATGTGCGGGTCATATGACTATGCTTATAGAACTGATCACTACTTCGTGTATATATATCCACTCTCAATTTCATTTCTCATAATGGGATTTGGTTATGTGGGAGCCTTCATTCCGAAGTGAATCAGAGCATAAAATCACATTTGCTCCCAACTTATACGCATGAAGATCAGTAATCTCATGAGTAACTAAATATTCCGAGATACTACATGATGCACACAGAAGAAAAGAAAGAGAGAAGTAGCAGTATGAGATATTATGGATGGTGAAATAACGAAGAGGAGAAAAGCATGGTAGATTTATTTGTTTTAAATATTGGCTTGTACTGGCTCCATGCTTATATCTAAGAGAAAATTAATCAAGTTTCTGTCTTTTTACCACTACTGTGTTATGGTCTCAATTCCGCTATTATAAATTTAGGTCTATTATTATTAGTGTGCTTAGTTGTTAAATATTATGGGTCATGGGCCAAGGGCCAAGTTATCTAATTTGTCATTATTATTATTTTTAATTGCAAGGTTTTGAGAACCGGACCCGAAATTGAACCGGAACACGGAGAGGTTCAAGGTCGAACCGGCTGAACTGATCGAACCGGGGTTGAAGCGTAATAACTTAATTATATAAAACATATTTTAGTATTGATATATTTTTTATCATCACAAATATAAAATAAAACACATTCAAATATATCATTCAAATTTAAATAAATTTAATAATTAGGTATTCATTAAATCATTATAAAATATCCCTAATTTCTAAAAAAATGCTTTTATGTTGGCTCAAATGTATAAATAAATAAATATTAAATAAATGTTATAATAGTTTTAAATCTTAAATAAAATGTAAATTATTCAAATGTTGAAATGTATTAATGACTATATAATTATTTATTAAATTATTAATACGTTATTTATATTTACACATTTTAAGCTTGGATGGTTCATCATTGTTTGCTGCCTCAGGTAGTTAGACCTTTCTACTTCTTATAAGTGGGATGGGTTCGAAACCTGGCAGTGCACAATTAAAGTAAAAAATTTTGACCCGCCCGGTTGACTGAAACCGGGACCGGTCTGCCCGGTTCTACGGTCCGCCCGCCCGGTTCTCCGGTCATTAGTCGGTCTGTAGCGAGCACGGTTTTATGGGCTGGACCGGGCCGTCTGGGTTCCCGGTCAGCGGTCCGACCGATTGAACCGGTCGGTCCGGTCCGGTTTTTAAAACTTGGATTAATTGTTTTAATTTAGGGTTTGCATTTTAATAGTCATGTAGCCTATTTAAAGACAAATGTGGGTCTTATAAAGATAGGAAAGAAGTATTTATGTTCATGATGGTCTTGTGCATGAGATTTTGGTAGCTCTCTCCTCTCGAGCAAGCCCCGCCGATGCATCTGTGATTCCGGCTCCATCCCCTCCGCCTCCGGCCACAACTCCGAAAACACATAACAACTTGGTATAAGAGTTTTTCGCTCCTCTTTCGTCGAAACTCTCCGAAGTAACTGTCATTTTGATCTTCCCTTCTTCTTTCGGTTCCAACGAGCGTACAACCACATCTACGATCCATCAGACGAGCCATACACATCGAACCCTAGATTAAGTTTGTGGCTTTCAACGATTGGTACACACTTCGGTCGATTACAGGCCCTTCTGCATTGATAGTCTCAGTAGACGAGCCCAACGACATCTACGTCGAGCCCAAAAGCAATTTTTGACGTCCCAGAACAAAAATATAACACTTCCAGGAAGGCTCTGCATCATCGTTTCCAGTGACGACGACACTACACGTCGATTACGCTACCTAGCGTGCCCGTTCCATGAGCATTCTTCCACGGGCCTCCCTGTCTGGTGCGCCCATTCATTGCACATTTTCCAAAGGTCGCACCCACCTTGTGAAGCGCTCTACAGCAGCCTCCGGCAATGCCTTACAGCAACCCAACGGAACAAATCATTTTCTGCCCTGCTAAGCCCATACAAAAAAGGAAAAGTCGGTAGACAACCTATTCCTCGAGCCCTGTGACATCCTTCTATCAGTCGTCTGCCTGCCTCCAAAATCACATCTTCTTGTTGATGTAATTAATTAATCAATTATTTGAATTATGGGCATTCGTCCGATCAAATGCATTCACAAAGGAACATGATGCAAAAGTTCTTGACATCCTTAGAAGCACGCTTTCAAGAAGCCGACGCATGTCGCCGGAAAGAATTTGTCACCCTCTCCAATAAGCTCACTGATCATACAGCCTCCACGGTTCTAATTTACTACAAGCTATTAACAGTAAAGCGCCTTCCACCGCTCCATGTGCTACTGCCATCACACTCGTTGATTGTTGCAGAAGAAGATAACTGATGTAGGGGTAGGCTAGTGGTGCTCGGAAGCTAGGACTCTACGTGCACGTGTGAGGGAATATGCGAATGCAATGCTACATGCAATGAGCAGTCAGAAAGCAATGACTAATAATGTAAGCAATGAAAGTCAGCAGCACCACGCAGTTAATTGAAATAAAAAAGCAGTTAAATAACTTTGGCAATTTGGCAACGGCTTCCTCCGCACGGAGGGCCTGAGCAAGCGGCGGCGACTAATTCCACAATAATTATTAGCGTATAAAAACAACAACTACCAAACTAGGATCACAGCACAAATATAGATAAACGACCAAGTGTCAATGTCAAGTACAAACATAATACCATGAAATACTCACGACGCAGTGGGCTGATCCGAGGCGATGGAGGATTTGACGAGCCGGATGCAAAACGAGCGATCGGAAGTGGAATCGGAGGCGACGCGGCGATGGCGGTGGCTGCCTTCGGCGAGAAGTGGCGGTGGCGGATGGTAAACGGCGGATCCGGCCACAAATGAGTAGATCCGGGCCGGGGGAAAATAGATCCGATGATTTGGAGCGGATCCGAACAAAAATGGAAGGTTTGGGTGGAGGGGATAACGGATCGGAGTGTCGGTGGATAGATCCGCTAATTTTAGGACGAATCCGGGCTATGGGAGTGAGAATACGGAAGTGGAGAGTAGATCGGGGAAAGATAGTGCTAGATCAATTAGATCTAGGGTTTTCGGAGTGTTGAGGAGTGGATCCACGAAGGGGAAGAGAGAGGAGTGGCCGGTTAGGGTGGAGGCTCCTCTAGGGTGGCTGGTTTTGGTGAGAAGAGGTGGCGGCTTGGCTGGGCTGCTGTAGGGAGGGGCCGGCTGGTACAGGATGGAGACAGGGGCGGTGGAGTGTGCTGGTTGGTCGGCCGGTGCAGGGAAAACAGCGGGCTGGGCTGGGGTTTGAACAGGGGCTGTCGGCTGCTGTTTTCACAGCAGGCCGGCAGATTTCGGGAGTGGTTTTGGGGCCTCCGGCGGTGGAAAAAAGGGGGGGAAATGGCTGGAAAACGAAGGAGGGGGATAGGGGTTACCTTGGGGATGAAGAAAACCACCTAGGAGTCGTCACCTAGGGCTCCACGGCGTCGGCACCGGGGAAGGATCGCAGGAATCCGAAAATGAATTCTCCAAATTCTGCAATGCCCTGGAATCAGCCCCTAGCATCCTATTTATAAGAAAACATAACTTAGGGCATCCCCATCAACGGCTATGATTGGCCGGTGGGTTAGTCCTTGAAATACATCAAAATAAACTCAAAAAATATAACGTAATATAGCGTTTTGACTCGCGGCGACGCTCCGGACGCAATCGCGGAGCCCGATCGTCGATCCGGGCACGCCATATATGGAAAGTTGCCAAATCAGTCCTGAACGGGCCCAAAACGTGTCCTCGTCTCTGCACCGCATCAATCTCCCCGACTTGAAAGAATTCATCTCCCGATGAATAGAGATCAAAATTCTCTCGCTGCATGCCGGGTAAAACTCGAAGAAGTCCACCTGAGGTCGCCCAAGTGTCGTCGCTGGAAAGTGTCCTCGCCAATCAACTCCCCCTGACCGAAAAGATGTCATCTCCGGTGAATGGAGACGGACGTGCTGAAGTCGAAGTCCATGGGCGAATCGATCAAACTCTGCTGCAAGTACCCAAGAGTCACCAACGTCTGTAGTGGGAATGCACTGGTGGAGTCTGGTCTCCATGAAGCTCTCAACGGTCAACTCACGAGTGGCGGATCCCGGTGCGATCAGTGGTGCCTGCGGTGAAACCAAAGAAGACGAGTCCCCGGGTGGGTGGAGGCCAACAATGGGTGAGGACGTATGAGGATGATATGGTAACGACCGTGGGGGTGGGGGTGGCTGGGCATCTCCACTGCTCGGGTCTACATACTCATGAGGCTCATAGTATGGAGTCAGGTCCTCAACATTAAACACGTGGTGAATTCCCATACTGGCCGGGATGTCAAGCCGGTAGGCGTTGGTCCCAATACGACTAATAATGGAATATGGACCTATTCGCCTCGCGCTTAACTTCTTGGCAGGCCCCGAAGGGAGCCTCTCGGGGCGGACTCGCACCATTACCTTCTCGCCTACGTTAAATATCTGCTCTCGCCTTCGCTTATCTGCATGGGCTTTATAATTATCATTGCTTGTTAATATTCGTCGGCGGACCGACTCATGCAAATCATGCAAATGTTGTGCAAATGACTCAGCAGACTCATGCAGGTAATGCAAATGATGCAAAGACAACATGACAGACACAGTACACTCCTTATAGGAAAATCCAATAATTCCTGAGATGTCTCTCAAATGTGGTGGCCTATCAGGAGGTTCTTTCGGTGGAGTATAGACAAACTCATCCTGTGTGTGACGAGCGCTCAGATGACCGTGAGAGACAACTATACTCAAATACGTGCTCGTAAAGAGCCAAATGTGTCTCGGGAAACGTAGCGTATCAGGGGGGTCCCCAGGAGGTGTGTAAGAAAAGTCATCATGAATGAGACGACCACCTGAGTGAAAATCGTGTGCACTGACTAGAAGTCGTGACTCTAAAATATGGTGAGCGTCCCAGACAAGAAAGAACTCATCGGGTGGCTCAGCGGGTGGCGTGTTCCAAAACTCATCCAGAGTGTGAGGCATCATAAGATAGGTCCTCCCAATATGAGTATACTCAAGTGGACTCAAGGTAGGCCCTACATATGCCATGCTCCACTCAAGGTCCCTTTTCATTGGCAAGGTCAGAAATGATAATGAAAGAGGCGTCATACCTGAGTGGCTCACCTGAGTCTCAACCTTACCAAGATGTGGCAGATCATCAGGAGGCTCAACAGGGGGCTCGTCACTAAGGTCAAGGTCCTCCATGTGAGTACCATCGTAAGGGGTCGTGTTCCCTTGAATGAGTGGCATAGTCACTGTGAGATCAACATCAAGCTCTGGGCACTCGGTCGTGATGTGACTCGGGGCAATGACAACGGGAGAGCAACATAGACCTACACTCAAGAATGGGTCTGTGGGTGTAGTGTCAAGAATTGGGTCTACGGTGAGGGTGTTACCTAACTCGGTACATGACAAAAGAAGAGATGTGCGTGAGGGACACAAGTCACACAATACTGCAGACTCAATAGGTCGCTCAGGCTCACTCTCACTCGGGGTCGCGGGAGACGGGTCAGAGACAAGAGATAGGTCACTCACTGGGATAAGCATCTCGCTGGGGTGAGAGCAATCCGTATCAGGTACCACTTCCGTCGTGGGTAACGGGACAGTGGTAGGCGTCATGGTGACCTCAATATGAGGACTCGTACTGCGGAGGCCAAGGTGAGGGTCCAACCGACCAGCTCTGGCGGATCTCAAAGACTGTTCGTAGTGAAGGGCAAGCTGATACGTCTTCTCCAGGGACTTCGAGCTATGATAACCCACCTTAGTACGAATGTCAGATCGAAGCCCAGACCGAAATCTGCAAGTGGTCATGGCTGAATCCTCTCGGATATCGCTCCTCACAACTAACTCATCAAAGCAATTCCTGTAATTAGCGACAGACATGGATTCTTGCTGAAGGAAAAATAATTGGTCGAGCAAGCGACTCCGATATGATGAAGGCAGGTACCTCTGACACAATGTACGCTTCATGTCCACCCAACTAGTGATGCGACAAAGACGGTTTCGCTCGTGGGTCCTCTCAACGCTAGCCCAATAGCTCTCGCCTGATCTAAAAGTTTAAGTTTCGCAAACTTAACGCGACGCTCACCGAATAACTCAAAATAATCAAGATAATACTCAATGTCCACAAGCCAATAACTGAAAGACTCGGGACTCGATGAGCCGTCAAAGGAAGGGGAAATTGTACGAAACTGACTCTCAAGATTTCTCTCAAAGTGACGATCCTCATAATAGTCATCCCTAAGGTAATCGAGTCGAGTCGAAGGATCAACACGATCCGCTCGCGTGTAAGGATATGAACGACGACAATCATCATGTTGATCGTCTCTGGCATAGTGAGGTTGTGTCGGTGGGTCGACACGATCTCGAGAAGTGGTGTGCCGCAGACAATAATAATCATCATGATAACGTGAGGATTTCTCTGAAGTCGCTCTATGAGATTGGGTATAGGCAGACTCAGAATGTCTCAAGAGAGGAGAGGAACGACAACGATAATTAGTCATGGATGAAGCTAAAGACTCTATATGACCTACCACTACAAAGCATGCAAATAGCCTAACCTAGGCTCTGATACCAAATGATGTAGGGGTAGGCTAGTGGTGCTCGGAAGCTAGGACTCTACGTGCACGTGTGAGGGAATATGCGAATGCAATGCTACATGCAATAAGCAGTCGGAAAGCAATGACTAATAATGTAAGCAATGAAAGTCAGCAGCACCACGCAGTTAATTGAAATAAAAAAGCAGTTAAATAACTTTGGCAATTTGGCAACGGCTTCCTCCGCACGGAGGGCTTAAGCAAGCGGCGGCGACTAATTCCACAATAATTATTAGCGTATAAAAACAACAACTACCAAACTAGGATCACATCACAAATATAGATAAACGACCAAGTGCCAATGTCAAGTACAAACATAATACCATGAAATACTCACGACGCAGTGGGCTGATCCGAGGCGATGGAGGATTTGACGAGCCGGATGCAAAACGAGCGATCGGAAGTGGAATCGGAGGCGACGCGGCGATGGCGGTGGCTGCCTTCGACGAGAAGTGGCGGTGGCGGATGGTAAACGGCGGATCCGGCCACAAATGAGTAGATCCGGGTCGGGGGAAAATAGATCCGATGATTTGGAGCGGATCCGAACAAAAATGGAAGGTTTGGGTGGAGGGGATAACGGATCGGAGTGTCGGTGGATAGATCCGCTAATTTTAGGACGGATCCGGGCTATGGGAGTGAGAATACGAAAGTGGAGAGTAGATCGGGGAAAGGTAGTGCTAGATCAATTAGATCTAGGGTTTTCGGAGTGTTGGGGAGTGGATCCACGAAGGGGAAGAGAGAGGAGTGGCCGGTTAGGGTGGAGGCTCCTCTAGGGTGGCTGGTTTTGGTGAGAAGAGGTGGCGGCTTGGCTGGGCTGCTGTAGGGAGGGGCCGGCTGGTACAGGATGGAGACAGGGGCGGTGGAGTGTGCTGGTTGGTCGGCCGGTGCAGGGAAAACAGCGGGCTGGGCTGGGGTTTGAACAGGGGCTGTCGGCTGCTGTTTTCACAGCAGGCCGGCAGATTTCAGGGGTGGTTTTGGGGCCTCCGGCGGTGGAAAAAAGGGGGGGGGGAATGGCTGGAAAACGAAGGAGGGGGATAGGGGTTACCTTGGGGATGAAGAAAACCACCTAAGAGTCGTCACCTAGGGCTCCACGGCGTCGGCAACGGGGAAGGATCGCAGGAATCCGAAAATGAATTCTCCAAATTCTGCAATGCCCTGGAATCAGCCCCTAGCATCCTATTTATAAGAAAACATAACTTAGGACATCCCCATCAACGGCTATGATTGGCCGGTGGGTTAGTCCTTGAAATACATCAAAATAAACTCAAAAAATATAACGTAATATAGCGTTTTGACTCGCGGCGACGCTCCGGACGCAATCGCGGAGCCCGATCGTCGATCCGGGCACGCCATATATGGAAAGTTGCCAAATCAGTCCTGAACGGGCCCAAAACGTGTCCTCGTCTCTGCTCCGCATCAATAACAAGGATCCTTTATGGATCAATGTCATGCAAGAAAAGCGACACAAATTACATAGATGCAAGGTTTGGAAGTTGGTGCCAAAACCACAAAGACATAATATTATCGACACTAAATTTAGAAACAAATTGGATAAGAATGGTGTGATAGTGAAGAACAAAGCAAGACTGATAGCCAAAGGGTATAGGCAATGAGGAGGGCATAGACTTTGACCAAACATTTGCCCAAGTTGCAAGACTAGAGACAATAAGGATGTTCTTTGTCTATGCTCCATACAAAGGATTCAAGTTTTACCAGATGTATGTCAAATCAACATTCCTGAATGGTAATCTTAAAGAAGAGGTATATGTGGAGCAGCCCTCAGGTTTTGTAAATTCAACTATTTCTAATAATGTTTATTTACATAGAAAAACTTTGTATGAGTTAAAACAAACTCCTAGGGCTTGATATGAAACTGTCAACATTTCTCATTAAAAATAAGTTTTTAAAGGGAAAGATAGATAACACATTGTTTATAAGGGAATCTAAGAGAAAGTGTCTCTTAATCCAAAAATATGTTGATGAAATTATATTTGGGTCTACTGATGACAATCTTTGCAAGAGATTTGCTAACCTGATGTAGGGGGAGTTTGAGATGAGCAGTAGAAAGATCTAAAATACTTTTTTGGTCTCCAAGTGAAACAGTCTGACGAGAAAATTTGCATCTCTTAGACAAAGTGCACTAGAGAGTTAATTAGGAAATTTGGGATGAAGTCAGCCTCCACCACGAAAACTCTCATGGGATCAAATACATCCCTGGATAAGGATGAGAAAGGAAAACGTTTTGATGAATCCATGTACAGGTGTATGATTGGGTCCTTATTGTCCTTGACTGCTAGTAGACCTGATGTTATACATGCTACATGTGTTTGTGCTAGGTACCAGGGTTGTCCTAAGGAATCTCATTACTCAGTTGCAAAGAGAATTTTGAGAAATCTTAAGTGCAGTCAACTGCTTGGTCTGTAGAAACAATGATTTTGAACTAACTGGACATTCAGATGCAGACTTTGCATGTTACAAAGAGCATAGAAAGAGCATCTCTGGAACATGTCAATTGTTTGGGAAAAGGTTGATCTCATGAAGTAGCAAGAAGCAGACAAGTATGATAATTTGCACAACTAAGTCAAAATACATTTTAGCAGGGAGTTGTTATGCACAACTTCTGTGGATTCAACATCAATTGCAAGATTACAACATCCAAGTAAGTAACACTCTCATGTTTTGTAATTCATCCAGTGCAATCTTTATAGCTAAGATCGTGTGTCACACAGCAGGACTAAGCATATAGAGATTAAATATCATTTTATTAGAGAGCTTGTTGAGAAAAAAGATATCTGACTTGAGTTTGTCCCCACAAACAAACAAGTGGCTGATATTTTTACAAAGCCACTTGCTGATGCTAAGTTTAATTCTTCTAAGATTGAATTAAGTATGCTTAATTTGGAATGATTTTATTTGCATTATATTCAAACTCTCTAGATAGTATTCAGTCTTTCCCGTGTTAACTGGAGTTTATTATTACCTCTATATGTATTATAAGAAAATTGCTAGATAGTATACTCTGGTAGACTGGTAGTATGTTAGGTTGTGATAACCATGATACAGGTACATTTGAGTATGAATTAATTGACTCAATTTCAAGAGTTATTATGTGGTTTTGATCGATAGAAGGTCCTAGAAGGGTAGAGGAGTTGAGCTGAGTCATTCTCATCCATATCGTTGAGATCGTTGAGAAGATGCTCAATGATACCTCTCTAAGTCAACGATACCGACGTGATGGGCTTAAATTTTTAATCTCAAATCATTTTCAGCCGTTAGATCATTTATAAATGATTACCCAAGGGCCAAGGTGCACGGCGCTTCATTTTTATTTGAATTACAAATATATTAAATAAATAAATATATATATACATATATATACGAGTGACAAGCACGGGGCTTCACTCTTACGGCCAGCCGCGACAGTATTCAGACTGCAAAAATGCACGAGGGATTGAGCCTCAAATAGGACTTAACACCTCTTAATGCCCTTGAATCAGTGTAGAGCTAATGCACCAAAATAGAACCACTAAGTCGTCGTTCTCCTAAGAGTGAGTTTGTGTGGTGGGCATGAGCTTCAAAAATTTTGAGCCTATACTTGTATTTTAAGTTTAGCTCCTTTTTGGGCCCAATTGTTCAGTACTTCGAGCGCCCAATGGCGAGAGAACGATAACATTGGGAATGTTGTTGAACGGCACGGGCCTTCAGTTCTATTGAGTGCAACAACGGGATTCAGCCACACTGGGAGCAGGCTATGTCTGCTTCCAGTCGAGAGTCCACCTTCCGCTGGCTGTGCCGGGCAGTCTAAAAATAGAGGCCAACCGAGACAGTGCCTCAAGCCCCCATGCCTTGCACAACATCGCACGGGGCCGTCGTGCCTCGAACGACTACGACATTGCCCTGACGCAAAGGCAAAATTGTGTCGTTGGCTGATGCGTGTAAATCGGCAAGCGCACCAGTCGCACAAGTAATAAAGTTTGGGAATAAATCCCCGAGTGTCGGTCTCTTGAGGATGCAATTAGCATAGAGCGGCCATCAGTTCAGAAAATATTGTTATGAGAGTTATACTAAGAAAAAGAGTAAAAAGGGGACTTGAGAGATTGTGGTTGTTTGATCTAATAAACTAATAAAAGCTATGCGGGTCGAAGGCACCGCTTCGCAAGGTGAAGTGAGTGTATCGGCCGGGATGCCGAACTTCGGTTGGGCAAGTAGACGGAAAGCTAATGGATGGAAGTGTTCTTGTGCGGAGTGCAATCGGGTGAGACACGGGTATGAAGTGGATGTGGAGTGGGCGAGGCGCATTCACAAATACTACTCACAAGCATAAGAAAACTACAAACATCCCATTAGATATAGAATAAAATATGTAGTTCATTACAATGTATGTCATCCCATACAACAGAGGAAGGGGAAGAGGGGTAAACCAATAGAGGGTGAAGATCCACCGCAGGTCGTGGCCGGAATAGCGAGTTGTCAATCCGCTTCCGGGCTCAGTCCGAGGAGGCTTCTGGTACCAACGAGCTGTCACCTCGAAGGTCTTTGAGTCCGTTCTCTAGGTTGTCTTCTTCACCAACTCCGGTGGAAAGCTTGGAGTTGAAGTCGTCAATGGCCGGGAGCTTCGCCGGAGAGTTTGAAAAGCTTCGGAATAGCCGGCTATGGACTCCCGATGAAGGTGGAGGTGATGGAGCAGCTGGAGAAGTAAAATGGCGCTTCCCGCGCACTCCCCGATCGCAGGAAATGACGGGCGTTGACCTAAATCGCGGAGCAGGCCTTTAAATACGGAGGCAGCAAAAGCATAGCCCACGATCAGTGGCACACGACCAGTGATCGTGCGCACTGTAGGTCGATGATCGTGCGTCATTTCCAATTAGACCTGCAACCTGGGTAGAAACATCAGTATAAATGAGCACGATCAGTGGCGCACGACCGATGGTCGTGCGCACTGAATTCACTGATCGTGCGATTGACTAGGACAGATTTGCAGAAAGCAAGGGGTAAACGCGCACGAGCAGTGGCGCACGACCAGTGGTCGTGCGCACTACGGCCAGTGCTCGTGCGATTACCCGGGCAGAATTAGGAAAAATGAGAATGCAATGCGCACGATCGGTGGCGCATGACCAGTGGTCGTGCGCAGTAAGTCCAGTGGTCGTGCATAGTGTTCTTGTGTCGTCGGGGTCTCCCGAGCGGTTCCGGAGCACGCACACGACCCATGCACCAGCAGAAGAGGCAGTTAGGCCACCAAAAGTGTACACCACATTCTCAAGACACGACTAAAGAATAACAAAAACACAGAAACAAATAAAGCACACAGAAAAGGGCATACAGTGCACTTAATCATGAAATAAGCACGTAAACAAATATAAGCCGTAATAGCTCTTAATTGCAGTGCTAAGACGATAACACTGGCCCAGATGAGTCCAAAAATCAGTGTAAAATTTGGACTCACCACACCCCCAGACTTAACTATTTGCACGTCCCGAGCAAATCATCACTCCGTGAACTAGAAAATAGCTAGCTAGCTCAGAAATTTCAAAAAAAAAAAAGTAAGACGAGAAATCAAATACATCATGGGCATAGAAGATATAATAGAAAAACTTTTTAATTATACTACGTAGTTTAAACTATTCGACAGGTGTAAATAAATATTGTAATTGCTCAAAATTAGAATGCTGGAAAATCTTGCGATCATGTGTAGGAAGAAAGTAAGCATGCCACTAAGGTGAGCATTGCCAAAGATCGGGGCTCAGGATCACATACAAAGGAATCCACCAATGTCGGGGACCATACACTTGCACGTTCACACTCTCTCCACGGCGCGGGTTAGACTCAAGCGTGAATCAGTAGGACTTGTAGTAGAGGATGGGGCTTAGGCTAAGGTTTGGTAGTCAATGATAAACATGACGGCTACACGCAACCAAAGAGAGCGAACAAAAACCTAAACCAATACAGCCACTTAGAAATGCACGTGTAACACACCTCTAGACTGAGCTTGAAAACCGGGCGTGTACACGGCCTAACCCGACCAAAATCAGTAAATAGGATGGGGATAGAATTCTTAAAGCAATTCGTTCAGATTTTTCTTTTTCTTTTTCGTTTTCGCTTTTCTGCTTTTTCTTTTCTGCGTTTGCAATCCCCAAATGTAGCAATAAAAAAGTTTATGACTTCAGCACCACATTACACGATTTCCAGATATCACAACATCAGCAATATAGTAAATACAAACAAGCTCAAGCATTTGATTGTGATGGTGGGTTTAGCTTCAAGCCTTGGTGAATGTGAGTGGAGCTGAATCAAAGAAGGGGTAGACACAAATTTGGCATGCAACGGTTAACGGGTAGGAAATGCTAAACAAGGATCAAACTAGCCAAAATGATGGCCTACGTCATGCTCACTCTTGACTAACCGGGCACCAATGCTTCAAGAGTAGCTTAGGGCAAGTTCTTAGCCACCGCGAAAGATGATCTTTCCTCCCGACTCGAGCAATACGAGTCTAGTGGCGGCTACACACATTCCTACATTATCGTTTGATTACTCCAGATTCAGATTTTGAGTAGTACAAACAATATTTACGTCTGCAGAAAAATATAAATCTACGAGCATAAAGAAAAATTAACTATATACTAGTTCTACACAAACCATGAGTACTCGATTAGGAGCACTACATGAGTTTCGAACTACTCGATCCTGAAATCCTAAGGCAGCACCACAATTTTAAAGTTTACACAAAAACAATACATTTGACTCGAGCTGCACGCGTGGATAAGAGCGCACTCGTGTGGGTGACTCAGTATGTGCAACAGAGATCATGAAATAGCTAAACAAGAGACTGGTATGCAACAGAATGTGTTGTGTAATGACCACAGGCATGTTCTCCCCCCAGACTTAAATTCGACAACTAGTAAAAATAAGCATTCCAAATGGGAAAAATAGCTAGGGTAGGAAGTACCTATGCTCAAAATTGAGCATACCAGTCGTGCAACGAGATGTCCAAGTGCGGCCAAGTTGTCGCGCCTCAAAAATTCCTGCACCTGCGATTAAAATATGCACGTCAAACAAAATATGGACACATATAAATATAAATATATAAAAAGAACTCAAAACACAGCATAGGACCAAACGGTCCAACTTGGATTGTCTCCCGAAAGCCCTTTTGTTTACCGTCCTTAAGGTGGACCAAATACCTGTATTAGCAGTTATAATAGAGAGTTCTTTACAGTAGAAAAAGGAGGAAATAAAAACAGAGCAAACCAGCGTTCTAAAAGCAGCGAGAAAACAGATAGAGGAGGGTAAGTGGCAAGATGGTGGTGCAATCAGCTATAAACAGATTTTTGGTAAGGCTCCCCGGTGGGGTGTGAGAGGACAGCAGATTGTCTTTTTGCATTGGGGGTAGGGGTTTTCCCTTTACTTCGATTGCACTCTTTCACGCGTCGGAAGGCAGCGTAGCGCTTGTCGCGTAAATGCTTTGCCTCTTTCAGTTTCTCCACCGTGGGAGACTTCCAATGGAGG
This sequence comes from Platanthera guangdongensis, assembly GCA_039583875.1. Lineage (NCBI taxonomy): Eukaryota > Viridiplantae > Streptophyta > Magnoliopsida > Asparagales > Orchidaceae > Platanthera > Platanthera guangdongensis. Next base: position 73,805,369 of record CM077147.1, read on the forward strand.
TAGGCTGTGGGTGTTCCTGTGTTCGTGGTTTGTGGCATCCTGTCCGGCACCGTGACGGCGACCGGATCAGCCCAAGCTACAGATCGCTTAACAGAGTTATCAGCAGTGTTATACAAATAAGTGTCTAGGGATTCCCGAATAAAACTCGGTTCGCCGTGCTCAAAAACAGAGTTGGCTGGAAGTAGAAAGGTAGTCGTGGCTTTGGTGCACTCGATCTCTTTTTTGACCAATAGCTCTTGATTCTCATCTACCTCCTGGGAGATTCCTTTCTTTGTCTTCTCTTTCAGATGTGCTTCTTCCAATGTTGGGAGTCCTGAATCTATCTTAGTATCTGTGTCACTCAGAAAATTGTTATTTTGGATGGGAGAGGAATGTATGGATGTGTTATCGAGGGTGGAATCCTCGGTCGGCCAAGTGACACGGCCTTTGGAAAAGTCGAGGGATGCGTCACTGGCTGTCAGGAATGGGACTCCTAATATAGGAATAGAGTTATTTTCCCTTGGTCCCAAAACCTGGAAGTCAGTGGTTATACTTTTTCCGTTAACCTCGATTTCGACTTCCCGAACACCTCCCTCAGTGTCAACCAAATTGGCATTCGCTAAAATAAGCGACTTTCGATTTTCAATGTCGACTTGTAGGTGCATCTTCGCAACATCTTGCAAAGTGAGGATGTTGCTGGACGCCCCGGAGTCGCATAATACTGGGGTTTCGACGTTGTTTATTTTACAATTGATGACGAGTTCGTTGTGGTTTCCCAAATTTTCCTCCCCAAGGCGTTTACATTGTTCATGGGGGTTTTTTTGGTGTTACTAGGTAAGGTGTCTTGGGTGCGCTCGGAAACTACTTGGGCCAATTGGCCCAATTGTGCCTCCAGTTTGCGCATCGAGGCGGCTTGATTTGTCATATTGGTTTGGGAAATTTCAACAAATTTCTCGAACATCTCTTCCAAAGAACTTTTTTTAACGACGGGGGGCCCTTGGGAATAATTCGGTTGAGGCGGCCGCGGTTGGCTTCCGGAGGCATACGCATCGTTTTGATGCTGCCCCGGTTGTCATCTTTGGCCAGAAGCGTTTGGGTTCCAAGAAAAGTTGGGGTGGTTTCTCACCCCCGGGTTGTATGTGTTCCCGTAAGGCACTCCCCTGTTTTGATTGGCTACAAAATTAACTGACTCAGTCAGAAAAGAAGATTCGTCTGGTACCTCAACTCCTAAGCATTCGAAGTTGTGGTGGTCGGTGCTTCCGCACCCTTGGCATGAAATTGCCATCACTGGGGCGGCGGCAGCGGGCTTGGGGATATCCACGGCAAATACTCCACTTGTGCTTCGTGGGATGTTTCTTCCAGCGGTCCAGTAAGCGTTGTGGGTGGCGGTGTCTTGTAAGATTCTCAGAGCATCATCTGGAGCAAGATTCATGATTGTTCCTCCGGAGGCGGCATCGATCATGGCTCGGTGGTGGGGATCAATAGCGAAGTAGAAACTTTCGATGAGGTTCCACGTTTGGAATCCATGATTAGGGCACTTCCTCAGCAGCTCGTTGAAACGCTCCCAAACTTCGGCTAAACTTTCTTGATCAGCTTGCCGGAAGTTGGCTATTGCACGCCTCATGCTCACGATCCGATCTACCGGATGGAACTTAGCTAGGAATTTTGTGGTCAAAGCCTCCCAGGTGGTGGTTGTTCCAGGTGGGAGGGAGTGAAGCCATGTCTTGGCTTTGTCCCTTAATGAAAAAGGGAAGAGGCAGAGCTTGACTGTTTCGTCTGGGATTCCAGCGTAGCGGAACGTGGCACAAATTTCGGAGAATTCTGCAAGGTGAAGATGGGCGTCTTCAGTGGACATTCCGGAGAACTGAGCATTGTTCCGAATGATATTCAGAATAGCTGGTTTAATCTCGAACTGTTGGTTGGTGATAGCAGGTCCGAAACCGGGGTATATGCTCCCGACAGTAGGTGTAGTATAATCCTTCATGGTGCGGACCTGGGGAGGGTTCACTTCATTTTCATCGCCATTTTTGTCGCCATGAGGTATCCCTCCAACTCGGTTGCCTGCATCAATATTCAGCTGGTCTCCCATTGGGGCAAAAGTGATGGCTGCGGCGCGTCTTCGCGGTAGGATAGTACGTTCGATCTCTGGGTCGTAGGCGACAAGATCTCTTGTGGCTCGACCCTGCATTCACTGCGGCAAACACTAGACAAGGAAACAGCAGTCAAAAATACTAACTCTTATAACAATATTTTCAGTCACCCTGAGTCGCTCTATCGTTGCATTCCCCGGCAACGGCGCCAAAAACTTGATGCGTGTAAATCGGCAAGCGCACCGGTCGCACAAGTAATAAAGTTTGGGAATAAATCCCCGAGTGTCGGTCTCTTGAGGAATGCAATTAGCATAGAGCGGCAACAGTTCAGAAAATATTGTTATGAGGGTTATACTAAGAAAAAGAGTAAAAAGGGGACTTTAGAGATTGTGGTTGTTTGATCTAATAAACTAATAAAAGCTATGCGGGTCGAAGGCACCGCTTCGCAAGGTGAAGTGAGTGTATCGGCCGCGATGCCGAACTTCGGTTGGGCGAGTGGACGGAAAGCTAATGGATGGAAGTGTTCTTCTGCGGAGTGCAATCGGGTGAGACACGGGTATGAAGTGGATGTGGAGTGGGAGAGGCGCATTCACAAACACTACTCACAAGCATAAGAAAACTACAAACATCACATTAGATATAGAATAAAATATGTAGTTCATTATAATATATGTCATCCCATACAACAGAGGAAGGGGAAGAGGGGTAAACCAATAGAGGGTGAAGATCCACCGCAGGTCGTGGCCGGAATAGCGAGTTGTCAATAGAGGGCTCAGTCCGAGGAGGCTTCTGGTACCAACGAGTTGTCACCTCAAAGGCATTTGAGTCCGTTCTCTAGGTTGTCTTCTTCACCAACTCCGGTGGAAAGCTTGGAGTTGAAGTCGTCAATGGACGGGAGCTTCGCCGGAGAGTTTGAAAAGCTTCGGAATAGCCGGCTATGGACTCCGGATGAAGGTGGAGGTGATGGAGCAGCGGGAGAAGTAAAATGGCGCTTCCCGCGCACTCCCCGATCGCAGAAAATGACGGGCGTTGACCTAAATCGCGGAGCAGGCCCTTAAATACGGAGGCAGCAAAAGCATAGCGCACGATCAATGGCGCACGACCAGTGGTCGTGCGCACTGTAGGTCGATGATCGTGCGCCATTTCCAATTAGACCTGCAACCTGGGTAGAAACATCAACATAAATGCGCATGATCAGTGGAGCACGACCGGTGGTCGTGCGTACTGAATCCACTGATCGTGCGATTGACTAGGACAGATTTGCAGAAAGCAAGGGGTAAACGCGCACGAGCAGTGGCGCACGAACAGTGGCGCACGACCAGTGGTCGTACGCACTACGGCCAGTGCTCGTGCGATTACCCGGGCAGAATTAGGAAAAATGAGAATGTAATGCGCACGATCGGTGGAGCACGACCAGTGGTCGTGCGCAGTAAGTCCAGTGGTCGTGCGCAGTGTTCCTGTGTCGTCGGGGTCTCCCGAGCGGTTCCGGAGCACGTACACGACCCATGCACCAGCAGAAGAGGCAGATATGTCACCAAACGTGTACACCACATTCTCAAGACACGGCTAAAGAATAACAAAAACACAGAAACAAATAAAACACACAGAAACGGGCCTACAGTGCACTTAATCATGAAATAAGCACGTAAACAAATATAAGCCGTAATAGCTCTCAAGTGCAGTGCTAAGACGATAAAACTGCCCCAGATGAGTCCAAAAATCAGTGTAAAGTTTGGACTCATCATTGGCCGTTTCTTAAAACCTTAAATCATGTCATGTGTTTCATATTTGCATTTTTATAATAAATTAACTATGAATTAGGATTCAGCCTGTCAACAAAAACAGGGGATAAAAATGACCAACTGAACATCTTAAAATAGATGACAAAAATATTAGTCTTTCATGAGTTTACTCAGACCTGTCAGAAATCAGAAATAGTGATGGCTAGGGAATGATGAATCACCAAATTTGGATTCCCCACCTCCGCTTTGCTTCGGTTTGTGTAACAGATATTGCGTGGAGCATGAGGAGCTGTGCCATGAGCTGTTGGATGAGCTATGTGGCCGACTATCTCCTGCTCATCACCGCTCTCAGAAACCTGAGAAAGTTTATTAGAGCATTACTTGCGAGAAATGAAAGGGAATAGGGGGTATGATTGTCGTGTTCCTAGCTTGGATACCAACCCGTCGATGGCGACGGTGATAGCTGTGAGTGACTTCGCCACTCGCTCTACTAGGGCGGCAAAACGCATCTCAAGGAGACGCTTGGCCCGGGCCATCAGATTCACCTCAATCATCATCCTCGAACCATTCTTGACGCCGGTGGTGGTGAGATACGCCAGCAAATCCTCTCCCTCTTCTTGAAAAGGAGTCTCTTCTCCCATAGCAGCTTCGTCATCTCCCATGTATGAAAAAGAGGAAAGCATTTTAGATTTCTGCCTAAAACAGAATAGTGTTCAACAAACATTTTTAGTTTGTACAGAAGGTGGACAGAGATGCAATGTTTTGCCCAGAGGCAAATTGTCGTGAGTGGGGCGATGGGGGATTGATCCGTTGGAGGAAGAAGGGGCCGACAGGAAATTAAAGATGGATGAGAGCTAGAGATCAGGGGAGTTCCAAACGGGGAGAGAGTTCCGAACGGGGGAGATCGGGAATGAGGAGAGAGAGGAAGGATGGCTATCGAGAATTTTTTTTAATTTCATATTCTTAGGAGAAAATTTCAACATTGATGAACGAACATGATGAATCCGATGGATTTTAAATTCATGGCTTTTAAAAGCCATTGATATTTCTTTTTATAATAGTGTGTGCGTGCATATATACATATATACATATATATATATACATATATACATATATACATATATATACATATATATACATATATATACATATAATACATATATAATAGTGGCTTACATTTCTTGATTAGTTGAGAGTGATCCTGCGACCTCCCGTTCTAAATTTTTCCAAAGCCTTAGTTTTTTTTATCACAAATCTCGCTATGGAATGTTTTAGTGGCAAACATTAGGTGCGGGCGTACGGGCAAGCCATTTTGAGGGTCATGATGGTATGAAAACAAAAGTGATCAACATGAAAGTTATAGATCTCGGCGAGACGAACAACTTTCATATTTGGAGCCGATTTGAACCTCTATTTGGGCCCCGAAATCGGGGGCGGCGGAACTGCTACAGTAAACCGTTCCGTCACCCTCGAAAAATCAAACAGGGTCAACATGAAAGTTGTTCATCGAGATTACAACTTTTATGGATCACTTTTCAATTTGAATCTTGACCCTAAAATTGACTAACCTCTATTCTTAATTGGCGGTGTGAGATTTAGTCCCACACCGCCAATTTTGGTTTTGTTTTATGAGTATATAAGGTATTTTGTCCTTTAACTGTGAAGATGTTATACAGAAGGGGCGGGTTTGGCTGATTTTCCGTCGACATCGCTTGTGTATTGTTGGCGGGCTCGGGCTTTTATTTTGGACTCTATGATTTGTAGGGTGCCCTAAATTTTAGAGGCCATTATAGGTTTAGGAGGCTCAAAAAAATATGAACGGTCCTGACTTGTTGTGAAGTCTCAAATGTTCGGTTTATCGGTCGTGATTTGATTCAATACTTCTTTAATGAGTTAAAGATATATATATATATATTTATACATATGCATATGTACATATATATATATATAAGCCAAGGGTTCATTTAAGGGAATAAAACCTCTAACCCTAGAAAGCCTGTCTTTCTCTACGTTCTCAACGACTAAGTCTTCGGTCCAACCTTGTTTGAAGGATATGAGAAAGTAAGATTTGGATTCGAGGATGCTCGAGAAGAGATCAAAGAAGTGATAAGAATGCTGGAAGCCGCCGGTTTAGAATTTTTTGTATCTGAAACAAGTCCGATTATGAAGGAAGAGGTATTAGAATTTTACTCCCATATCAAGGTTTCATCCTCTGGAAAGTCTATTAAAAGTAAGATAGGGGATGTAAAGATAAATATTAATACTTAAAGGATTGCACAGTCATTACACCTTTTGTCTACTCGCATAGAAAAGGACCAGGAGATTTCACCACAAGAGATAGTAGATGTTTTGGACTGGTGTGAGTTTACTGGTGAGAAATATGGATCTCTAGAGAGAAAACATTTTAACCAAAGAGGTAAACTCCTTGCAAATATCATTGGGAAGGTCATTCTCTGCAAGACTGGATCTCATGATAGAATCACCAAGCACATGTTTGAATTGGTCACAAGAGTCATTTTACAGAAGAAAACTAATTGGACATTGGTGATATTTCAGGAGCTTCTGAGCAGTCTTCAAGTACCTTCTCTGGATAGAATACTTTCCTTATACCTAATTAATGCTTATCCAGAGCACTTCAACAAGAAACTAGTGAAAATTCATTATATGAAAAGAATGAATATAAAGATATTAGAAAGATATACTAGGGTGCTACCCAAAGGTCAAACTGAGAAAAAGTGGCAAAGCAAAAGGAAAGAGAAGAAAGTGGTTGTGGAAAATGATTCTGAATCTGATTCAAGGGAGTAAAGATGTTGGTGACCAAGAGGATAGTGAACCTATTCATAACTCCAATCTGTCAATTTCCAGTGGAGATGAAGAAAATCATCAGGACATTAGCATTCAAGTGAATCTTGATGAAGCTGGTACAAGTTCACCTCTGAAGATGGTTGCTACTGTTGAGGGGGAGTAAGTTGTTCTAGAGAAGTCCAGTGCCCCAGCTGAGGGGGAGTTGGTTGGAGAAGAGAAAATTGATTCTTTGGAAGATTTCCTAAGTGGCAATCATGATTGCAGTGAGGAGGAGCCTCAATCAGAGGTCCCTGCTCTAGAAAAAAGTTTCCCAATGTCCCTAGAGGCCGAAACAACAACTCATACTAACCTGACTGATCAAGAGCACCTGGGGATAAGTTTGGAACAAGTGGCTGTTGAAATGCCACCTCAAGTAACACACACTCAACCATCCACCTGTGTTTCAGACAGTTTCATCCTCACATCCATGACAGCTCTATTGGATGAGCAAGCATCAACTTTGAAATCATATATCGATGAAAAAGTAAAAGGTATGAAAGATGAGATTTTGGTTTAGGTTCATAAAGTTAAATCAGATATTATGGATGATCTAGTTTCTCTAAAAGGTGATGCTGCACATACAAATACACAAATCACCAAGTGGTTTGAAAATGCAGCTAGCACAGTACACCCGAATGTTAATATCCTAACCTCAATGGATGATAGTCTGAGGCCGACTACACAGGACATCACCAGTGTGAAGAATTATGTTAGCCAAACTGATGAGATTATGTTACGGTTCCAAATGTTACGGAACTACACGACGACGAGCCACCATGACAAGTTTACATGTGTCGGGCACGTATATCGCAAGGGCCCACCGAAACCGCGAAGAATATTTAATAATAAATAGGTTGCTATGTTTGTTGGCGGATTTTTAGTATTTCCAGTTTTTCCTAATTTCAGTATTTACTTTTATATCCGCTGCTCGCCAATATACAAGGGCCGGCGGACTTTGTAATCTTTATCTTGGAATGTATGATGGTTTCTAGGGTTGCTCCCTAATTTCGTCTCTTCTCATCCTCCTTCGTTCTCGCTCACCCCTGCCGACCCTTCCCCTTGTCGGATTCCTCCTGGAATTTTTTCGTGAACGTATCAATTGGTCCGACCTACCGCACAGCTCGTTCTCGCCATCGGTGTTTGAGTTTGACTAAGAAATTCAGAAATCTATCTCCCTTGTCCACTGACCCGCACAGTACCCGACCCCATCGACCCGCGTCATACCGACACAGCCCTGTTTCCACGACACAACACCCGATTCTGCGTCACAATAGGAAAGACGAGCGGCCCGACCGTTGACGTCGTTCCACACGACGCGCGACTCAGCCGACGCGCGACTCACCCTTGCCGGACATCTCGACCCCGATCCGCCTCCAGCATCACGCCGCCAACGTCGAACCGCCACGTCCTGCCCTCCAGCAAGCGGATAAGCCCGCTCCACCTCCTCCAACAACCGAATCGGCCTCCAGCGTCCTTTAGGCACTTGATCCGCCCCGATCTGCCACAAAGCCTCCTCCAACAACCGGCTGATCCAGCAGCGCCCTAACCCCGCCGCTGCAGCCCTCCAGATCTTCTGCCGCCCAGGGCCTCTGTTCGGTATCATTCTCTTCTCGGCGCCTATCCCCGCTCCGCTCCAGGTATCGACAGTCCTTCGCTCATGTCGCAGGGCTTCTGTCAGCCGGATCTGCTTACCCTTTCGTTTTTGCAGTAAGAAGGCCGCCGCCCCGAGCCTCTGTTCCGCTGTGTCGACCATTGTGCCGCCACGGACATCGCTGACATCACATCCAACCTACATCCTGGTCACCATGGCCGACACCCAACCCGCCGCTCTAGGGCCGTTGTTCTTGCTGTCGCCGACCACCAACCATCGGCTAAATTTCTCTGACCTAGCTGCACAAATCTTGGCCACATGCGCCACCCTCCACGCCAAAGTCGATCGTCTTCTCGTATACTATAGACGGGCTTCTGCAACCCCCCCCCCCCCCCCCACACGAGGTTCGCTGCCCTAAGCCGTCTCCACCACGTCTGCCTCCTGCACCATGCGAAATTTTTGCGGCCATACCACCTATTTCCACGGTTGCTAATGCACCACCTCTTTCAACGGTGGTCATCCATTTGCCGCTTCCACCGACCGCATCACCGCCTCTTCTGCCGCCCCATCCGGTAAACTCGACGCCCCCTCTACCGGCTTTTACTCCGCCGGCTCCATTCTTGTCACTCCCTCCGATCATCTCACTGTCTCCTCTCCCGGCTCTTGCTCTGTCAGCCCCTGCCCTGCAGCTTCCACTAGCCGCATCGCCACCTCTTATACTTCCCCGTGCCCCGCTGTCCCCGACGGATCTGTTCATGCTGTCGGTCGTCGCGTCTCCGACATCCTTGTGGCGGCTGCTCACCACCGCCCCCACTGACTTTGCGGAGGCCATTACTTCTGCCGCCTGTCCTTCTGATGGCACCGCCGCTACTCACCAACACCGCCGCCACTACTACGTACAACATGACCTTGTTCTGGCGGGAGGTCAAGGTACCAGATGATCCGGCCACCCGCTTCGTACACGAGCTTGAGAGAAAGCTCGTTTTGAAAAAAGGATGGAGTGTTACGGGTCCAAATGTTATGCAACTACACGACGACGAGCCACCATGACAAGTCTACACACTTCGGGCGTGTATATCGCAAGGGCCCACCGAGACCGCAGAGAATATTTAATAATAAATAGATTGTTATGCTTGTTGATGCATTTTTAGTATTTCCAGTATTTTTTAAATTTCAGTATTCCCTAATTCCAGTATTTCCTTTTATATTTGCTCCTCGCCACTATAAGAGGGTCGACGGACCTTGGAATCTTTATCTTGCAATGTATGAAGGTTTCTACGGTTGCTCCCTATTTTCGTCTCTTCTCATCTTCCTTCATTCTCGCTCACCCCCGCCGGCCCTTCCCCTTGTCGGATTCCTCCTGGAATTTTTCTGTAATCGTATCAGATTAGCAAGCAAGCTGTGAATCATATTGAGGGATATGTATATTCCACTCAGCTTCAGGCTATGCAGCCAGCGGAGGAATCAATAAATGTTCTTCTGGAAGATAATGAGAACATATTTCAGACTTTGTCTAGCAAATTTGAGGCAAACACTTCTCATATAGATAGAAACAAGCTTTATGGGTTCTGCAAGGAATCAGGATTGCTCTCCATTTGCCTCTGCTGGATGCCAATGAGCCATCTGATTTTGATTTTGTAGCTCAAGAGAGGATAGCTCAGGATGCTCAACTAGCAAAGAGAATGAAGAGAGATGGACTCATGGTACATGAGGAGTTCATGGCCATGAAGAGAGCTGAACAGGAAAAAGAACTAGACTTTGAGTATTGGAGTGATGATTCTCAATCAATCATCATCAATGTCAGGATTAATCAAGGACAGATCTTAAAGAAGATTGACAACATATATCCTTCAGAGAAATGGATAAAGCATCTGGAAAAAAACTCTCTAAGGGAAAGGATTTTCAAAGAGAATCTGATTAGGAAGAACAATCCAAAGAGAATGTCATCCAAGTATCTTCCTAAACCCTTCCTTTACAACAAGAGACAAGAGAACAAGACCAAGAATGTTGAGAGAAGGGTAGCTGAACAAGGTGAAAGTTATAAATCTTCTGCACTCAAGAGGAAAGGTCCAGATTTTGACGATGTGATCAGCCATTCAATTGACAAGCATCCAATTCATTGAAGAAAGCGAACAACTGCTATGAATTTTTTTAGAATTATTGTTATGAGTTATAATGGACTTATGTTTCTTAATTGAACCTTTTGGCTGTAATTTATATATATATTTATATATCTGTGTTGGTTGTGCTAATTGTTATTCTTATTCAGTTTATCATTCACTGCTTTTATCTGTGATAATTTAGTTTTATTGTGAATGCTTCTTACCATTGATTAAGTGTTCTGCCTTCTTTAAATAGGCCGAGCTTGTTGGGAATATTATCCTTAATATTCCAAGATTTGAAAAAGTATCACTTTTAAAGATAAGAGCATATTGTATTTGATGGCATAAATGTTTTATGACTGCAGGAATTATCTATTATCGCTAAAACAGGTTAGAGAAGAGTTAGTGCAAATGGAGCTGTATAGTTGAGATTCATGAAGTATTCTCGACGGTATCGTCTTGAATGTGGTGTGCTTCAATACGGTATCGTCCCAAAGCAGCATCTGAAGCAACTTCAAGCACTGAGGAGAATACCGTTGAGATCGGTGTATGGTTCTTGATGAGTACGATTTATATAGGATTTTTCGGACTCATCTGGGCTAGTTTTCACGCACTTGCACTTCACTTTTAGTATGTTATCGTTGATATTTCATTTATACAGCTTTTCACGCTAAGTGCATTGTTTTGTCCCATGGGTGTGCAATTGCGCATTCTGTTTTTTGGGGTAAGCACATGGTGCTCGCTCCCCATGGCCCCTTCCGGCTATTTTCATTGTATTTCTGTGACGCTGGAGGGTTCTCTTTGGATTTATTTGTTTGTATGCAGGTGGTGCGTTTTTCCCAAGGCTGGAATGCAGGTTTGAGGAAAACGCACGGTCGTGCGTTTTCTTAGCACACGGTTCTTTGCAATCGTGCGTTTTGTTTGTGCAGGAGAAACGTCGAGTGGAGCTCGACGAATTTCGTCAAGCTGAGCTCGACGATCTTAACGCACGGTTGACACACGGTTTTATCGTAACCGTGCGCGAAGGAAACACACGGTTTTCCTGTAGCTTTTTTGTTTGTTCCATTCTATGGTTAATCGTGCGCTTTGTTCACGCACGGGTGCGTGTAAAACGCACGGTTCCCCTATTTTTCTTGCTTTTCCTGCGCTCTGTGTTTACCCGTGCGATTTCCTTCACGCACGGGCGGAAGCGCCCGTGCGCGAGTAAAACGCACGGGTTAACGCATCTTCATCCGCAAGCTTGGCCTGGAAGTTAATAACACACGGTTAGCGCACGGTCGTGCGCCAAACCGTGCGTGCTTATTCTACTGAACTGCTTCTATTTCAAGCGCAAATTTTCCTCCATTGGCAACAGATTTTCTCCCCTGCCGTTTTCCGCCTCCGAGGAAGGGTTCCGTCCATTTCCCTTCATCTTCCACCTTAGGGAGGTGCTCCGGGCAAGCTTTCAACGTCATATTCAAGCCCGAGCTCCCTCTCGGACTCCTCCTTCATCCTTGAGCTTCAAGAAGAGTTTTGACCTAGCTTTCTCCATCAAGCTAGGAGAAGTTTGTGTCATCCTCCACCGGCTCGTGACACAAAGAAGACGGGTCCATTGGGAGTGAGTGAAAGCCTCCTCTACCCCGGAAGCAGTTGAGGACCGAGTAAGGACGCGGATTGACAACCCGGCGATTCCTTCCGTGAATTCTCAGCAAGACTTCGGATCCGGTCGATCTCGCACACTCTTTTCCTCTTGTTGTTGATAGTGTAGTTTAATCTCTTGTATTTGATGAAGTGTCTTTAGTTTGTAAAATATATGTATACAATCATGTTTACGTGATTTCATATTTATGTTATTTGCTTGAGGTGCGCCTTTATTTTCCATCCTCCACCACATCCGGTTGTGCCGCACTAGCAATTGCTAGTGGCGTGCGTATCGAAGAGGTGCTCTCGACCCTCATTCCGCCGTTCTCACCACCTCATCCGCAAACCTACACGTCCATCCGTCTAGCTATTCGGTGCATAGCGGCCCGTGTAGTCTTCCATCCCTCCTGGAGAAGCATCGCATAGCGGCGTTGCATAGGAGTAGTTGTTAGTGTTTTATTTTCTTTTTCCACAACTATCAAAACCCTCCTTCGTTAACTCCGACCTAAGAACTTCAATCTCAAGTCCTTCTCGAAATTAACTTCACCTTACTGTGTTTTTAAAGAGATCGATACTTGGGGAAATTCACCCATTTTATATTACTTGTGCGACCGGTACACTTGCTGTCCAACGCATCAAATTTTTGGCGCCGTTGCCGGGGAGTGCAACCGTTGTGTGTATTTTTCTGTTGAAAAAGTTTGCAAATACTGTTGGTATTTTTGAAAGAATTTTTTTTTTGTTCTATGACAGATACCAACTCCGGTGAAAGGGTTGAAGATCTTGTGGTTGAGCTAGAAACTGCACGTGCGAGGCGAGCTCGCCTGCGTGCTGCTGAAGAAGGAATGGAGAATAATGGCCTAGGAGGAAATGGTCAAGGAGAACGGGTTGTTGCTGGCCAAGAGGTGGTCCAGCCACGCGTTAGGACAATGTGTGATTTCACAACCCCGACTGCAGGAAGTGTTTACCCTGGCTTCGGGCCGGCCATTGTAAACAACCACTTTAAGATAAAACCCGCCATCCTGAATATGATCAGGAATAATACGCAGTTCTCGGGATTGCCGAGTGAGGACCCGCGGCTCCATCTGGCGGAGTTCTCGGAGATTTGTGGCACTTTCCGGTATGATGGAATTTCTGACGACGTTGTGAAGCTGAGGTTGTTCCTGTTCTCGCTGAGGGACAAGGCAAAGACCTGGCTGCATACCATTGTTCCAGAGACCGCTACTACTTGGGAGGCATTGTCCTCTATGTTCTTGTCAAAGTTCCACCTGGTGGATAAGATAGTGAATGCTCGGAGGGATATTGCAACCTTCCGGCAACTAGACCATGAGACGCTATCCGAGGCGTGGGAGAGATTCTCGGAACTGCAGCGTCGATGCCCAGAGCACGGCTGTGAGCCGTGGAATCTAGTTAAAATATTTTACTTTGGTATGAACCTAATTTCAGGGCAATGATCGACGCAGCTGCTGGTGGCACGATAATGAACTTATCTCCGGAAGAGGCATTGAGGCTACTTCGAGATACCGCCTCCCATAGCACTTATTAGACCGCCGGAAGAAATGCCCCTAGAGGGGCGCGGAATTTGTTTGAATTAAACGTTGTGAAGCAGCAATCGAAGGCGAGCCATCACACTTTAGATGGAAGGAATATGTTAACCATATCGGCCCCTCCTCCAACTCGGTATGTGGACATAATTTGTTAGGGTTGTGGTAACCCTGGCCATCATGCCTACGAGTGCACCGCTGGAGAAAGCATTGCTGAGCCGTCAGGTATAATGTCTGATTAAAATGTGAATTTTATAAATAGTCAAAATCGCAATGTTCCTTTTAATAATGTTTACAACCCCAATGTGAGAAATCATCCCAATTTCTCATGGAATCAGAATGCTCCCGGTCAAAGATGGCAGGGAGGCCAGCATTAGTTTGATGCCCAAGCATCTATTAGCCAGCCGCGACCGCCGCATATGGGTTACAATCCTAACACGCAAGGAACTCGTAAAAGTGTTGTGGAAGAGATGATGGAGAAGTTTGTGGAGATGGCCCAATCAAATATGGCCACTCAAACCGCATATATGAGGAACTTGGAGACACAGCCGGGTCAACTGGCCCTTGCGTTCTCCGAGCGTACTCGCGGCACCCTCCCTAGTGACACGGAGAAAAATCTCTGTGAGCAAGGGAAGAGTGATGGGGTTGCGGAGAAGTGCGATAATAATGAATTGGCCGTCAAATGTGAGATCAATGCGGTAGAGACAATAGCTCTATGCGATTCTGGATCATCCTGCAACATTCTTGCTTTGCAAGATGTGGAAAAATTAAATTAAGTATCGAATCTGATGTCCAGAAATCTCTAGTGATAGCTGATGGATCGGTAGTTAAGACCGATGGTGAGATTAAGGATGTGGAAGTAATTATGAATGGGGCTGCTGTAGTCACCGACTTTCAGGTGTTATGGCCCTTGGGAAATACGTCAAAACCCATCCTAGGGGTCCCATTCCTGAAATCCAGTGAAGCTACCTTGCAATTTAATGCGATTGGTGTCACTTTGGCTCCTAAGGTAAATCTGACTCTACCATCTTCACATCCCCATATTAGTTCAAATGAACATGGAGAATTTTTGCAATTAAATGATTGGTTATCTAATGATGTATCTAGTGCTGCTGAGATAGGTCTTCTACTGAAGGAGCAAGAGCAGGTTAAGAAAGTGATAGAACAGCTGACGGTGGCTGAGGGAGAGATAGAGACGAGGTCACTTGACGTGAAACAAGATTCCGTTGAGAAGAAACATGAGCTGAGCACGCCCGTTGATAGCATGCAGAAAACTGAATTGAAATCTTCTATTTGTTCTAACAAAGTTTGTAAAACTATTAAACAGGTAACTTGGGCTGATCTTTCACCCGCTGCGGGTGAGGAAAGGATGCCCCCAGATGCGAAAGATAAACTTGTTGCTGAATTGGTGGGTGTGATCATACCACCCTGGCGATCCCCTTCTGTGGATCTGAAACGAAAGGAGCTGCTCTTGCGCAAGGCGCAGAATTTTGCCCGCCGGCGTGAGAAGGACAAGGTTAGGGGCAGGGGAGACTCGTCTTCCCTGGGCCCTAAAGCCTTCGCCTCACCCTAATCTCATGTGGCTGGGGGGATCTATCACAAGTCAGCGTTCAGCTGAGGAGTGAAGGATCTCCGGGGTTTTCCTTTGCTGCTTTTTCTAGTTTCATTTACTGCTTACTGTTGTGTGTACTTGTAGATCTTTATCATTATGTTTTGAACTTATTCCCTGAACAATATTTATATAACTGCTAATACAGGTATTTGGTCCACCTTAAGGACGGTAAAGAAAAAGGCTTCTGGGAGACAACACAATTTTGCCGCATTTGGTTTATTCAAATATGCTACTGTGATTATATGTTTTGAGTATGCGTGGTTGAAGATATTCTCTTATGCAGGTAGAGTTAGTTTGGGTCGTAGACTGTCTGCTGAAATTAACGTCAATCTTCTGGTATGCTCATTTGTTGGGCATGGGTAACCTCTTCCCTCAACTTTTATTTTTCTGTTTTTATTGCAAATCATGGATAGATTGTTTAGTATAAGTCTGGTGGGGGAAAGTTTCGCGAGTTACCTTTGCACATGCACTTGCATACCACGAGAGTATTTTCATTTTCAGTTTTTTATTTTATCATTACAACATTGTGCACCTACACCGCATGAGCGCGCACTTAAGCAAGCGCTCGGCCCAAGTTTAATTTATTTCTTTTGTGTTAACATTAAGATAGTGGTGTTGGCTTAGGATTTTAGGATAGGGTAGTGTGAAACTCATGCAGTGCTCCTAATCGAGTACTCATGGTATGTAAAAATAGTATAGATTTAATTTTTCTTTATGCTCGTAGATTTATGCTTTACTGCATTTGTAAATAATGTTTGTACTACTCAAAACTGTGGAATTTGGAGCAATCAAACGGTAGTGTAGGAATGTGTGTAGCTGTCACTAGCCTCGTATTGCTCGAGTCGGGAGGAAGGGTTGTCTTTCTCGGTGGCTAAGAACTTGCCCTTACCTACTCTCAAAGCTTGGGTACATGGTTAGTCAAGTGCGCGCGTGATGTAAGTCGTCACTTTGTCTAGTTTGAGTCTTGTACCATTCCCGACATCTATCCGTTGTTATCCCCGTTGAGTCTGTCACTTCCTTTGACATCCCTACGCCTCGCTACCAAAGCCATACAACTTTTCCTACTCGCACATCTGAATGTGGTCGCTCGGTTAGCTTGTTTTGTTGTAGTTTGTATCTGTTATGTGTGGGAAGTTATGTTGATGTTTGTGCAGCTTGTGGTGTTGTCATTTTTTTCGGCTTGTTTTGGCTTTTTGGATAAAATAAGGAAGAAAAGAAAAAAATATATATTAGTAAATGAAATGAAAATTCCCAATGTGGAATAAAAGAAGAAAAAAAAAGAAAAAAATATTGTTGTTGAGTTGGAAATTTTGTTGCATTATGTTCCTTTTGGTCGTGCACGCACCATCAAAAATCCAAGTCTGGTGGTGTGTCGCACGCACGTGTTTGCTCATTGAGTTTAGCTGTGAGTGTTTTCGGGCGATCTCATTTTGGGTGTGCGTGTTCGCATTGTTTGTCTTTGTATACCCCGCCTTTGCCTAAGCCTATATTATACTCCAAGTCCTACGGATTCATGCTTGAGTCAAACTAGTGCCGTGGAGAGAGTGTGAACGGGCGAGCATATGGTTACCGACATTGGTGGATTCCTTTGGAGGTGATCCCGGGTCCCGGTCTCTGGCAATGCTCAACTGAGTGGTCTGCCTTCTTTCTTCCTACGCAAGACCAACTGATTCTCCAGGATTCTATTTTTGAGTAGTTACAATACTTATTTACACTTGTCGAAATTTATAAACTTCGTAGCATAATTAAAAATTCTATCTATTATATTTTTATGTTCATGCTGTTTTCGATTTCTCGTATTACTGTATTTCGAAATTACCAAGCCAGCTAGCTGTTTCTAGCTCGCGGAGAGATGATTTGTTTGGGACGAGCAAATGTTTAAGTCTGGTAGTGTGATGAGTCCGATATTTATAGGATTTTTCGGACTCATCTGAGCTTATTATCTTGCATGTGCACTACTTTTTCAATTGAAAAAGTTATATTTTTGTTTAGATATTCATTTGACAATTTTGTGTACTGTTTTGGCCCAAGGGTGTGCATTTGCGCATTCTGTTGTTAGGGGTAAGCACATGGTGCTCCCCATGGCTCTTTCCTGCTATTATCTTTGCTGAATATTTGTTGCTGGGAGCTTGTGCTCCAGTTTTGATTTTGTTGTGCAGGTGGTGCGTTTTCCCCAAGGCAGAAATTCTGTTTTGAGGAAAATGCACGGTCGTGCGTTTTATTCGCGCACGGTTTGTGCCCGATCGTGAGTTTTGCTCAACTAGAAGAACGTCGGGTCGAGCTCGACGAATGTCATCAAGCTGAGTTCGACGATCCTCACGCATGGTTTGACGCACGGTTTCTCCGGAAACGTGCGCGAAGGAAACGCATGGTTTTCCTGTAGCATTCTAGTTTGTTCCATTCTGTGGTTAATCGTGCGATTTGTTCACGCACGGGCGGAAGCGCCCGTGTGCGAGTAAAACGCACGGTTCTCTTGTTTGTCCCTGCATTCCAGCTTTCTATCGCTACCCGTGTGATTTCCTTTACACACGGGCGGAATCGTCCGTGCGCGAGTAAAGCGCACGGGTCAACGCCTCTCCTTCCACAGGCTTGTTGTGAAAGTTAATATCGCACGGTTTGCGCACTGTCGTGCGCCAAACCGTGCGTGCCTATTTTTCTGACCTGCTTCTATTTAAAGCGCAGATTTCTTCTTCTTCCGGGGAGTTCCGATCCATTCCGACCCAGCCGCCATTTTCTGCTCTTTTGAGCGGCGAAACTTTCCCCGAGCCGTTATTTTCTCTCTCCACCTTGGAGAGTTGATCCGGCCACCATTTCTACTCCAAGAGCTAGCAACTTCTTCATCTTCGGCCACCACTGTCATCTCCAAGCCCCAAGCTCCATGTCAAGCTCAAAGGTTGCTGCATCCATGAAGTTCTCCTGTTAGAACCAGCCAGCGATTATTCACGAAGAAGACGGGATTTTCGAAGGAAGTGACAGCCCTTTTTGGATCCCGGACGTCAACCGTAGACCAAGTTCGGACAAGGCCCGACAACCCTTGAATCTGGTCGTGAATCTCGAAGAGACTTCGTGCGTTTGGTTGTTTCTCTTCCCTGTTACTTGTAGTATTTCTTTTTCTGCATATTTGGGTATTGGATTGATATGTAAGAACATTGATAGCTTGAATATTTCAGCATGTCTAAGTGTTGATATATTTTAGTTTTGGATATTGTGGTTGAACTTTAGATTTTCTCTTGTTCAAGTTGTGATTGTGTCGTTCTAGCGATTGCTAGAAGCGTGCGTTGCAAAGAGGTGATTGCGACCCTCATTAGCTCATCCATCTTCCCTATTGCTCTCTTGAGTAATCCACCAAAGAGACGCGGTGACGGCGACCCACAATAGTTTTCTTATTGTTGTTAACTTAGGAATACAAATCAAAAACCCTCCTTTGGTTACTTTCCCGCTTGCAATCCATTTTCATATAGCGAAATCACACTCCTTACTTGCACTACTCGAGAGATCGATATCCGGGGATTCAACTCCTCACATTATTACTTGACTACGATCGGTACACTTGCCGTCGCATCAAGTTTTTTTGGCGCCAAAAACTTGATGCGTTGGACGACAAGTGTACGGTCGCACAAGTAATATAAAATGGGTGAATTTTCCCAAGTATTGATCTCTTCAAAGAACACAGTAAGGTGGAGTTAATTTCGTGGAGGACTTGAGATTGAAGTCCTTAGGTCGGAGTTAACGAAGGGGGGTTTTGATAGTTGTGGAAAAAGAAAATAAAACACTAACAGCTACTCCTATGCAACGCCGCTATGCGATGCTTCGCCAGACGGGATGGAAGACTACACGGGCCGCTATGCACCGAATAGCTAGGCGGATGGACGAGTAGGCTTGCGGATGAGGTGGTGAGAACGGCGGAATGAGGGTCGAGAGAACCTCTTCGCTACGCACGCCACTAGCAATTGCTAGTGCGGCACAACCGGATGTGGTGGAGGATGGAAAATAAAGGCGCACCTCAAGAAAATAACATAAATATGAAATCACGTAAACATGATTGTATACATATGTTTTACAAACTAAACACACTTCATCAAATACAAGAGATTAAACTACACTATCAATAACAAGAGGAAAAGAGTGTGCGAGATCGACCGGATCCGAAGTCTTGCTGAGGATTCACGGAAAGGAATCGCCGGGTTGTCAATCCGCGTCCTAGCTCGGTCCTCAACTGCGTCCGGGGTAGAGGAGGCTGTCACTCACTCCTAATGGACCCGTCTTCTTCGTGTCACGAGCCGGTGGAGGATGACACAAACTTCTCATACCTTGATGGAGAAAGCTAGGTCAAAACTCTTCTTGAAGCTCAAGGATGAAGGAGGAGTCCGAGAGGGATCTCGGGCTTGAATATGGCGTTGAAAGCTTGCCCGGAGCACCTCGCTAAGGTGGAAGATGAAGGGAAATGGAGGAACCCTTCCTCGGAGGCGGAAAACGGCCGGGGGGAAAATCTGTTGCCAATGGAGGAAAATTTGCGCTTGAAATAGAAGCAGGTCAGTAGAATAAGCACGCACGGTTTGGCGCACGACCGTGCGCTAGCCGTGCGTTATTAACTTCCAGGCCAAGCTTGCGGATGAAGATGCGTTGACCCGTGCGTTTTACTCGCGCACGGGCGCTTCCGCCTGTGCGTGAAGGAAATCGCACGGGTAAACACAGAGCGCGGGAAAAGCAAGAAAAACAGGGGAACCGTGCGTTTTACACACGCACGGCCGCTTCCGCCCGTGCGTGAACAAAGAGCACGATTAACCACAGAATGGAACAAACAAAAAAGCTACAGGAAAACCGTGTGTTTCCTTCGCGTACGGTTATGATGAAACCGTACGTCAACCGTGCGTTAAGATAGTCGAGCTCAGCTTGACGAAATTCGTCGAGCTCCACTCGACCTTTCTCCTGCACAAACAAAACATACGATCGCAAAGAACCGTGTTTTAAGAAAACGCACGACCGTGCGTTTTCCTCAAACCTGCATTCCAGCCTTGGGGAAAACGCACCACCTGCATACAAACAAATAAATCCAAAGAGAACCCTTCAGCGTCACAGAAATGCAATGAAAATAGTTGGAAAGGGCCATGGGAGCACCATGTGCTTACCCCAAAAACAGAATGCGCAATTGCACACCCATGGGCCAAAACAATGCACTTAGCGTGAAAAGCTGTATAAATGAAATATCAACGTTAACATACTAAAAGTGAAGTGCAAGTGCGTGAAAACTAGCCCAGATGAGTCCGAAAAACCCTATATGTTGATTTCTCGGTTTGAAATTTTTCCCGGTGGCTCATCTGATGTTTTGTCCGGCGTCATCTACCACCATTATCGTTATTTGTTGTGTCCAAGCTGAAGGGGGAGGGTCCCCCTTCAGCTTGAGGGGAAGTGTTGGAACTATCGAGTCAATGTCGGTCTTGTAGTGTCTTTATGTGTTTGAAGTTTAATCTCACACTGCCTATCGGTGGCATATGTCATGTTTTATCTCCTATATAATGCCCTATGTGGATGAATAATTGTATCAAGCATTTTAATTCTTTACTATTCAACAGAAATAACTACTAGGAAGCATTAAAGTAGTTTTCTCTGCCTAAGACAGTAACGTATCAAACTAACATCAGCTAACTAAATTTGCAATCAACACATTTGCAGAATCCAACCTTCCAAAAAATAATGAAAAATACTTGAAAAGCTAAACGAAAATCAATCTGCCCAGAAAAAAATACAAGCAAACAGTATATTTTATGAGTTAAATATGTAAACACAAAAGAATTTATTGGCTCTTATGTAAATTTCGTACAACAAAATATATTAATATTCTTAATATGAATCCCAAACGATACACATATATATGGGTTTCCGATTGTAAGAGGGTGCGCAGTCGTGATAAGAAGAAGTCCCAGAGAAAACCCCCTAAACCCCTCCTTAATCTAGCTTTCGCAATGGTGGAGGAAAAAGGGGAAGGATACTTCCAGTGAGGAGCTGAGCTCAACACATGCGTGTCAACACTAAGAAATGCAGCTACCAGTTAGAACTAGAATTTTTGCTTCCAATTCCATACCCCCCCCCCCTGCTTACTTAATTAGTGAGAGGCGAAGGATTCAGAATATTACAATTATGTACCTCACGCAGGTTACAAGATATGTGAGTAAAATTATAAAGGTATTGTAGGAGAAATAAAGATATAAGCATCCATGGACATATGTCGTCATCCCCTGTGGACCAAGCTTGTCATCATGGATCAAGCTTGTACTCAAGCTTGAGTGGGAAAGACTCCATGCCATTGGTCTGCTAGTTCGACTCTTGACGATCGCTTAAGAAGTTGGGCGCCGCTAGAGTCCTTGCCCTTGATTGCCGGTAGGAAGGCACTGAGGTGATAAGAAGAGATGTCCTCCAGACGATTTCCACAATCCCTGTTGTGGTGGTTGTCATATTGACTTTCAATGGGAGACGTTTTTTGTAGATACGCGCTAGGCTCATGGCAGTGTTGAGGTCCTGAAATGCTTCAAGTTTTACTCTCGGGGCGCAATCAATTATGCAAGATTACAATGAAGATAGATGTTTGATGTTCTGGGAGTACATATGAGGCAAGGGTTAGTAGCGTTTAAAAGTTATCTAAGTAGACCTCCATGAACCCCATTTATTTGAGAGAGACGAGGTCATCCAATGGATTGCTGCAGATTGAAGGTCCGAAACACAGATTCCAGTAGTGTTTGAAAGTCGCCCAATTCAAATTGGGTGTCTCCCACTCAAGCTGGACGTACCACAATAACGCTAAGCCCATGAGATGGAACGTTGTCAATCGTATCCAATCCTTGAACAACGTGTTGGAGGGAGAAGTTCTCACAGTGTGTGAGCTAGCCAAGAGCGATCCTGCTATCAAATAGAAGAAAAACTAGTTTCACGTAATGTGGTATCCATCCTCCTGCAACTGACATCCATGGGTATCAGAATGCACAGTGTAATGTGGACCACTCTGATTGGAGCTCGTAGCACTCGTTGGTGTCCCGAATGAGGTGGCGGATGCATACCATCGATGCGGGGAGCAAAGGCCATGAAGGCGGCAATATTGGCAACATGTTAAGCCGCATGGAAGGCTTGATCGGACAACATCTTTTGAATGGACCGCCTGACTTGAGCTATGGAGAGACCGCCCACTTCCATTGGAACTAAATCCTTAGTGTCAAGGGGCTGGACTAGGAGGGCCAGAAGGAGTCGGGTAGGTGAGAGAGACAAAGTAGCCCAGTGAATTGTGGAAGATAATGAACGTCATGTTGGGCGCAATGCTGCAATACTAGACGTTGAAGAGTCGAGCAAGAAGAGAAGAGGTTTGCTCGCTATGTATAGGGAGCAATCAGGTGTGTTTGCGGGTTAAAAAGGGAAAACCAAAGTGTAATCAGCCTCTAAGGATTGTGTAAGAGAATAAATGACATGTTGGGCGTGATCCGAGATGTCAGTGAGTCGAGCAAGAAGAATCAAGGTTCGATAGCTCAGTTGGGCAAAATTGGGACGTTTGAGAAGGGAAAACTAAATTGTAATTGGTCTCGTTCGCACCAAACGTGTGTTGTTGCTCATCGGGCCTTCCAATAGTCCAACGTGTTGCATCGAGGGTTGAGTCTCTTGTTGGGGTTGCTTTTAGTGGGATCGAGCATATGAGTTGTTGCTCGTGGTCAAGGATGGAGGAGGTGGCCCTGATACAAAGTTTTTATGGATCTCCAGTTGCGGACGAGCGCATGCTCATGAGAGGAAGAAATTCGGAAGAGGATCTCTTCCTCTCGATCCTTCCTTGACCTAGCTTTCCAATGGTGGAGGAGAGGAAGGATATTTCTAATGAGGAACACAGCACAACCCACACATGTCAACCCTTAGGAGGCGAGTACCGAGTAGTAGATAGAGGAGAAGAAGAGAATGAAAATAAGAGAGTTTTTTAGAATTAGTTTTTGGCTTCATATTTTATATGCCCTTGCTCACTTAAGTAGCAAGAGAAGGTTCAAAATATCATAATTATGCCTCACCCAAGATACAAGATATGTGAGTAAAATTATAAATGTACTGTATAAGAAATAAAGATACATGCATCTATGATCATATGCCACACCCTTCATGGACCCATAACAACATATTAATAAAAATCACCTTGGACTGCAAGCAAAATGGGATTCATCCCAAGGAAAGACTACCAAAAAGTTCAAATGGAGCACTACGCAACCACAATGGACAAGTGACATGGCATTTGCTAACTGTTACAACTACAAAAATGAACACAAGAATGGAAGCAGAAATACAATTGCATTGATTGAAAATAAACAAACAAGATACACTCCGAAGCAAACTTCGGCCAAGCTCCTGGATGTTGGGTCCTCCAAAAAACCCCTCTCTCAAATGAGAGCCCAAAAGAACAAAGAGATCCAAGATAACCCCAACACATATCCCTCCCCCATATATAGATGAGGGAGGGCACTTATTAATAACAATAATAATTAATTAATTATTAATTAATTAATCAATATTAATTACTAGTCATTATTTAATATTAACAAATCAAATTCATACTAATTAATAACAAATTATTTTATTCCACCAGCTTTATCATGACGACTTTCATATGCGAGATCTGGTGGTTCCGAAAAAGGGTGGCACCTCCGAAAAATGTATGAGGGTAACATTATATAAGTCTCGAAAATCGACCTTGCTCTCAAGTTCGAATTTTAATAGTTTGTCGGGGTCATTGAGACTTTTGGCGAGGAAACCGTAGCGAATAACAGCCGGTGGTTGCTTGTGTAATGAGGAAAATAAAAGATATATTGACAAAAGAAAGAAAAAGTATGGGCGAATTTTTAGAGTGTATTAGTGTGGTAAAAAGAGAAGGGAACAACTAAAGTGGGTGGAGGCTGGATGTGTTAAAGAGAAATAGGAAAGAGAGTGGGCATTGCAGCTAGGGAAAAGAAAATGAATGTTGTAGGTGTGGGAGAAATTAAATGAAGAGGATGTGACAAGAGATAGATGGAAGAAAGTAGGTTTTGGAAGCTAGTGTATGAGGGGGAAACTGGCGGTATGGGAAAAAAACTCATATCATGTGGGGTGCATGAGGAGTGGGAATAGGCGGAAGCAGGCATGCCGACCTACTTTTTAGAAGGGTGAGGAGGGATGGAAAAGAATGTAAAAAAGGAAAAATAAAATCACAGGGCTGCGGGAACGTCGACGAGAGCGTCAGGAAGAGCGGAACCCGGATGACTATAGGAAAGAACCTCAGAACTAGCCGCTATAGTGGCGGTTGCGACAAGCGTGAGCGAGCGATGCATGTACAGGAATGGAAGGGATGCACATCTTGTCGAACAACGCATGGCTCTGCTTCTAGCACCGAGTTTGGAGCAAGAGGAACATCATCTTAATGGTTGGCGTTGGCTGAAGTGTCGGCCTAGAACGGAGAGGTCAATGAACGGTCGAGAGAGGTCATCGGAGTCGAAAAAGAGGTTGGTTGGGCTGGACGAAGGTGCACTGCGAGCAACGAGGACGGTGTATGCTCCGACGTGTGATGGCGGTGCACAACCGGTTCGTCTGCAATAGGGGGAAGTGGATCCCTGGGTATTGATGGAGTGTTTGAGAGAGTCAACAATAACAGGGGGTGTCGTACACATCGGACATACACATCGGACACAAGGCCAGAGGACCCATGCGTAAGGTGTTCAACATCTCTCAAAAGGGTAAACAACAACAGCTTGACGGAAACCAGACCAAGTGGCGGGGGCAGCATCGACACCTACGGTGACACGCAAAAAGATTAAACCATGGCGAGATTTGTCAAGGAAGGGGCACGCAAACTTAGAGGTGGCAGCGGCCGAGTGTAGTGGTTGGTCGCACGAAGGTCGTGAATGTCAAGGCGTCGGAGAATCTCCTACATTGAGGCATGCAGGGAGTCTATGGAGGTGAAATGTTGGTCGAGGAGATGGTTAACGGCGTCGAGCGACAGTCGATGGAGTTGAGGCGTGCAGGCAGCGCGACGCTAGGGTGGGGGTGGCTCGGCAGTAGAAGGGACACGAGCGAGGCCGATGGCAGCGGAATGGGTTTGGCGGGATGGATGCAGGACAACGGGTCATTGTTGGAAGGTGCGGCAGAGAAAGCGGATGGAATCCCGGCGGATTGGAACAATCAGACGGGGCAACAAATCGGGTGATTGCTACAACTACAAAAAATTATGCATAGTCACGAACGCAAGAATAAACACAGAAATATAATTGCATTGATTGAAAACGGACACACAAGATACAATTTGAAGCAAGATCCGGCCAAACTCCTGGAGGATGGGTCCTCCAAAGAACCCCACTCTCGAATGAGAGCCCAAAAGAACTAAAGTAATCCAAGATAACCCCAACACACATACTCCTCCCCCTTATATAGATGAGGGGGCACTTAATAATAATAATAATAAACTTATTATTAATTAATGATAATTAATTAATATTAACCAATCAAATTCATACTAATTGATAACAAATTATTTTATTCGACGAGATTTAACATGGCGGCTTCGATATGCGAGCTCTGGTGGTTCCAACCAGGGTTGGCTCCTCCGGCAAATGTACGAGGATAGCACTAACCAAATTCAGATGAGAAACAGATAAAATTTTCATGCATGGTATTCCAGTGAACATATTTACATTTCTGAGCAGTTGGGAATCTAAGAACTAAAATGGGGATTGCTACAGGTAAGGTATTTTTTTCTTAAAAATTAATAGGGATAATGTAGCGTAAGGTAAAATATTTAAAAAAGTACAACATTTAGCCTAATATTAATAGGGATAATGATGCTTAAAGCCAAAGCCTTGATAAATCAACTACAAAGTACAAAATATAACTATAAAATAACCTATTTTTAGGATACCATTTCATTTAATTAATCTGAATATTCCATTTGACAAAAAAAGAATTTTTCTTTGGAGATATGGCCAAGGAAACCATGAACAACATAATACCCTAAATATAATTTAATATTAATAACTAAAAAAACTGAAGAAAAAAAAATCTGACAACAAAATGAGAGATGCTTGCCACTATTGAAGCTCCACTTGTTAAAAAAACATGCACTTCAGAACTTATGGCATAAAGAATGCTTCAATCACCCGTGTAGGCCACATGTTTTTGAAATGACCATACCTGCTTAAGAAGCAGCGCACTTTAATATACTGCTAAGTTATTGAAGTTGAATATATTGAAGTATCACTAAAAATTTCACATCAAGCATGCATCTTTCAAGAAGTCATCTTCTTGTTTAGAATACCAATGAATGTATTTATAGTACAATTGCATTAGGGAATAAAGAGTGCCAATAATTAAAAGAAATAATTAGGGACAATTACTGGGACCTCCCTTCTACTGTTTGCTAAATTACATGTTGAACCCCACTTACTTGTGAAATTACAAAAATAGCCCCTGTAAGTTTACATTTCAAAACATCCATGCACAAAAAGACATCCTTGAAAATTTACTCCAAGGGGCTATTTTTGTGCATGGATGTTATGAAATGTAAGTTTACAGGGGAGGTTTTTGCAATTTCAAAAGCAACGGGGTGCAACCTGTAATTATACTAATTTCCAGGGGAAATTTTCGTAATTGTTCTTAAATAATTATGTAAAACACCCCTCTAACTTTGCATAATTATAGGGAACTCCCTTCTATATTTCATGTAGAGAAAGCTCCAAACCTTGTATAGACTTCTTCAATTAATAATTACAAGTATGAATACATTTATATAGAGGAAGAAGAAAGAGAGAAATCCCAATCTAAGATGTGGGACTAATACAAATAGGGAGAGAAAGAGAGAGAGAAGAGGGAAGAATGAGCCCCTAGATGGGCCTTAAAGTAGGCTTTTCTAACACTCCCCCGCAAGCTGGAGCGTACAAGTCGTAGGCACCAAGCTTGGATAAAAACTGGTAGTATAAAGGCCGGGAGAGAGCTTTAGTCAGGATGTCAGCAACTTGGCTTGCAGCAGGAACATGCTCTAAATTTATCTTATTTGCCTGAACCTTTTCTCGGATGAAGTGACAGTCAACTTCAATATGCTTTGTGCGTTCGTGAAATACAGGATTCTTGGCAATATGGATTGCCGCTTGACTGTCACAAAATAGGGTCGCTGGCGATGAGAGACGAACACCCAAGTCTCTCAGAAGGCTCTCAAGCCAAGTCAACTCGGAAACAACAACAGCCATAGCGCGGTACTCAGCTTCAGCAGAAGAGCGAGCAACCACATTCTGTTTCTTGCTACGCCAGGTTATGAGATGTCCACCGAAGTAGGTACAGAACCCTGTTGTGGAACGCCTATCATCAATGGACCCGGCATAGTCAGCGTCAGAGTAAGCGACAAGGGATAAAGAAGTGCATGACTTGTACACAAGCCCTTGTCCTGGAGCGTTCTTGAGATACCGAAGAATGCGCTCGACAGCTTGAAGATGAGATGTCCTCAGGGCATGCATAAATCTACTCACGACTCCAACGGCAAAGGAGATGTCTGGTCGAGTAACTGTAAGGTAGATCAGTTTCCCAACCAGGCGTCTGTAGTATTCCGGATTTGTAAGCAGCTCGTCGGAGTCAGAGCTATGGGCCGATAGCCTGTGATTCGCGTCCATTGGAGTATCCGTAGGTTTGCATCCTGAATAGCCAGCATCATGAAGAAGATCCATACAATACTTCCTTTGGGATAATACAAGACCATCAGGCCGTCGTGCAACCTCAAGCCCGAGAAAATACCGTAGGTTACCAAGATCTTTGGTCTGAAAGGCGGAGTTCAACTATTGCTTGGTATGTTGTATCCCTGTAGTATCGTCGCCAGTAATGAGGATATCGTCAACATAGACAAGTAGAATCACTGTTCCGGTTGGCCGATGTCGAGTGAAGAGAGAGAAGTCAGCCGAGCTCCTAGTGAAGCCAATATTGCGGACTACCGTGCTGAATTTGTCAAACCAAGCGCGCGGGGATTGTTTGAGACCATAAATAGATTTCCGAAGATGACAAACCCGAGACTCCCCCGTGGTCTCAAATCCGGGAGGTTGATGCATATAAACAGTCTCCTGAAGATCACAATTGAGGAAGGCGTTCTTAACATCCAGCTGATAAAGAGGCCAATGACGGTGAACAGCCAAGGAGAGAAGAACTCGAACAGTGGTCATTTTGGCCACCGGGGAGAACGTTTCCTCATAATCAAGGCCCTGTTGCTGAGTAAAACCCCGGGCCACAAGGCGGGCCTTGAGACGCTCAACGGTGTCATCTGTCGCATGTTTAATAACAAAGAGCCACTTACAACTAACACAGGATTGACATGCAGGAAGAGGAACTAGATCCCAAGTGCGGTTGGCCCAGAGAGCCTGCATTTCATCTTCCATGGCCGCCCGCCAGCCGGGGTGGTGAAGAGCCTCCTGTACAGAAGTAGGAGTGGAGGTAGAGGATAAAGAGAGAGCACTCTGACGGAATTCCGGAGAGAGGCGGTGAAGAGAGACAAAGTTGGCCATCGAGTGGGCAGTGCAAGCAGTTGTCGGATCCGCAGGTTGCAAAGC
This sequence comes from Platanthera guangdongensis, assembly GCA_039583875.1. Taxonomy (NCBI): domain Eukaryota; kingdom Viridiplantae; phylum Streptophyta; class Magnoliopsida; order Asparagales; family Orchidaceae; genus Platanthera; species Platanthera guangdongensis. Next base: position 73,834,058 of record CM077147.1, read on the forward strand.
ATCAGTAGAGCGGGGCAGCTCTCGTATGGTAGTAGACGAGAGAGGACGTCGAGTGTACACACGAATAACTGGTGGTGTAGGTGGTTTAGGAGGGTTGGGTGGGGAAGGTAGAGGTGGGATGGTGGAAGGGACGGGGATAACAGGTCGCGGGAGAGGTGGCGGAAGAGGAGGGTCAGTAGATGGAGAGTAGTATGGTTGATGTTCGAGAAAGGTGACATCAGCAGAAGTGACCACCTTGCGGTCCGTGGGAGAAAAACAAAGGTAGCCCTTCTGAGTGCTAGAATAGCTCACAAACATATATTTAGTGTCACGGGGAGCAAGCTTGTCAGTGGACGGACCATGATGATGAACAAAACACACACAACCAAACACGCGTGGGGTGATGGAGAAGGTAGGGTGTGAGGGAAAAAGGAGACTGTAAGGAACCACAAAATTAAGGATAGAGGAGGGTAGGCGGTTAATAAGAGTGCACGCGGTGGAAACCGCAAAATTCCAATAGTGTTTTGGAACATTCATCTTAAATAATTATGTAAAACACCCCTCTAACTTTGCATAATTATAGGGAACTCCCTTCTATATTTCATGTAGAGAAAGCTTCAAACCTTGTATATACTTCTTCAATTAATAATTACAAGTATGAATACATTTATATACAGGAAGAAGAAAGAGAGAAATCCCAATCTAAGATGTGGGACTAATACAAATAGGGAGAGAAAGAGAGAGAGAAGAGGGAAGAATGGGCCCCTAGATGGGCCTTAAAGTAGGCTTTTCTAACACTCCCCCGCAAGCTGGAGCGTACAAGTCGTAGGCACCAAGCTTGGATAAAAACTGGTAGTATAAAGGCCGGGAGAGAGCTTTAGTCAGGATGTCAGCAACTTGGCTTGCAGCAGGAACATGCTCTAAATTTATCTTCTTTGCCTGAACCTTTTCTCGGATGAAGTGACAGTCAACTTCAATATGCTTTGTGCGTTCGTGAAATACAGGATTCTTGGCAATATGGATTGCCGCTTGACTGTCACAAAATAGGGTCGCTGGCGATGAGAGACGAACACCCAAGTCTCTCAGAAGGCTCTCAAGCCAAGTCAACTCGGAAACAACAACAGCCATAGCGCGGTACTCAGCTTCAGCAGAAGAGCGAGCAACCACATTCTGTTTCTTGCTACGCCAGGTTATGAGATGTCCACCGAAGTAGGTACAGAACCCTGTTGTGGAACGCCTATCATCAATGGACCCGGCATAGTCAGCGTCAGAGTAAGCGACAAGGGATAAAGAAGTGCATGGCTTGTACACAAGCCCTTGTCCTGGAGCGTTCTTGAGATACCGAAAAATGCGCTCGACAGCTTGAAGATGAGATGTCCTCGGGGCATGCATAAATCTACTCACGACTCCAACGGCAAAGGAGATGTCTGGTCGAGTAACTGTAACGTAGATCAGTTTCCCAACCAGGCGTCTGTAGTATTCCGGATTTGTAAGCAGCTCGTCGGAGTCAGAGCTATGGGCCGATAGCCTGTGATTCGCGTCCATTGGAGTATCCGTAGGTTTGCATCCTGAATAGCCAGCATCATGAAGAAGATCCATACAATACTTCCTTTGGGATAATACAAGACCATCAGGCCGTCGTGCAACCTCAAGCCCGAGAAAAATACCGTAGGTTACCAAGATCTTTGGTCTGAAAGGCGGAGTTCAACTGTTGCTTGGTATGTTGTATCCCTGTAGTATCGTCGCCAGTAATGAGGATATCGTCAACATAGACAAGTAGAATCACTGTTCCGGTTGGCCGATGTCGAGTGAAGAGAGAGAAGTCAGCCGAGCTCCTAGTGAAGCCAATATTGCGGACTACCGTGCTGAATTTGTCAAACCAAGCGCGCGGGGATTGTTTGAGACCATAAATGGATTTCCGAAGATGACAAACCCGAGACTCCCCCGTGGTCTCAAACCCGGGATGTTGATGCATATAAACAGTCTCCTGAAGATCACCATTGAGGAAGGCGTTCTTAACATCCAGCTGATAAAGAGGCCAATGACGGTGAACAGCCAAGGAGAGAAGAACTTGAACAGTGGTCATTTTGGCCACCGGGGAGAACGTTTCCTCATAATCAAGGCCTTGTTGCTGAGTAAAACCCCGGGCCACAAGGCGGGCCTTGAGACGCTCAACGGTGTCATCTGCCGCATGTTTAATAACAAAGAGCCACTTGCAACTAACATAGGATTGACCTGCAGGAAGAGGAACTAGATCCCAAGTGCGGTTGGCCCAGAGAGCCTGCATTTCATCTTCCATGGCCGCCCGCCAGCCGGGGTGGTGAAGAGCCCCCTGTACAGAAGTAGGAGTGGAGGTAGAGGATAAAGAGAGAGCACTCTGACAGAGTTCCGGAGAGAGGCGGTGAAGAGAGACAAAGTTGGCCATCGAGTGGGCAGTGGAAGCAGTTGTCGGATCCGCAGGTTGCAAAGCATCAGTAGAGCGGGGCAGCTCTCGTATGGTAGTAGACGAGGGAGGACGTCGAGTGTACACACGAATAACTGGTGGTGTAGGTGGTTTAGGAGGGTTGGGTGGGGAAGGTAGAGGTGGGATGGTGGAAGGGATGGGGATAACAGGTCGCGGGAGAGGTGGCGGAAGAGGAGGGTCAGTAGATGGAGAGTAGTATGGCTGATGTTCGAGAAAGGTGACATCAGCAGAAGTGACCACCTTGCGGTCCGTGGGAGAAAAACAAAGGTAGCCCTTCTGAGTGCGAGAATAGCCCACAAACATATATTTAGTGGCACGGGGAGCAAGCTTGTCAGTGGACGGACCAAGATGATGAACAAAACACACACAACCAAACACGCGTGGGGTGATGGAGAAGGTAGGGTGGGAGGGAAAAAGGAGATTGTAGGGAACCGCAAAATTAAGGATAGAGGAGGGTAGGCGGTTAATAAGAGTGCACGCGGTGGAAACCGCAAAATTCCAATAGTGTTTTGGAACATTCATCTGAAGCATAAGGGAGCGGGTGATCTCGAGCAGGTGTCGATTCTTGCGTTCAGCAACGCCATTTTGTTGGGGGGTATAGACACAGGAGGTCTGATGGATGACCACAAACTCCGCACAGAGGTGAGAGAAGGTATGACTGGTGAATTCGCGGGCATTATCGGTGCGGAGGGTTTTAATGGTTGTGGAGAACTGGTTGCGAGTTTCAATAAAGAAGGTCCGGAATACACCGGGTAATTCAGAGCGGTCACGAAGGAGGTACAGCCAGGTCACCCGAGAGTAGTCATCAACAAATGGCTCTGATACCAAAACCTCTTGTTGAAGCCAAAATCTGACCTCAACGAAAATTCGAAATCAGGGGCGTAGCCAACACCTACTTGTCCCAAGCTCTGACCTCCGACTGGTTGTGAAGGACCAGAAACCGACCCAAAGCCTCAGCAGGGAGGTCCCACCGCTTACCCGGAAGATCTCTGAGAGCTTCCCCTCCAAAGCCAAAAGCTGGGCTTGGAGCTCCTCAGAAAGCACAAGAAACTCTTCCAAAGTCCCGGGAAAAAAGTGCTTCTGAAGAACCCTTATGTGTCTATTTATAGGCTTCTGTGTTTGAACTGTCAATAATCAAACTGAACCGACCTGAAATTAACAAAATACCCTTGTTTGGGTCTGTCAGCAGCCAAACTTCATTGTTCTGAAGGGTTATATGCAGACCACCGAGGGCAAAAACGTAAAATCACCAGGGGCAAAAAAAGGTGAACTGCCTTTTAACTGAACCGGCGCTTGGCGAGAGCACCGTCTCGCGGGCGAGAGCTCCTTCCTATGGGGCTCGTCTCGCCTAGCAAGGGTCTCTCCTGAGCCGCTGGGCACTCTCTCTGGGTCCGTCTCGCCTGAAATGGCTCTTACCTGAGCCGCTGGGCCCTCCCTCTAGGTCTGTCTCGCCTGAAATGGCTCTTGCCTGAGCCGCTGGGCCCTTTCGCCTAGCGAGCCGGCCTTAACCCGGCGAGTAACCCTTTTCCTGGGACCTACTCGTCGGTGAGTGGGCTTCTGTCAAAGAATCCATCTTGCCTTACCTTCTCCACTCTTTGAGCCCGAACTGTTCCTTTGAGCCCGAGGTTGTACACAATCCCCGCTCTTTTCGAGGTTATTTTAAGCTCGGAAAGAAAGTCCAACCGAGGCTCGTGTCATTAAAGCGTATTCATGGGCATATTTATGAGGGAATCTTTCGTGAGGCCCCAAACCGGAGCCTATAAATATAGGATTCCTACTTCATATAGAAGATCCCCCCTTTCACACTTCTTCCTTCCTCGGCCCTACTGCAATCATGTCTCATAGTCAGAGTTTCCGCGAGCGCCTTGCGATGGTGCGCAAGCAGAACAAGGCCAACGTGGCCTCTCTGACCAAGGCTCTGGTTCGCGCCCCGCCCTCCTTACCGTCCTCTTCGCCTCGCCAGAAGAAGGTAAAGACAGGCGGCCCTTCCTCCTCGGCCGAGGAGCCATCTCGCGATGCCCTGGAAACCCGTCCCTCTCCTCCTCCCGCATCTCCTAGAGAGAAGGAGGTGAGTTCTCGCTTTTGTCTCTATTACCTCTTCATTCATATATGCTTATTTACCATTTGCTTCTTCAGGGAGCCCCCGCGCCTCTACGCCAACTAGAAAGTCTGCGGGATGACATCGTCATCCACCACGAACACTCTGACTCACCACAGTCTTCCACTCCTCCATCTACTCCTATCGAGAGGAGAGACGACCCCTCTCAGGTCGTCGGGACCTCCCGCCATCCTGGTAAAAAACCTTCCCTCTCGCTTCTCTGTCCCACTCGCTACTCCCACACCCTCCTGCGAGAGCCTCCCTCACTCTGCCCCTCGACTCCTTGCGTAGGCGCCCAGGCCGACTCGCCGTCTCGCCCCCTCCTCCTATAGACGAGATTGAAGACTACCTGGGCGACCCCACAGACCCGCTGGAGATGAAACGCAAGACAGCTGAGATGTTCCGGAAGCACGCGCGCATCATCAGCAAGCTGGAGCAGGACATGCAGGCGGCTGATAGGCGAATTGAATGGCTGGAGACTGAATGCGTTAGCTTGTCTTCAGAGGTTGACACTAGGATAGAGGTTGAGGGGACCGACCCTCAAGCCATTATCAGTGAGGTCGACATGCAGCTCTGTCTCGCGCGCAGTGGGCTTGGCGTCGTTTGCGCCTTCCACTCGCACAGTAGGCCCCCCTGCACGGGGGCTCGCGGTGGCCGCTGGAAATGGTTCCCGTATTAAAGACTGCCCTGCTCGACCCGCTTTATTCATCCGTCTCGCTCTTTCCTTCTTCTTTGTTTTTGCATTTTAATGTTGTAATAATTGTGTAACTCGTTATGCTACCTCTCGTCGGCAACGTCTGAGAACATGTTGTCCGCCTTATGCGGGATGGTATGTTTAAATATTTATTGCTGCTAGTTTAATCTCTTAATTTCATTTAATTTCTTTTAATTAATTTATTCTGTCCTGTGATTGTGATGGGCCGCACGAATCGAGGTTTAAGAGAGAGAGGGTGAACTGTCGGCCGACCCTTCCCCTTCCCATATACATTTTTCCCGCTCATTTATCTGTTTGACCATATCCGCTATAAATACTCCTGCCCCCCGGAGAAGAAGGATATCTGCGCCTTCACCCCTGCTGCGTCCAAGCCTTTGCCCCCTTGCTTTTTCCGTCTCGCCTCTCTCTCTCGCTCTTTATTCCTCTCGCTTCTTCCTTCCTTAGCCGATTCTCTTTCTCGCTACTTCTTTTCTCTAAACCTTCTCGCCTTAATCCGCCTCGCCTAAAATGGGGAAGAAGAAAGTGGAGGAAGGCGAGGGGCGCCGTTGCTGCGGGAAGCGGTTTACCGATCATGACTTCCCTCCCGACAGGCTTCCTGATGAAGACTACCGCAACTTCGTTCGCGAGTATATGAAGGAGGGGCTCGAATCGCGGCACCCCAAGGTTGGCGAGGCGATCAACACCTACTATCCGGGAGAGCTCGTCTTCTCCGTCTCGCACTTTGAGGCGCGGTTGAGATTGCCCCTCTGGCCGGAGGTAAAACAGGTCTTAAAGTACTTCGGCGTCGTCCCGGCGCAGCTTAACCCGTATGTCATTTCAGTGTTAATCGCTTTAGCCTGCTACATGCGCCGAGAGCGCATCGAGTTTAGCTTGACGGTTTTCCGCAAGCTCTTTATCTACCACGCCAACGCCGACAGCGTCTCGTACTTCACTGGGTAAGGGCTCAAGGTGTGCGAGACGCCCAATAAAAATCGTCATTGGCTCACCAGATTTGTGTTCATCCGTGGCAACTTCGGGGGCGTCCCGCTCGCGCCTGTGTCGCCCACCGAGATCTTTTATGTGTCACCGCAGGTGGGCGGCACAGACAAGCTGATGTACAACTTCGAGGTCAACTTCTTGCGGCGAGGCCTCGACTCGCTACCTCACGTGCTCCCCGGCGAAGGTACTCTCGCTCTCTTGTCTCACGTTTTATTATTTTTCGTCTCGCCATCTCATCACCCGCTTGCTTGTTTTTTTAGGAGAGCGGGTCATACCAGTCCCCCCCCTATAAAGAGCAACATCCAACCAACCAAAGAAATCAGTCTCGCCAGCGCGGCGGCTGAGGCGGCGAGAGGGTCCCTGACTCCTGCCCCTCCGAAGAGGCCTGCAGACGACACCGCTCCCTCTCACTCCAGCCCTCCCAAGAAAAAGATGAAGAAAGCTGTGGTCATCTCTAAGGGGAAAAAGAAGGCCCCGAAGGAGAAGGAAATGTCGGGGTCCTTGAGCCCCATCTCCATAGGGGACTCTCAGTCGCCCCGCTCGCCATCCTCTGATGCCGTCTCGCTCGCCTGCGAGACGGCTCTACCCGACCGGCCTGCCGCCACTTCTAATCACCGCTCGCCATCCTCTGATGCCGTCTCGCTCACCCGCGAGACGGCTCTACCCGACCGGCCTGCCGCCACTTCTAATCAGTCTGCCATCGATACATCTCACGAACCTGCTTCTCCCAGTCTCCCAGCCCCCTCTTCTCATCCAAACTTCAATCTGGGCCCCGCGATCCATGATGTCGTCGGCGCCCCCGTTCTGGTGTGGGAGAGGGACGTCAACCGTGTGTCCATCTCCACCCTCCTTCCCTCTTGGAAAGAACAGGAGGTTCCCACCAGCCACGCCTTCTCTGTGGGCTATGGCCTTTATGGCGCGCCTGAGGCAGTCTCCCCCGAGAATGAGTCCTCGCGAGACCTCGTCCTGAAGTCCTCCCACGCCCAACTACGTGCCTTGGAGCTCTCGCATCGCACCCCGCGCCGCCTGATTTACACTAACAAGAAATGGAAAGACACCGAGGCGGGTTTGGTGCGGAGCGAGTGAAATCCGACGACCTCGCGAAAAGGCGTGGTAAGCCTTAAACTTATCCTTGGATTATTCTTTTCAAATACTCTTTGCTAATGACTGGCGTCTCGCAGGATGCCGAGACGGCGGAGCGGATGCACTCGCGCATGGCGGCCCTGGAGGAGGAGAATAAGGATTTGAAAGCTCAGATCACTCGTCTACAGGACAACGCCCCGTAGTCGTCTCGCCGCGAACCCCTCCCGACCCTTCCTGTAACGCCCCCGGTTTTTCTGTGTTTTGTTTGATCTTTGGCTGGCGTTACGATGGCGTATTTCCGGCTTTTTGCCGTTGTAGAGCGTGGTCTTAGCTCTTAGGGTTCCCTGTGTATCCTGTTTGTAGCCTGTTAGCAAGATTCTCCAGCTAGCCGGAGTCCGTTTGATGACTCGGTTGGGCATCTTAGGGAATGCTTGTGTTTTGGCTTCGGGTGGTGATATCCCGGGTTTTGTTCGTCGAATGCTAATTTCGACTTCGCAGTTGTGTTCGTAGCGTGGGTTTTTAGCTGCGATGCGAATTTCGTCATTTTCCGAGATGTTTCGGGTCTCGTGTTGTTTTGATTTTGCGTGTAAGTAATTAATATGTTGATTTTTTTTATTATTAAACTGCTGTGTATATATAGCCTTAGGTTAGAATTAGGGCTCGGTTCATTTGTCTTTTCTTTTTCTCTGCTTGGAAGAAGCCGCCGCCTGTGCGAGAGGAAGAGAACCGCCGGACTACCCTAGCATTCGGACGCCGATTCCTGGAGATTTAGTGGTCGAAATTCGATTTCGAGAGTGGATCTGGACTGCCTTCGCCTGGATCTGCATTCTTTCTGCTCCTCAGCTTGCTGCTCTGCGGCTAGATCCGAGAGAGGGGGAGGCCGCCGACCAAGTTTTTCTGGTATTTAGGCAAGTGATGTTCCCTCATCCTTGCCATAGCTGAGCCTTGTCTTCTTTTGTTTAAATTCTATCTCTTTCCTGCTTAGATCTTAGGTGTACGTTAGGGTTCGTTCCCGATCATACCGTGGCTAGTGTAGTAAAGTTTCCGTTAAATCTCAGATTTCCTGAGAGATTGTGTTTATTAGGGCCCGATTTGGTTCGGTTTAGGTCGAGCAGTTGCTATTGTCGATGGATGATGGAACTCTAGGGAGAGAGACTCCGTTCCCGTCTGGTTGTTTGCTGGGTTTGGCGTCGGTGGCCAGTCTGGGTGTCGACACCTTTGTGTCGACACCGGCCAGCTGTGGTGTCGACACTTGGCGTCGACACCAGCAGCTGTGGTGTCGACACTTGGCGTCGACACCAGCCGCCGGGGGTGTCGACACCAGCAGCAGAGGTGTCGACACTTGGTGTCGACACCAGCGGCTGTGGTGTCGACACTTGGTGTCGACACCAGCAGCAGAGGTGTCGACACTTGGTGTCGACACCAGCAGCTGTGGTGTCGACACTTGGTGTCGACACCAGCAGCAGAGGTGTCGACACTTGGTGTCGACACCAGCCGCTTTGGTGCCGACACTTGGTGTCGACACCAGCAGCAGAGGTGTCGACACTTGGTGTCGACACCAGCCGCTTTGGTGCCGACACCTTGTGTCGACACCGGCTTGTCGTGGTGCCGACATATCGTGTCGACACTGGGTGCTGCGCTTGTTTTGGGGTCAGAAAGACTCGGGGCTGGTTCGGGTTAGGCGTGCAAGGCCGCGTCGGTTGGTCCCGACGTTCTTGCCTTGGGTTCGTGTGTTTCTTAGAATTGTTAGTGTGACCTTTTCCCTAGGGGGGGGGCATTGGGTGTTCGACTAGTTTCTGCATGTCGACTCTTGGGTTGTGGCAGGTGGTGGAGTTTTGGTGGCCTCTGGAGGGGTGGTTTTATGTGGAGAGTTGTGGCCACCGCCTTTTGCCCCGGTTTGGGTTGGTGTGTGTGGGACCCTAAAACTGTCACTGTTTGACCTCTTAGCCCTTTTTGGATCTGATTTTTGGTTATGTATTCAGATCCATATTTTGACCACTGTCACTTACCCACGTGTTAGGACTGTTAGTCCCTTTCCTGCTTATGCATTCTTTTCTTTTGGTGTATATGTATAAGTCTTGTTGTTGTTATAGACTCTTTTGGAGGGGCATAATGGTTCTTTCGCCCGCACTTGGTGTGCTCTGCTGTGCTGTAGGCAGTACTCTCTTCTTACTGTCACCCCTTTTCTTCCACTTATAGCAGTTTGTTGTCGGGTTGGTAAACCCTTTTTCTTATTTGCTCATTAATCTATTGCTCTGTTTTCCCTTTTGATTATTTTCTTGTTGAGGTGTTCTTTTCTTGAATGCCTCAGGTCCAGGTTGTAGCCAGTTCAGCGGCTAGTTTCGTTGGAGGGGTTTGTTGGTGGCCTCTTGGGTAGCTGATAGCTGATTCCCGATTTTTGTGAGGTAGTTCTTTACTTTTCTGTATAGACATGCATACTCGCCAGTGGGTTCGTGTCAGGTTGTTGACGCCCACTGGTGGCTTCTTGCGATGCTGGGTATGAATTTAAACTGTTGTTTTTGCCTAATTGTGGTTGGTTACTTGCTTCTGGGAAGGATTTATGATAGGTTGCATGTTAGATATTTTAAAACCTAAAATTATTGCTACATGTACCTCATGCATAACATGTTTTCTAAAACAAAGACACTATTTTTTCTCAGCGTAAAACACTATCTTTCGTACCTACTATATTCACCTTAGAGTCGTGCATACCATGAGTCGTCCCCCGGGGACACTCATGCTCATTTAGGGTGTCAACTTAATTGAACCAAAGTATTTTCTGCTGCGTATAGATATAATTTAAACTGTGGACTAGCTGATCCACCGTGCCGAGGGATACGGCCATTCAACATAACTGACTTTCTTTCACACTTAATCAACGATTTTCCTTAAAAATCTAAGGTCTCGAGTTTTGCCTGAGCGTGTGCAGTTATCCCCTGCACGACGTGGCATCACGGCACGTGTTTTCTCCTGCTCTGATACGATTTCTTCGTTAAGAAAATGCGGGTTGTGACAGTTGGTATCAGAGGGAGGTTGCTTGACAAATGGTCGGGCAACCTTTCCCTTGTCTGCATTAGTGGTTAGCGTCATACCATACACACACCGATATGTCATCAGCACGTCTTAGCTAAAGCACGAACACTACACTCATGAGCATAAAGAAGTATACGAGACATATTATGTAGTATGGGATGCATAATATGTGTTTGTATATGGATCCACCATAGGAGGCAACATGTGAGGGTTATATAGTATGTGATGCATAACCTCACCACATGAATGCGGCTAGCGCGTTTTCTTTTTCGTTGCATGGGAATGTTATGTAGTATGGGATGCATAACATTTTCATGTGTACGCCGCACATGGCATGCACTAAGGCTTTTTTAGAATGCATAGCACATCATGCATAGCATAACATTTCATAAGCACAACGTGCCAAGCTAAAGATTTGCAAGATGACATATGCACACACATGGTTTTGAGTCAAAAAGAATACAAATACATGCATTCATGGTTTAGGCACATGAGTTAGTATGATGATGGTGAACCATCTTAGGTTAAGCATAATATCATCATGGTAAAAACAACTCCCAGAGCAAGTTTTAGCAGTTGAAGTTCATATTTAAGTGTGTTTGTCTGTACCGGGTAGTTTTGTTCTAGCTGATAGGCTAGGTTTTGTCTAAAGTTTGTGCGATTTTAGGATGGCGAGACGTCCTGCGACGAGATCGACCCCCCAATCCGAGCGTGAGACGTCAGGAGCGCAGAGCGATGCGGTGGTAGAAAGCCTGCGGCTGAGTAATGAGGCGTTATCGAGGCAGGTAGTGGCTACGCAGGCTCAGATTCAGTCCCTTGTAGCAGTAGTGGCGGGACAGACCCCGAGAGCTCAGGACCCCGCTGAGGGGGTAGCTGTTCCTGCTCCTCCCGTGCCTTTGGTTGTGGTGCCCCCGGAGATGACGTTCATATCCCAGTTTCAGCGGCTGAGACCCTCTACCTATGATGGGCAAGCAGATTTCATGATTTTGGATGACTGGCTGATTACCATTGAGGAGATGTTTTCTTACTCAGGGATTACGGACGACCAGAGAGTGATGCTCGCTGCTTACCAGCTCAAGGGCTTAGCAAAGAATTGGTGGCTGAGGGAGAAAGAGAGCTTAGTGGCAGGTTGCACTTGGGAGTCATTTAAGGTGATGTTGTTAAGTAAGTTTCTGCCTTCAGTCGAGCGGGACCGGCTAATGAATGACTTTCTTCATTTAAAGCAGAGGAAACTCACGGTTAGTGAGTATGAGATTGAGTTTAGTAAGTTGAGTCGGTTTGCTCCGGTACTGGTGAGTGTTGAGGCAGACCGAGTTAAGCGATTTCTGGGTGGACTAAGAAGCGACATTCAGCAGTTAGCGAATGCCTATGGAGCAGTCAGTTATGCCAGCGTGGTTGAAGCTGCCTTGAGGGTTGAGGCCATTGAGAATGCCAAGAATAGAGGCCAACAGTTGTGGAAGGATAAGCGGAAGTCCGGTGGAGGGAAGAGCCCTCAGGAGCCAGATGCTATCTCGAGAAAGAAGATCAAAGAGATTTGTAGTTTTTGTGGCCGGCCAGGCCACCCCTTTGAGAAGTGTTTCAAGAGGTTGGGAGCGCAGAAGAAGGAACAGGTGCACGCGATTCAGGGTGTTTCCAGGGGAGACTTTGTGTGTTCCTTGTGTGGTAGGAAGGGGCATGAGGCTGCCTGTTGTTGGTTAAAAGATAAGGTCTATTTTCAGTGCGGCCAGAAGGGTCATCTCAAGACAAGGTGCCCTCAGGCCCAGCCTATTCTGCAGCCAGTTCCCCTTCAGGCTTTGCCACCGCCTCTGCAAATGGATAAAGGAAAGGGGAAGCTGAATGTGCTTTCGGCAAACGAAGCGAAGACTTCGACCCAGGTTATCTCAGGTTTGACTCCTCCCCAGTCGTTTCGTTAAGTTCCCTTTTTGGTGGTAGTTTTCGTTTTAGCGCTTGTTGCCTTAGATCCGTGTGCAATTCGTAGGACGATTTAAGGTAAAGAACCGCTGGGCGCGCGTTCTCTTCGATTCCGGCGCTACCCACTCGTTTGTGGCGAGAGCCTTCGTGGAGCGGTTCGGTTTGGGCCTAGATCGTGTTGGTGGTGTCTTCTGCGTTAAGTTTCCCTCCGGTGACTCTGTGGTATCGGACCTGGGTGTCCTCGACTGTCCGATTTTGATGGGAGATTTTCTAGCCAAGGCAGATCTGAAGGTGATTGACCTGGAGGACTTCGATGTTATTTTGGGCATGAACTGGTTGTCAAGGCACAATGCTGTGATCCAGTGCAAGGGTAAGCGCTTGGACTTCGTCAAATACAACGGTCAGCCAGGGAGCGTTTATGGATATTCTCTCCAGGAGTCTTCAATCATTTCTGCGGTGCGTGCTCGGAAGTTGCTTGTTTCTGGCTGTTTTGCCTGTGTGGTTTCTCTGGTAGGGACGATTGTTGGTGTGCCCCGTTTGGAAGAGATTCCTGTAGTGTGTGACTTCTCTGATGTGTTTCCTGACGATCTTCCCGGTCTTCCACCCGATCGAGATGTCGAGTTTGTGATAGATTTGGAGTCAGGCACGCGTCCTATCGTAAAGGCGCCGTATCGGATGGCCCCGCGAGAGCTGGAAGAGTTGCGAATTCAGCTGGATGAGTTGTTGGCAAAAGGCTTTATAAGGCCGAGTGCTTCGCCTTGGGGTGCGCCAGTGCTGTTCGTTAAAAAGAAAGATGGGTCGATGAGGTTATGCATCGACTATAGAGAGCTGAACAAGGTTACTATTAAGAACAGGTACCCTTTGCGGCGAATCGACGATTTGTTTGACCAACTGCGTGGTAGTGCCGTGTTTTCCAAGATAGATCTTCGTTCGGGCTATCACCAGTTGAGGATTCGGGAGTCAGATGTTCCGCGGACGGCGTTCCGCTCTCGTCATGGGCATTTTGAGTTTTTGGTTATGTCATTCGCTTTGACTAATGCGCCCTCAGCTTTTATGGATTTGATGAACAGAGTTTTCAAGGATTTTCTAGATAGTTTGTAATTGTTTTTATAGATGATGTTTTGGTGTATTCTAAAGATGCGGAGGAGCATGATCGACATTTGTGACTGGTCTTGGCGACTCTGAGAGACCATAAGCTATACGCCAAGCTGAGCAAATGTGAATTTTGGTTGCCTCAAGTTTCTTTTCTAGGCCACGTGATTAATAAGGAGGGAATATCGGTGGACCCAGAAAAGATCGCTGCTGTTATGGAATGGGCGAGACCTGTTACTCCCAAAGAGATCAGAAGCTGCTTGGGTTTGGCTGGTTATTATAGAAGATTTGTAGAAAGCTTCTCTACCTTGTCCGCGCCGTTGACCAAGTTGACGCAGAAGAATGTAGCCTTTTTATGGGATGATAAGTGCGAAAAGGCTTTTGAGAAACTAAAAAGAAGGCTATGTACGGCTCCAATTTTGTCTTTGCCTACGGAGGGTAGTGAGTATGATATATATGTGGATGCGTCGCATGTCGGACTGGGCTGCGTTTTGATGCAGGGCTGGAAGGTGATTGCGTACGGGTCGAGGCAGTTAAAGACTCACGAGAGGAATTACCCTACGCATGACCTGGAGTTTGCAGCTGTGATCTATGCGCTGAAATTGTGGAGGCATTTACTATATGGCGCGCAGTGCAAGATTTTCACGGATCATAAGAGTTTGAAGTATGTCTTCACTCAGAAAAAATTGAATCTGCGCCAGCGGCGGTGGTTGGAGTACGTGGCCGACTATGATGTTGAAATCCAGTATCATCCGGGCAAGGCAAATGTGGTGGCTGAGGCCCTGAGTCGGAAGTCAGGTAAGATTTTCAATCTCTCCGCCGAGTGTCTAGTGGAAGAGTTTCTTTTGATGGACATTTCTGTGGGAAGCTGTGATTCGCAGAGTAGCTTGGCAGTGGCAGAACCTTCGTGGATTTCGCTTACAAGACTGCATCAGAAGGACGATCCCGATCTTCTGCATTTGTATCTTCGAGCTGAAAAAGGTGAATTACCAGATTTCTCCATACACGATGCGGGCACCTTGAAGTATCGTGGCAGGTTTTGCATCCCCGCGGTTGGAGATATCCGGGATGTGGTGTGCAAAGAAGCCCACGGATCTAGTATTGCCTACCATCCAGGGTCGACCAAGATGTATCATGATTTAAAACAGATTGTCTGGTGGTACGGGATGAAGAAGGACATAGCCAGATTTGTTTCAGAGTGTTTCACTTGCAGGCGTGTGAAAGCCGACCATGGGAGGCCTGGTGGCAAGCTGACTCCCTTGGAGATTCCGATGTGGAAGTGGAAGAGTATCTCGATGGATTTCATTACCGGCTTACCGAGATCTCCTAAGGGGCATAATTCAGTCTGGGTAATCGTAGACAGATTGACGAAGAGCGCTCATTTCGTACCATTTAAGATCGATTATCCGATTAGGAAGATAGCCGAGCTGTATCTGGAAAAGGTTGTCAGATTGCATGGTGTACCCGTAAGTATCATATCAGACCGAGACTCCAGGTTCACGTCTCGTTTTTGGAAGAGCCTTCAAGAGGGGTTGGGTACAGATTTGAGATATTCCACGGCTTATCATCCGCAGACCAATGGTCAGACAGAGCGAGCAAATCAGATTGTGGAAGATATGATCTGATGCTATATTCTGGACCACGGAGGAGCGTGGGACGAGCGCTTGCGGCTTATGGAATTCGCATATAACAACAGTTATCAAGAAAGCCTGCAAATGACTTCTTTTGAAGCTTTGTATGGGAGGCGCTGCAGGACTCCCTTGTTTTGGGCTGAGCTTGGTGAGGGACCTTTGTTGGGTCCAGAAGCGCTCGAGGAGATGGAAACCGTTGTGAAGCTTATTCGGGAAAAGCTTTGGGTAGCCCAGGAGAGATATGAGAAGAACGCCAATCGGCGTAGATCGGACTTGAAATTTGTTGTGGGGGACTTGGTGTTCCTAAAGGTCTCCCCGTTGGTTGGAGTCAAGCGGTTTGGCAAGAGCAGGAAGTTGGACCCGAGGTACGTGGGGCCGTTTCCGATTGTTGAGCGGATTAGAGTGTCAGCCTATAGGCTGACTTTGCCCGCAAATTTCCCTGGCGTGCATGATGTCTTTCACGTCAGTCAGCTGCGGAAATGTGTGGTAAATGGCAGGCAGGTGTTGGATTCTGTGCCTCAGTTGGAGCCGAATCTTTCTTATGTGGAGGTGCATGTCCGCATTTTGGATTCTCAAGTTCGGGCGTTGCGGAAGAAGACTATTCCTATGGTTAAAGTTTTATGGAGGAATCAGGATGTGGAAAGCGCGACTTGGGAGTTGGAGTCGGCTATGAGGGAGGCTCACCCTCATCTGTTCCCCTGATCTTGTGTCTGGTATGCTCTGTTTTATTCTTATTTGTATGTAGTCCTTTCCTGGCTCTTTCTCTCTCCTTTATAGGAGTGTTGTGAGTAAAGTTTCGAGGCGAAACTTTCCTTTAGGGGGAGTGGCTGTAACGCCCCCGGTTTTTCTGTGTTTTGTTTGATCTTTGGCTGGCGTTACGATGGCGTATTTCCGGCTTTTTGCCATTGTAGAGCGTGGTCTTAGCTCTTAGGGTTTCCTGTGTAGCCTGTTTGTAGCCTATTAGCAAGATTCCCCAGCTAGCCGGAGTCCGTTTGATGACTCGGTTGGGCCTCTTAGGGAATGCTTGTGTTTTGGCTTCGGGTGGTGATATCCCGGGTTTTGTTCGTCGAATGCTAATTTCGACTTCGCAGTTGTGTTCGTAGCGTGGGTTTTTAGCTGCGATGCGAATTTCGTCATTTTCCGAGATGTTTCGGGTCTCGTGTTGTTTTGATTTTGCGTGTAAGTAATTAATATGTTGATTTTTTTTTATTATTAAACTGCTGTGTATATATAGCCTTAGGTTAGAATTAGGGCTCGGTTCATTTGTCTTTTCTTTTTCTCTGCTTGGAAGAAGCCGCCGCCTGTGCGAGAGGAAGAGAACCGCCGGACTACCCGAGCCTTCGGACGCCGATTCCTGGAGATTTAGTGGTCGAAATTCGATTTCGAGAGTGGATCTGGACTGCCTTCTCCTGGATCTGCATTCTTTCTGCTCCTCAGCTTGCTGCTCTGCGGCTAGATCCGAGAGGGGGAGGCCGCCGATCAAGTTTTTCTAGTATTTAGGCAAGTGATGTTCCCTCATCCTTGTCATAGCTGAGCCTTGTCTTCTTTTGTTTAAATTTTATCTCTTTCCTGCTTAGATCTTAGGTGTACGTTAGGGTTCGTTCCCGATCATACCGTGGCTAGTGTAGTAAAGTTTCCGTTAAATCTCAGATTTCCTGAGGGATTGTGTTTATTAGGGCCCGATTTGGTTCGGTTTAGGTCGAGCAGTTGCTATTGCCGATGGATGATGGAACTCTTGGGAGAGAGACTTCGTTCTCGTCTGGTTGTTTGCTGGGTTTGGCGCCGGTGGCCAGTCTGGGTGTCGACACCTTTGTGTCGACACCGACCAGCTGTGGTGTCGACACTTGGTGTCGACACCAGCAGCTGTGGTGTCGACACTTGGCGTCGACACCAGCCGCCGGGGGTGCCGACACTTGGTGTCGACACCAGCAGCAGAGGTGTCGACACTTGGCGTCGACACCAGCGGCTGTGGTGTCGACACTTGGTGTCGACACCAGCGGCAGAGGTGTCGACACTTGGTGTCGACACCAGCGGCTGTGGTGTCGACACTTGTCGACACCAGCGGCAGAGGTGTCGACACTTGGTGTCGACACCAGCGGCAGAGGTGTCGACACTTGGTGTCGACACCAGCGGCAGAGGTGTCGACACTTGGTGTCGACACCAGCGACAGAGGTGTCGACACTTGGTGTCGACACCAGCAGCAGTGGTGTCGACACTTGGTGTCGACACCAGCAGCAGTGGTGTCGACACTTGGTGTCGACACCAGCAGCAGTGGTGTCGACACTTGGTGTCGACACCAGCAGCAGAGGTGTCGACACTTGGTGTCGACACCAGCAGCAGAGGTGTCGACACTTGGTGTCGACACCAGCCGCTTTGGTGCCGACACCTTGTGTCGACACTGGGTGTTGCGCTTGTTTTGGGGTCAGAAAGACTCGGGGCTGGTTCGGGTTAGGCGTGCAAGGCCGCGTCGGTTGGTCCCGACGTTCTTGCCTTGGGTTCGTGTGTTTCTTAGGATTGTTAGTGTGACCTTTTCCCTAGGGGGGGCATTGGGTGTTCGGCTAGTTTCTGCATGTCGACTCTTGGGTTGTGGCAGGTGGTGGAGTTTTGGTGGCCTCTGGAGGGGTGGTTTTATGTGGAGAGCTGTGGCCATCGCCTTTTGCCCCGGTTTGGGTTGGTGTGTGTGGGACCCTAAAGCTGCCACTGTTTGACCCCTTAGCCCTTTTTCGATCTGATTTTTGGTTATGTATTCAGATCTATGTTTTAACCACTGCCACTTACCCACGTGTTAGGACTGTTAGTCCCTTTCCTGCTTATGCATTCTTTTCTTTTGGTGTATATGTATAAGTTTTGTTGTTGTTACAGACTCTTTTGGTGGGGCATAATGGTTCTTTTGCCCGCACTTGGTGTGCTCTGCTGTGCTCTAGGCAGTACTCTCTTCTTACTGTCACCCTTTTCTTTTGCTTATAGCAGTTTGTTGCCGGGTTGGTAAACCATTTTTCTTATTTGCTCATTAATCTATTGCTCTGTTTTCCCTTTTGATTATTTTCTTGTTGAGGTGTTCTTTTCTTGAATGCCTCAGGTCCAGGTTGTAGCCAGTTCAGCGGCTAGTTTCGTTGGAGGGGCTTGTTGGTGGCCTCTTGGGTAGCTGATAGCTGATTCCCGATTTTTGTGAGTTAGTTCTTTACTTTTCTGTATAGACATGCATACTCGCCAGTGGGTTCGTGTCAGTTTGTTGACGCCCACTGGTGGCTTCTTGCGATGCTGGGTATGAATTTAAACTGATGTTTTTGCCTAATTGTGGTTGGTTACTTGCTTCTGGGAAGGATTTATGCTAGGTTACATGTTAGATATTTTAAAACCTAAAAGTATTGTTACATGTACCTCATGCATAACATGTTTTCTAAAACAAAGACACTATTTTTCCTCAGCGTAAAACACTATCTTTCGTACCTACTATATTCACCTTAGAGTCGTGCATACCATGAGTCGTCCCCCGGGGACACTCATGCTCATTTAGGGTGTCAACTTAATTGAACCAAAGTATTTTCTGCTGCGTATAGATATAATTTAAACTGTGGACTAGCTGATCCACCGTGCCGAGGGATACGGCCATTCAACATAACTGACTTTGTTTCACACTTAATCAACGATTTTCCTTTAAAATCTAAGGTCTAGAGTTTTGCCTGAGCGTGTGCATTTATCCCCTGCACGACGTGACATCACGGCACGTGTGTTCTCCTGCTCTGATACGATTTCTTCGTTGAGAAAATGCGGGTTGTGACACTTCCGGCTCACTATTCTCTGGATGAAGTTGAGGAGCGGTGCCGAGATGCCAGAATCATGACGGCGGAGCTGGTTCTAAAGATGATGAAGGAGCTGGGGGTCGTGAAGGAAGACTCCGAAACGGTGACCGCTCGCGATCTGGTCCCCAGCTCTATGGCGTGGAGAGCGAAGATTCTTCTTCCGACGAGAAGGAATGACATGTTGCCTGCGAGATCCAGGACCCCTCTCCCTTTTTTTGCTGCTGTATAACTTAACTTCTTTTTGAGTTTCTTTTTGTGATCATTTTGAAAATGTATCGATGACACTGTGATGAACAGATCTTGATCAAATGCACACACTCTTGTCCTATTACTTTATTTTAAATTTTGCGAAATGATTTATTGGCTTGCTTTTGTTTGTGAGACGGTGCTACCCACCCGTCTCGCCGCCTCGCTTCTACTCTTTTCACTTTGTTTTATTTTGTTTACTGCGAGATGACCCTTTGACGCGCTTACGCCCGCGAGACGATGTTATGTCTTGTCTCGCCGCTTCGTTGGAGAGTTGACTTTTTTCAGAGCGCGAGTCGTCACTTCCCCCATCTCGTTTATGCATGAGACCAACTGATATAACCCTCTCGTCTCGCCTCAAGGTACTCCTGGCGCGAGTGGCTTTCAGTGATTTAACTTGGTCACCTATTATTAGAGCGAGCCTTCTGCCCCGCGCGAGTGCCCACTCGCTGTAGGCGAGACCATCCCCGAGGTCGCCAGCTGGGAGTGCCTCCACTTGCACTGCTCCAGCCTTTGCCCCTCATAATTTATTTATTATTTTTTTATGAGACTAAGTAGGGATGCTCCTTAAGGAGCTCTCCCCAACCACTCTGTCATCGAGTGAGCTTACCGCCCTGTCAGCTTGATGAGAGTCTGGGAGGCGGGCCTATCGGGGACCGAACCAGGCTCGGGGTGGTGCAAAAGTCTCCAAGAAACAAGATCCAAGTCTCCAAGAACCAATCCTCTCCCCCACAGGCGAGCCTTCGGACCTGCCAGCTAATGAGATCCTACGCAGCGGGTCTACCTAGGGCCGAGCCACGCTCGGGGTCCCTTACCCCCACAGGCGAGCCTTCGGACATGTCAGCTAATGAGAGCCTGCGCAGCGGGTCTACCTGGGGCCGAACCAGGCTCGGGGTAGTGCGAAAGTCTCCAAGAACCAAGAACCAAGTCTCCAAGAACCAATCCTCTCCCCCACAGGCGAGCCTTCGGACCTGCCAACTAATGAGAGTCTGCGCAGCGGGTCAACCAGGGGTCGAGCCGTGCTCGGGGTCCCTTACCCCCACAGGCGAGCCTTCGGACCTGCCAGCTAATGAGAGCATGCGCAGCGGGTCTACCTGTGGCCGAGCCGCGCTCGGGGTGGTGCAAAAGTCTCCAAGAACCAAGAGCCAAATCTCCAAGAACCAATCCTCTCCCCCACAGGCGAGCCTTCGGACCTGCCAGCTAATGAGAGCCTGCGCAGCGGGTCTACCTGGGGCCGAGTCAGACTCGGGGTAGTGCAAAAGTCTCCAAGAACCAAGTCTCCAAGAACCAAACCTCTCCCACATAGGCGAGCCTTCGGACCTGCCAGCTAATGAGAGTCTGCGCAACGGGTCTACCTGGGGCCGAGCCGCGCTGGGGGTCCCTAACCCCGACAGGCGAGCCTTCGGACCTGCCAGCTAATGAGAGCCTGCGCAGCGGGTCTAACTGGGGCCGAGGCAGGCTCGGGGTAGTGCAAAAGTCGCCAAGAACCAAGAACCAAGTCTCCAAGAACCAATCCTCTCCCCCACAGGCGAGCCTTCGGACCTGCCAGCTAATGAGACTGCGTAGCGGGTCTACCTGGGGCCGAGCCGCGCTCGTGGTCCCTTACCCCCACAGGCGAGCCTTCGGACCTGTCAGCTAATGAGAGCTGCGCAGCGGGTCTACCTGGGGCCGAGCCGCGCTCGGGGTAGTGCAAAAGTCTCATCTTCCTGTCGTTAGAATTTCACAGTAGGTAAAAGCAAAAGTAATTTGAGGAACATATTACAATAAACTTGACTTTGAGTATACAATTTTACTCTCCCTTCGCATGGGTAGAAGCGCTTAAAGTCGTCGCCGCTCCAGGTGTGGCTCATGGACCTACCCTCCATGTCCTGGAGGTGGTAACCTCCCGTTCTCAGACCCTGACCCCTCTCGACAATATAAGGCCCTTCCAATTTGAGTTGAGCTTATACACGGGGGCAGATCTCCCCGCGGCATCAACTTTCTTCAGCACCAGATCTCCTTCCGTAAATTGTTTGATCCTGATATGCTTTCAAAGTGTTTTGTCATCCGTCGTTTGATCTCTTCCTGCCTAAGAATAGTTGCGACATCACGTAGCTCTTCCACCATATCCAACGAGAGGCGTAACCCCCCTTCATTTTTCAACCTCCAAGCCTCATCCCCATCGCCTGCGGCCGAGACTCGTGGGGATCGAACCTCGAACTCCACGGGCAAGACTGCCTCACACCCATGGGAAGTTTGAATGGGGTCTCGCCGGTGGCCGTGTTCGGGGTTGTCCGCAAGGCCCACAATACTAAGGGGAGTTGCTCCACCCAACTTCCCCTCAAGTTATACACCTTCTCTTGAGTAGTTTCACGATGATCTTGTTGGCCGCCTCCACCTGGCCGTTGCTCCTGGGGTGATGTACGGAGGCAAACCCAAGGTCTATCCCCATTGAGCGTAGAAGCTGATGACTCTTCGCTGGCAAACTGTGGCCCATTGTCTGTCACTATCACCTGGGGGAGCCCGTGTCTGCATATGATCTCTCCCCAGACAAAATTCCTGATGATTTGTGAGATGACCTTGGCCAATGCCTTGACCTCCAGCTACTTTGAAAAGTAATCAATCATGACCAGCAGGAACCCCCTTTGTCCACTAGCCGGGGGGAAGGCCCGACTAAATCCATCCCCCAGATGGCGAAGGCCATGGGTGTCGTGATGCTTCAGAGTCTTTGAGCGGGCAAGAGTTGGAGGGGGCATACAGTTGACACTTCCGGCACCTCCTTGCAAACTCAGCCGCATCCTTCCTCAGGGTCTGCCAGAAATACCCTTGCCTCACCACCCTTGCTTCCAGCGTCCTTCCTCCTGAGTGACTGCCGCATTCACCTGAATGCACTTTCTCTAGGATCCTCGGGATCTCCTCCTCGGTCACACATCTTGTCAGGAGCCCTGACAACATCTTCTGATGTAACCCCCCTTCCAGCATCAGGTAGTGAGCTGTCTTGTGTCTGAAGCTTTTTGCATCTTTGGCCCTTTCGGAAGCTCGCCAGTGGTTAGGAAAGTCCCAATGGATCCACCCACGAGGGTCCCTGATCCACCTCCATCAACTCTCCTTCCTCGATAGCTGGTCGAAATAGCTCAGTCAAGGTCCCTCCTCCCCGAGGTCCAAACTTAGCCAACCGATCGGCAGCTATACTTTCTCCCTAGGAACATGTTGGATTGAGAACGTCCGGAACCCTCTGATGATCGCCCTCCCTTGGATAAGTACTTCACAAGGTGGGCTCCGAGCTTCGAACTCCCCCGGATCTGTGATGCCACCACCACGAGTCCGTAAAACCTCCACATCCTGGATCTCAAGTTCCTTTGCCAAACGAAGGCCGGCTATCACGGCCTCGTACTCCTCCTGGTTGTTAGTCGCTGGAAAGTGCAAGACCACTGTTTGTTCTATAGTGACCCCTTAAGGACTTATCAACACCACCCCTGCTCAAGGGAGTGCTTTCCCGAGACCCCATCAACCATCATCTTCCACGCCTCCTGCGGTCGCGGCTCCTCGGCTCCGACCTCAACAACGTAGTCCGCCAAGAAAGTCATCCACCGCATGTACCTTAATGGAGAGCCTTGGCACGAATGAGATATCAAACTCGCTCAATTCGATAGACCACTTGGCCAACTGCCTGAGTGCTCCACTCCTCAAAAATCTTACGAAGGGGATGGTCCGTCACCACCCTGATCGAATGCGCTTGGAAGTACGGCCGGAGCTTCCTGGCCGAAATGATCAAAGCATACACCAGCTTTTCCAAGATGGGGTAGCAGAGCTCCGCCTTCTTCAGGATCCTGCTAACATAGTAGATTGGCAATTGCTTCTTAACCTCTTCTCTGACCAGGACAGAGCTCACGGCCTCTGCTCCTACTCCGAGATACAAGGCTAGGTCTTCCCCTCCTTTGGGCTTTGAAGTAGAGGAGCCAGGGAGAGCTGCCTTTTCAGCATTTGGAAATCCTCTTCACACTCGGCGTCCACTCGAACCTTTGAGTACCCCGCAGCACTTTGAAGAACGATGGGCATTTTTCTCCCGACCTGGAGAGGAATCTGCTTAGCCGGGCCAGCTTGCCTGTCAAGCGCTGGACATCCTTAGCGTTGCGTGGTGACTCCAGCTCTAGGATGGCCTTCACCTTATCTGGGTTAGGCTCCACCCCTGCCGGGGTCAGGAGATGCCCAAGGAACTTCCCACGGCTCGCCCCGAAGACGCACTTCAAGGGGTTCATCGTCATCTTGAACTTCGTAGGGTGGTGAACGTCTCTTCCAGGTCCCGAAGGTGCGAGTCCACACACCTGCTCTTGACCATTAGATCGTCAACATAGACCTCCAGGTTCCTCCCCCTTTGATCCTGGAAGACTCGATCCATCATGCTCTGCTATGTAGCCCCTGCGGTTTTTAACCCAAAGGGCATCATCTTATAGCTGAAACATCCATCCCTCGTGATGAAGGAGACGTCATTGACATCAGGAGGGTGCATTCGGATTTGGTGGTAACCTGAAAAAGCATCAAAACAACTCATAATAGAAAAACCAACGGCTGAATCAACCAGCGCGTCGATTCGAGGCAGGGGGTAGCAATCTTTGGGGCATGATTTATTTAATAAGGAAAAATCGATACACATGCGGCACTTCCCTCCCCCTTTCTTTACCATTACCACGTTGGAGATCCAGCCTGTATACTGGATCTCCGAGATGAAGCCAGCCTCCAGAAGCTTCTTAACCTCCTCGCGGATGGGCTCCTTCAGCTTGGTAGCGATGGTCCTCATCTTCTGGAGAATGGGGCGCGTCCGGGGGTCCAAGTTCAGGCGATGGGCAGACCCCATCAGCATCGATGCCCGACATGTCAGTCGCGCTCCAAGCAAAGATGTCGACGTTGCTCTGGATGCAACCCGGACTCGCTCCTGTCCTCGGGACTCAAGCCCCCGCTGATCTGCACCCTCTGCACCTGGCCGGCGTCGGTGAAGACTTCCATCTCCACCACTTCTCCAGCCGGCTCCAGCCGCGACTGCTCCCAGCCGGCTCTTGCTCCCTCTTCCTGCCCATACTCTTCCTCCCCCCTTGCTCCCTCGACTTCCATGGCCTCCCCCAGGCTCTCACACTGTTGTTGCTCGACCTCCACGCCTCTCAGGGCCTCCCTCTCAACTCCTTCTCCTACTCCTTCACCTGCCGACCCTCTTGCAACTCCAACTCTTCGTCCCTCTGAACCTCATGCACATCTCCTCCTCTTTGCTTCTCCTCAATCTCCCCCTCGCCTCCTCCAGGCTCACCTCCTCCTCTCCGACACCTCTCCTGCTCCGCCACCTCCCTCTTCAGCTCTTCCGCCTCTGCCATCCAAGATATGGTGTTGACCGTCGTCACGTAACATTGCTCGCTACCTTCGGGTCCCCCCTGATCCTAACTTGTACCCCTCCGTTGTTGAACTTAAGGTATTATGAAACAAGAAGGGGACGCAGCGAAAGGCGCTGATGAGGGGGCTCCAAAGATGGCGTTATAGCTGCTCGGGGCGTCCACGATCACGAACCTGCAGTTCCGTGACACGCCGCCCAACTTCACATGCAGCCCTACCCCTCCTACCTCCTTTCTTTCTCCTGAAAATCCAAACAACGGTCCGTCCGAAGCTAAAACTCTTGCCCTCGACCTTCATCTCATCGAAGGCCTTCTTGAAGATCACATCACGGAGCTCCCGTTGTCCACCAGGATCCTGGAGACCATGAAGTTCTCTACTGCCGTCTGGATCACCAAGTCGTCACAGAACGGGTCCTCATAATCGGGCATATCTGCTGAAGAAAAGGTAATTTTTTCTTTCGGAGGGGGGGCTGGGAGGTCGAGGCTACCCTCCTTTGGAACATGGTCTGAGGCTCCCCTTACGAGTTGCCTCAATCCAACTACTTCGTGATCACCCCGATCCCTCCCCGGGTTCTTACATCCGCCCGGTCCTCACACCTGTCTTCTGTCTCCCCTGCTGCACCTCCACGATCCTTATCGGCGGATCCTGCTCCCTAGCCCCCTGAATTCTCTCATCTCCAAAAACTCTGGGCAGGTGGCCGTCGAGTGACCTCCTGGTGGAAGTCACAGAAAAGCAACGCCACCCGGCCCCCCTTCCTTCTCACCTCCTCTTCTTCCGGCTCCTCCCCGAGCTCCTCTCCTTCCTCCTCTACCTCGGCCGACCTCCATTGCCTCCTGCTGCTGCGGGAGGTAACCCCACGGCCCCTGCCTCCACTCGGCTAATCAAACCCTCGGCTCGCGGAAGTTGTCTCTTTCGTGAAAGCCTCTCCTTGCTCCTGGGGCGACCTCCTGAGGCCTCCAACCTAACCGGTTGTTCGGCTCCCGGGCCCCCCTTCCTTGAGCGGTCCCTGCTGCCCCTGTCCTCGGGGTTCCTCCCTCTCTCTCTTCTCTCTATTCCCTCTGTTCTTCCTACTCCCGGCTCCTTCACGTCATCCACCGCCAACCTGGCTAACTTCTTGGCAAAGGCCGGATTGGCCCTCTCGAAGTCTATTTCCTTCGCCGCCCTCTATGAGCTCCTCAAAAGAGAGGGGGCACTCTCTTCAGCTCCATGCTAAAGAATCCCGGCCTCAGCCCCAGGGTAAAAGAGAGCATCAGTGCATACCCTGGACCTCCTGGACCAGGAGGATCTTTCCTGAAACGGTCAACATAATGGTCCAACGTCGTCTTGCTTCTGCCTTACCGCAAACAGGCACTCCGCCTCCTTCTTACGCTTCTTTGATGTCGAGAACCTCTACAGAAACCTCGACGCAGATCTCAAAACTGTAGATCGAACTTGCGGCAACTGGTGGAACCAATCTCGTGCCCTCCTTCAACGTGATGGCAAACAACCGGCACTTGAAGCATCGTCATTTGCCTTATCGAAAACAACATCCTCAAACCACAGCACGTGCTGCACAGGGTCATCTTTCCCAGAGTAGTAGGACATGTCTGGCTCCCGGAAACCCTATAGCACGGGGCCGAGATGATAAGCTCACTAAAAGGGCTCTTGCCACCTGGCCTTCCGAGAGGGCACGTCTCGCGGCCTCGGTTGGCTGGCACGATCTGCGAGACCATGCCCAGGGAAGAGCTCTCGCACAGCCGCCTCCCTCTCGCCAATTCTATCGGGACCTCCTTCCCGGGAC